>OY992877.1:15430202-15830202 GCA_963921405.1 Cepaea hortensis
TTTACCCCCAATCTCATCCTTTCCACATATGTGTTCTCAATCTGTTCCTCTGCCTTCTGGTGATTGGTTGATGAGTTGGTTGATTGGTTGGTTGATTAGTTGGTTGATTGGTAGGTTGATTGGTTGGTGTTGGTTGATTGGTTGGTTGATTGGTTGGTTGACTGGTTGGTTGATTGGTAGATTGATTGGTTGGTTGATTGGTAGGTTGATTGGTTGGTTAATTGGTAGGTTGATTGGTTGGTTGATTGGTTGGTTGATTGGTTGGTTGATTGGTTGGTTGATTGGTAGGTTGATTGGTTGGTTGGTTGGTTGGTTGACTGGTTGGTTGATTGGTTGGTTGATTGGTTGGTTGATTGGTAGGTTGATTGGTAGGTTGATTGGTTGGTTGATTGGTTGGTTGACTGGTTGGTTGATTGGTTGGTTGACTGGTAGGTTGATTGCTAGCCAATCATCTGAAAGACTGCGTTTCAACACTTAAGTCCGATGCATTGGCATTCATGTCGCCTTATGCGTTCTTATGTTCAGAGCTTGTAAAATGTCAATATGGTTTTCTTCCAGTTCCACTATATTCCAAGAAACTCTTTCTTTCTTTCTTTCTTTCTTTCTTTCTTTCTTTCTTTCTTTCTTTCTTTCTTTCTTTCTTTCATTCTTTCTTTCTTTCTTTCTTTCTTCATTCTGTCTTTCTTTCCTTCATTTTAGTGACTGCACAATGGTCCATTATGCATAACCTAACGTTGTCACAAAAAGATGCATGTCCTCTAACATGTTACTGTAACTTGTTGTCTGGTGGTGTGTCATGGGCTTTTGCTGCTTGGTTTTGTGCCATGTGCTCTTGTTGCTTGGTGTTGTGGTTTTGGCTCTTGTTGCCTGATGTTGTGCCATGGACGCCTGATGCTTAGTGTTGTGTCTTGGGCTCCTGTTGTAGGGTAACCTCTGCATTGCTATGGTCAGTCAGTCTAGTCTGTTGAACATTGCTATGGTCAGTCAGTCTAGTCTGTTGAACATTGCTATGGTCAGTCAGTCTAGTCTGTTGAACATTGCTATGGTCAGTCAGTCTAGTCTGTTGAACATTGCTATGGTCAGTCAGTCTAGTCTGTTGAACATTGCTATGGTCAGTCAGTCTAGTCTGTTGAACATTGCTATGGTCAGTCAGTCTAGTCTGTTGAACATTGCTATGGTCAGTCAGTCTAGTCTGTTGAACATTGCTATGGTCAGTCAGTCTAGTCTGTTGAACATTGCTATGGTCAGTTAGTCTAGTCTGTTGAACATTGCTATGATCAGTCAGTCTAGTCTGTTGAACATTGCTATGGTCAGTCAGTCTAGTCTGTTGAACATTGCTATGGTCAGTCAGTCTAGACTGTTGAACATTGCTATGGTCAGTCAGTCTAGTCTGTTGAACATTGCTATGGTCAGACAGTCTAGTCTGTTGAACATTGCTATGGTCAGTCAGTCTAGTCTGTTGAACATTGCTATGGTCAGTCAGTCTAGTCTGTTGAACATTGCTATGGTCAGTCAGTCTAGTCTGTTGAACATTGCTATGGTCAGTCAGTCTAGTCTGTTGAACATTGCTATGGTCAGTCAGTCTAGTCTGTTGAACATTGCTATGGTCAGTCAGTCTAGTCTGTTGAACATTGCGCAACATTTTTATTTTTCGTTTGCTCGTTTTGAGCTCAATCACAGTCCACAAACGTGCTACTCTGTTAGTGCAATGGACGGATATTTGAGTGTAAATTAGATTTACCTATTTCCAGCATCCCTCGCCACCACGCGAACCCACTACGACTTGTGAGGTACTTGTAATTTATGTCCCCAAGTCAAGGACGAGAGGTCAACATTTTAGTGCAACTGACAACTGGAAGGATCATCAATAGAAGAGTCAGAGACAGATAGAGACCAACGATGCTAAACGTTTTTAGACGATAGTATGATTGAATATTGTTAACCGAAAAAATCTAAAACATTAGGAACCCAGATGTGTGGGGAGATGTTGATTGGATATTGTTGACTGAACACATCCAGAACATCAGGAACCCAGATGTGTGGGGAGACTTTAAAGCTAACGCTATTTAGCAAGACCCATGATGAATGTGATGATTATTACAGAATGTGTATAGCGTTTGTGAGTGGGTGGGTGAATGAGTGTGTGGGTGGGTAAGTGAGTGAGTGAGTGAGTGAGTGAGTGAGTGGGTTGGTGGTAGGTGAGTGTGTGGTGGGTGAGTCAGTGTTGGATGTGTGAGTGTAAGAGTGAGTAGGTGTGTGAGTGTGAGAGTGAATGTGTGAGTGAGTGAGTGAATGTGTGAATGAATGAGTGCGTGCGTGCGTGCGTGAGTGAGTGAGTGAGTGGGTGGGTGGGTGAGTGAGTGAGTGGGTGGGTGGGTGGGTGGGTGGGTGAGTGAGTGAGTGAGTGAGTGAGTGAGTGAGTGAGTGAGTGAGGAGGAGGGGGAGAAGGAGGTGGAGCAGGAGAATAAGGCGACGGCCGCGGAGAAGGAGAAGAAGAAGAAGAAGATTTATCAGAAGTTTGTCCGTAATTTCCAGTTCAAGATTGCTGAGCTATAATTTTGATACTTAATGTATACTGAGTTTTCATATATAGCTGTGAATCCTTTAAAAAAAAAAAATAGTTGCATGTCCTTCACAGGACGTTGCAGTCAACCCCAGCAATTTGGCTGTTCATGATTCCTGGGCTAGTTTTCGTTCAGTAGTTTGCCAATACTTTCTGAACGAACGGTACATATACCTTTTCGAAAAAGAAAAAAAAAACAGCACCCCTGTGTTTCGAACCCGCTATACGGTATTACGAATCGTGTCCGTAACACCTTGGCCAATCCTGTGTTATTTATAAACAAACAACGAGAATAAAAATTCGTTGTTTGCAATTTTGTCAACCGAGTTATAACCCCTTGACTTACGCATTAGCCTCTTGACAGACCTGGGGATAGCCAGGTATTTTCACGTATTTCTGTCTCGCTATAGTCTGTTTTCGGTTGCCCTGTTATGTAACTGTCTTTAACTCTTTACGTATCGTCTTTCAATCATGGTTACACTATCTGACAAGTAGCGGGTTGTTTGAAAACAAAAGAAGGTAAAATATTAGTGGATAAAGGGAAGGTAATTGAAAGATGGACAGAGTGTATGATAGAGGTATATGATGATGAGATGATGATGATGATGATGATTATGATGATGATGATGATGATGATGATGATGATGATGATGATGATGATGATGATGATGATGATGATGATACAGATTAGAAAGAAGAATGTCCTGAGTGCAGTGATGTCGGTTCTTAACTCAACTCAGCTCAACTGGGAGGTTACGTTTGGCGATATACAGGGTGAATTGTTAATGACTGTGCAGTGTTTGAAAATATTGCCGGTCCAAGTTTTGTATTTACCTTCAGTAAAGTTCATGCAACATTAGGCCTTAGGTTCATAACAGAATGCGATCGGCGTTGCCAGTAGTGGGTTGAGCTCAATATTTAAATTTCAAATCCCGAAACAACCACATAATCAATAATAGGTAAAAACAAAACTTGGACCGGCAATATTTTCAAACACTGCACAATCATTAAAAATACATCCTGTAACATTCGGCACTGAATCATTAAAAACTAAAGAAAGAACGATTTAAATGAGCAGAGATCTATATCTGTGGTCTATTGACTACATTAAAGCATTTCATAACGTGAAACTTAGAGAAATAGTTAGAATGTCGGAAAATTAAAACATTGATGATACATATCTAATAATAATAATAATTTTGTTAAACATATGTGGCAAAAAAGTCAGTCATAAGAATTGACAACCAATCGGAAACTTTTTAACACGGTAAACAAGGCTTTAGACGCGGTTGTGTGTCCGATCTGTTCAATTTTTCCAGAAAATAGTGGAGTGGTGCAATCCATACAAAACACGCTAATAATATCCATCAGTGGATATAATGTAAACAACCTGCTACACGATAATGTCACGGTTTTATACGCTGAAAACAAAATGCAATTACAAGAATTCATAAATTGCAACGGAAAGTCAAAACAAAGATATAATCAAAACAATGTGTTCCCATAGTGAACTTGAATAATGAAGACACAAACAACTTATTGCACGATTTATTGCCTGGCATATTTCGCTGCATCTCGTCAGGTACATACTGCAGAAATCACACAAGATAAAGTAAAGTAACCAGATAAATCCTTCAAGCTGAAATATACATATGTTAGCACAGTAATTACAATTGTCTACCACGGTAATGTTAAACTGACTATCGTGTCTTCCTGTTTGCACAAAATTGGTCTGTATATATTAAACATGATGGCTTCTGCTAACATTAACAATCGACTATTTAGTGTGTTAAAAAAAAAAAACACGAAACGCATTGTCTCTAATTAATCATGTGACCGGTTTCCAAAATGTGCCGTCCTGCCGATGACGCAGGAGGTTTGTGGTGTGTCGGCCTGGCCAGGCCCCATCACCTTTGTGTAGTATCTTGTCAATCCAATTGGGTATGTGTTCGACCATCGTGTTGTTCAACTGCCTCTCTGATATGCCGATATAAGTAGACTGGCACCTGCACGTGAATTGGTAAATCGATCAATCGACAGACAGACAGACAGACAGACAGACAGACAGACAGACAGACAGACAGACAGACAGACAGACGGACGGACGGACGGACGTGCGGGCGGGCGGGCGGGCGGGCGGGAGGGCGGATGGACAGACCGACTGACCGAACGACCGACCGATTGACTGACCGGCAGGCCGGCAGGCAGACAGACAGACAGACAGACAGACAGATAGATAGATAGATAGATAGATAGATAGATAGATAGATAGATAGATAGATAGATAGATAGATAGATAGATAGATAGATAGATAGATAGATAGATAGATAGATAGATAGATAGATAGATAACTTGCATTATAAATTATTCGTAATAAAAGAAGAACGATACACAGGAAGCAAATCGGGTACGAATGTTTACTTCCGCTAATACTAATACTGGTGTAAAGAAAACAGCAGCGACTGCAATTTTTTCGGATAATTCTTGCAGGTTCAGAGACATTGCTTTGATCATGCGACAGTTCTAGTTGTGTTACTTACAGAAGATGGATGGTTTTAATATTGAGCAAGGTAATTATACACTGGGTAGCTTATTTTTGGCTAAATAAATATGTAAAAATGAAGCAGTCTTAAAACAAACAAGTTAAACAAGAATGAGTTCACTGTTCAGTGGTTCAGTGTGCAGATTACGCACAGGATAACAATTAACAATACAATACTACATACATCATACACAACAATTCACAAACCACTAACTTACTATACTAATTAAGCATATATAGAAAATATTTAAAAATTGGATTTTTACTTACGAAATCATGACAGTTGGGTACAGCTTGACAAGACAAATCCGACGGTATATCAATGAAGACAACGTTAATTCTAAGTGGAGTTATTAAAATTATTAATAATAATTAATAATAATATATTATAATATTTTTGTGTCTGATCTACAAGCAGGAAGTGCAAAGGAATCTGAGTAAATGAGATGGTTCTAATCGCGGCTCAATAAATTGGAAGCTGAGAAATTTTACCTTCTATTACTGTGGCTTGTTTATTTTTAAATGGGCAACATAGTACCATATAACGGGAGACTTTATAAATATAAGAAAACGTAAAAAAAAAAAAGCTAGTAATGTACGGACATTATACGCAAACGGCTGTTCACGTGATAAGTAAACATTTATTGATAATGTACGGACATTATGAGCAAACGGCTGGTCACTCGACGTTTACTACCGCCGTCGATTGGCTTAAGAAAACTATTATTCTCCCTTCTTGTCTGTCTTTTGTTTGCAAGTTCTTTTTATTCAAACCCCATCTTCATCTACATCTACATACTTCATCTACATACATACATAGTTTATTCCATAAAACTTTAATGTTCATATTCCAATGAATGCCTAGATACGCTACTTACTTCTTAACATTGTATTTGCATACGCACGAGATGAAAGTAAGCCTGTAGATGACACTAGTCGTCTTACCTCAAGTGAACCAAGTCGACAGACGTCCACTTTGCAACTGAAGTTCTAGTCAACATTTGTTTTTATGAACTCCGATGCGAGGGTTCAAATGTGATAAAGTTTACTTCTTCTTCTTCAGCGTTCCGAGCCATTGAGGTTCTTTGCTGCAAATACAATCCGTCTCCATTCGTCTCTCTGGTGGACCTTCTCTTGCCAGTCGTTGATTCCAAGTGCTTGTAGGTCTGTACATGTATTATCTCTCCACCGCCTTCTTGGTCTACCTCGGGGTCTACGGTCATTTATTTCCTGAGTGTAAGCGAGTTTTGTTTCCCTATTATCTTCCATTCTTTCTATATGCCCCAGCCATTGTAGTCTATTAGCCTTCATGATACCAGTGATTAGCGGGGACTTAAACAGATCATAAATGTCTTTGTTACTTCTTCTTTTCCACTCTCCACTTTGTGTATCCCTAATGGGTCCAAAGATGCGTCTTAAAATTTTGTTCTCAAAGGTTTGTAACAAGGCTTCGTCTCCTTTCGTTGTACTCCAGGTTTCAGAGCCATACAGCACAACTGGTCTGATCAGTGTTTTATATATTGTGATTTTGGTGTTATGAGATAGCGCCTTTGATTTTAGTAGATGTTGTAGTGCATAGTATATCTTATTTCCAGAGTTGATTCTAGTTTGTATTTCTTCCCTTATGATGTTGGAGCAGTTGAAGATTGTACCCAGGTATTTGTATGTTTCCGTTCTTTTAATGGTCATATTATCTATTTGTATGTGGCCAGGGTTTCTAGCCATTCCGTCTCTTGAAATTACCATATATTCTGTCTTATCTTGGTTGATAACCAGCCCCATCTGTTGGGCTTTTTCCTTTAAGTGAGTCAATATTTCCAATGTCTTTTGTTCACTTTGCCCTATAATATCTATATCATCTGCATAACCAAGCAGCTTGGATGTTCCTCCAATATCACATTCCTCCTTTACCTTCCTTACAACTTTCTCTAGAGCCAGATTGAAGAGTAGCGGCGATAGTGCATCACCCTGTTTCAAGCCAGATGTTATTTGGAAGGGGTCTGATTTCCTGCCTTTATAAGTTACTATATTATAAGTTGGGTGTTGAGGGGATACATAGAGCCTGTTCTTTTGTATGGATGTGAAACTTGGACAATGTGCAGTCAAGCTGAAAAACATCTGATGGCTGCAGAAATGTGGTTTCTGAGGAAAATGCAAAGAATACCATGGACAGATAGAAAAACCAATGACCAAGTACTACAAGAGACAAATGAAAATCGTAGATTGATTAGAGAAATTAGACGTAGACAGTCAAAATTTTTTGGACATGTTATGAGAAGAAATGGACTGGAGAACTTGGTGACAGCTGGCAAGATCGAGGGGAACAGACCAAGAGGAAGACCGAGAGGAAATTACCTGGATGACTTGGCCACATGGCATGGACGAGACAGGAACACTGAGCTGATCCACGACTCTGGTGATCGAGTGAAATGGCGAATCATGACCGCCCACGCTTTCCGGCATGGCACATGATTGATTGATATTATAAGTATCTTCCATGCATAGTCTGGTCATGTTGATTAACTTCCTTGGTATTCCAAATTCCTGCATAGCATTCCATAGACTATTCCTATGGACACTTTCATAAGCCTTTTTAAAATCCACAAAAATGTTATGGAGATCTCTTTTATATTCCCAATGTTTCTCGGCTATTTGTCGTAAGATAAATATCTGATCTATTGTTGATCTGTTTTGTCTAAAACCCGCCTGGTAGTCACCTAATATGTCTTCTGAATATGGTTTTAGTCTATTTAGTAATACTGTGGATAGTATCTTATAGCTTGTGGACAGTAGTGATATTCCTCTATAATTTCCACATTGGAACTTGTCTCCTTTCTTAAAGATAGGTATCAATAATGACTCTTTCCATTCATGGGGTAATTCTTCTGTCCTCCAGATTTTTATTATTAGTTCGTATAGCTTTAGATGTAATGCATGGCCACCTGCCTTTATAAATTCAGCAGCAATTCCATCAGTCCCAGTTGCCTTATTGTTTTTAAGTCGTGTGATTACATATAGGATTTCTTCAAATGTAGGTTCTTCAATTTGTGGTTCGCATGTTAGAACCTCTTCCTGTGGGAAAATGTTACTTGGAGCTTCACAATTTAGTAATTCAATAAAATATTCTTTCCATGTGTTGCACATTTCCTCATTGGTATTTATCATATTCCCATTTTTGTCTTTTAAACCATATGTGTTTTGTTGGTGCCCTCGTTTCATTGACTTCAGTTCTTTAAAAAATTTTCTGGATTCATTTTTCTGGTGATTAGTTTCCATATCTTTGATTATATTACTCATATATTCTCGCTTCTGCTGTCTGACTATTTCTATAATGCTCTTCCTTTTGGATGTTATTGATGTCATTTAACCATACATGTCTGGCATTCTTCTTCCTAATGACTGCTTCTTCACATTTTTGATTGAACCATCTGTTCTTTCTATGCGTGGTTAACACACCGAGACATTCTCCTGCGGTAGACTGAATTGTATTCTTGATGTTCAACCAAGTTTGGTCAACGCTTTCCTCCAAAGGGTTTTGCAGAGTTTCAAGTTTACATTTTATTTCATCTGTAAATTTCTCTTTGACTGTAATGTCTTGCAGTTTTTCTCTGTTATATGTTGGGTGTAATCTTTGTAATTTAGTATAGAAAGCTCTCTTAAGTTTTATTTTAAATTTTGCTCCAACGAGGAAGTGGTCACTGTGGCACTCAGCTCCTCTATAACTTCTGACTTGCTGTATGTTTGATGCATTTCTGTTGTTAATTAAAATGTGATCTATTTGATTATAGGTTCTCTTGTCACATGATTTCCAAGTTTGTTTGTGTATATCCTCCTTTAACGTTCCAAGGTCGTTGTCCAGATAAGTCAGTCCGATATCGAGGCTCATGTATTTGTTTCGTAACAAAGAAAGGTTTTTACAAAGGTGGGGATGTTAACCCCACGCTTCAACCCCCAACCTGGAGGACCAGGGTGTTTCTCTTTGTCTGTTCTCTACCCTTTGACCTGTCCGGCTTGGGAGGCCCTGCTGGTAGCTACGCTACCGCCGGCATAGCTCTCAGGGTCATTGAGAAACTCAAGCTCCCCCACCACGACAAGGTGGAAACACCATCGGGGGAGGATAAAGTTCACACAGGGTTAAATTTATATATCATGTGACCATAGTTAATCCTAATTGTTTGTTGCTTACTCTTGACTGTTTGGCTTGTCTGTGTGTTACTTTTTTTCGCATATCCTTTACAGGACATTGTAGTCAACACCAGCATTTTTCAGCTGCTGTTGCTGTCTTGGCAAGTTTTACATTCAGTAGTTTGCCATTGCTTTCTGAATGACTGGCTCACATACCTCTGTAAGTAACCAGAGCCATGCGATCCTCTACTGAATCTCCCGCAGCTGTGTTTCGTACGTGAGTATACGGGATTACGATCAACGTCCTTAATCCCTTCGCCAGGGAGACCGGCTGTGTGTTACTGGCACCTATAAATAGTTACACTGTAACCTACCATGCTTGTCGTAGGAGGCGTCTAAGGTATGGTGCCGTAAGACAGACTGCCTCACCCAGTGTAAAACTGAAAACTCTACCTGCAAAGAGGTTGACATGATTTAGTAATTTAGTTGAGAATCTAGGCTCCATTTGAAGATGAAAAGAAGGGGAAGAATATTATTTGTCGTTTTTACTTTGATTTATATTGTCCATCAATTCTAAGATTACACCTGTTATCTATTTCTTGCTTGCCTTCTTTTCAGTAATATACTTTGCTTATTTGATAGATGTCATTCTTTTGAATTTCCTTTTGTTCGCCTATGCTTTGCGTCTATTTCTCCATCTGTCCATACAACTGGAGAGAGGAAGGTGGGAGAGGAAGATAATAATGACATAATTTGCAATTTTTCGGGTGTTCATCGACAAGGGTATTTGAACTCAATTTTAAAAAAAAAAAGGCGGGTAGTCGAACCCCAGTCTCCCGCGTGACAGGCGGAGATACTAACCACTACACTACCGAGGACACACTGATATTGCCACAAACATTAATAATGTAGTCAAATATAAATCATGTGACCAGCCGTTTGCGAATAAGTCACGTTTGTGAATAGGTCATGTGACCAGCCGTTTGAGTATAATATCCGTACATTACTAGCAAACGTTTGCTTATAATCACTTCGATACATCATTGTGTCCGGGTTGGCGAGGCCTAACTTGACATATTATCTATTTGTCGATAGTATGTGCCGCGACCTAATTAATAATTGAACATGGCCACCAATTGTTTATTATTCATGAAAAGTCTGCCGCATTGCTAACGAACCTGGCAAGATGTATATTTTATCGAAGCGATTATTCACAGGCAGGGTTGGTCACGTGACTGGTCACATGACCTACATTTGACTATATTATTAATTTTTGTGGGACTATTATTGTGTCCTCTGTAGTATAGTGGTAAGTATCTCCGCCTGTCACGTGGGAGACTGGGGCTCAATTTCCCGACGGCAATTTTTTTTCATAAGTTTGTAACTGCTGCATAAATTAAGCAGTCACTTTCGCTAATATAATAATTGATTTCGACTTCTGCTCTATAATTACACTGTTCTGTATCTTCTTCTTCTTCTTTTCGTTCATCCGGAGTGTTTTTTCAGATGTGATTGTGGTGTGTCTGTTATGCGCCCTTGGGCCGAAACCCGTAGGCCAACACATCCGACAATTGTGTGCTTTTTTGACCAGGTAGCATTCCTGGGAGACTCTCACTTTTGTGGTGCCATCTACAACCATGCTGGCCAAGTTGGAACGGTCGAAGACAACGGTCATCCCTCAAAGGAAGGCAGGGACAGTCCATAGCATTTTCCGCCATCCAAGGTTGCTTCCATAGTTGCAGGGCCGACACATAACGCCCTGGATCTGGGCTCACCGAGGGAAATCGTCACGTCCTGCTCATGGCTGCTTTAAATCCTCACTTCAATATATTGGTCATTTCGTCTTGCCCGGGCCATTCCCGCACAAACCAGACAGGTTTCCAGACGGCATCCACTCAGCGAGTTTTCGGACATGTGCTTGTCGTTGCGCCCGTCAGAGCTGTTCCAGGCACGACAGACATTCGGAAAACTACCTAGTCAGAGCTGTTCCGAACAAGAGCGGCATTCGGAAACTAGGTAGTCAGAGCTGTTCCTAGTACGAGAGACAATCGGACGAGACATTTCACTCGGACGTAATTGCGTAGTGTCAATTTTTAGTTTGCCACCCGTAGGACGACACTTCCGACTTCCGGCGGGCATTTTTTAATGAGGTTAGCCTTCTTCTGGTTTCGAGACTGTTGTTTCGGCTTCCACACACGCAAGCTTTCACTTCGGGCTGCCACGTAATGGATTCGCAAGACAGGCGTTCCATTTCGTGTCAACGAGATAATTTTCCACCTTTGACTTTAAATAATTATGTACTGCTGTGCTGCTAAGAAAAGAAAAAAAGTACTCCTTACTTATATTACTTACAGGTTTACAGAAAGGTCTAAAACTGGCATTCAAAAATATTTTCAATCATGTCAAATGGTGACAAATTATACATAATTACTGCTACAAATGAAATTTATATTCTGTTTAATTTTAGTAGTTAAATTGCCAGTTCTAATTATAAAATAAATATGAGTCTGTTGTGCTATACAATGCAATGCCAGCAGCATGAGTCGCCCATTTTGAATTTTGTGATATCGATATCTCATTGTTATGCTAAAATTGTTTATTGTTTTCTTAAAAAAGTAAGAAACGGTTGTTGTTGAAACTCTTCAAATATATGTAAAAACGAATGCAGAATTTAAAAATGCATCAAAAGTCAACGATTGTTTAAAATACAGTAATTATAAATAAAATTAGCTCACGTGTTACAGATATTTCAAATAAACTCGCAGAGACGAAAGTTTCAGGCGAAAAACGCATGCAGGTTAGTAGACAGACCATAGTAGCATTTATTAGAGTAGTTTCCCTCTATCTGTGACATGTTGTTTTCAAATACATTAAATAACAAGCAGGCATGGGTATGTTTGCCTTAACCGGAAGTGTCGCAGAAAATTTTCCGCAAAGGCGTCTGCACCCCCCCCCCCCCCCCCACCCCCCCCACCTTAAAAACTCAAAAGTCTGACAACTGACATTGCTACTACTATGTACTATACTAGTTAGTACTACAGAAGGCTGAAGAAATACCACTTGTTTAATAACTTAAAGATAGGAGATAATGATGAATATAACCGTGAAACTGGTAAACTGAGAGCTATATATATATATATATATATATATATATATATATATATATATATATATATATATATATATATATATATATATATATATATATATATATATGCTGCAGGTGTGTCCAAGGAAAATTATTTACTATTTAGGCCCACATCCACTCCATTTGAAGACAAAACTCTTGACTGTGGTGTGGGTATCTATCAACCAGCTCAAGTTGACTGCTACTTTCTATGGATTTATTTGTGTCGACGTCTGGAGGTGTACAAAAAAAGAAACAATAAACTGAAATTAAATTTGAACTGGCTTAAAAGCTTTACATGAAATATTTCAAATACAAACAAACTCAATCAATCAATCATGTGCCATTCCGGAAAGCGTGGGCGGTCATGACTCGCCATTTCACTCGATCACCAGTGTTGTGGATCAGCTCAGTGTTCCTGTCTCGTCCATGCCATGTGGCCAAGCCATCCAGGTATTTTCCTCTCGGTCTGCCTCTTGGTCTGTTTCCTTCGATCTTGCCAGTTGTCACCAAGTTCTCCAATCCATTTCTTCTCATAACATGTCCAAAAATTTTTTACTGTCTACGTCTAATTTCTCTAATCAGTTTACGATGTTCATTTGTCTCCTGTAGTACTTGGTTATTGGTTTTTCTGTCTGTCCATGGTATTCTTTGCATTTTCCTCAGAAACCACATTTCTGCAGCCATCAGATGTTTTTCAGCTTGACTGCCCATTGTCCAAGTTTCACATCCATACAAAAGAATAGGCTCTATGTATCCCCTCAACACTCTTTTTCTCGTTTCAATTGACATCTTTTTATTGGTCAGAATGTTTTTCATCTTGCTAAAAGCTACTTTCGCCATGGCGATTCTTGTTCTAATCTCTTCAAGGCATCTCCCATCAGATGTTATGACTGTTCCAAGATAATTGTACCGATTCACTTGTTGAAGAATATTTCCATTTACTTGTGGCACTTCTTCCTTCCTAGTGATGACCATAACCTGAGTCTTTTTACAATTTAATTCTAACCCCAGTTGCTCACTGTGTACAACAAACTATTAAAGTACATAACATATCTCTTCTTATAATGAACATAAGCTCTATTTCTTCTTCTCTGGACCTCTTAGGAGGGAAGTGCATCACACACACCTAGTTGTTATGCACCTCAAAGGTCAGTGTGTCCGACTTAGGCATGCATTTGTGTAGGGTTAGCTTCCTCTGAACAGATTCCACCCAAGGTCACAAGTCTACTCCCCAGTCTAGATCACTTCCATCTTGGCTATCATTATCTAAGCCAGGTGGTAATAACCAATATAATTATATTCTCAGAGATAAGGAATGCTGGAGAGACTTTGAATAAGGAGACCATCAAACTGATGGATAGATGTTTGTATGACCTTACGACCACAGGCAGTCCTTCTCTGGATGAAACAGTGATGAAAAAATTTAAAAGGTTTTGCAGGTAAATTCGTTATTTCAGTGACAGCATAAACCATTTCTTGAAGTCTCGTTACATGTTATTGATTGTTTCAATCTCAGTATAGATCACTTCTTGAAGTCTCTTTATGTGTTGATGGTTGTTTCGAGCATGACAAACCATTTCTTTAGTTATAGTTATATTTTAATGTTTGTTTTAATCACAGCATAGACCATTGCTTGAAGTTTTGTTATATTTTAATTCTTGTTTCAACCATAGCATAGACCATTTTTTGAAGTCTCGTTACATTTTAATAGTCGTTTCAATGATAGCATAGACCATTTCTTGAAGTCTCGTTACATTTTAACAGTCGTTTCAATGATAGCTTAGACCATTTCTTGAAGTCTCATTACATTTTAATAGTCGTTTCAATGATAGCATAGACCATTTCTTGAAGTCTCGTTACATTTTAATGGTTATTTTAATTGTGGCATAGACCATTTCTACTGTAACCCCCGCAAACCGCATGCAAATTAACATTACTAAAACAAAGTCTATGTTAATAGGAACCAGGCAAAGACTTCACACTCTAAACTCGCAGAGAACTCTTCAGCTGCACATTGGCAGCACGCCTGTAGAAAGTGTCACCGAGCACAAGACACTGGGTGTTATCATAGATCAAAATCTAACTTTTAACTCACATGTTCATGCTTTAGTTAAACAAATAGCCAAAAAAGTATACCAACTTGCCAAAATTAAAAATTTCCTTGACGAAAACACAAGAAAGATATTCTATACTTCTCATATACAAACACATATTGATTACTGCTCCACAGTCTGGGATGGATGCTCCAAATCAATAACAAAACGCCTATATTCACTCCAGAAAAGGGCAGTGCGTTTAATTAATGGTGAAAAGCTTACCGACAGTTCTAACCTACATAAACGTCTTCGGTTACTGCCACTCCACAAGCGCCTGCTTTTTAATAAAACCAAACTAATTCACAAAATCCTATTTCAAAATGCTCCAAGCTACCTTTGGCCATTGTTTAAATATAACGCTAGACATAGCGAACGACTAAATATACTTCATGTCCCTAAACCTAGGATAGACTTATATAAAACAAGCTTAGCATACTCTGCCGCTCAGTTGTGGAACAATCTTCCACAAGAAATCAAAGACACCACCAATCATGATACATACATTCGCAACCTGTTTGAACACTACCTTAGTACAGACTACATGCCCCCATAACAAACAACACAAAAAAGACAATAATGGTAACTTATCTCAAACGACAACTAGCCAAAAAACATTCCCTTATGTATGGCACGTTACACCCTCCTTAGGTATTTATAATGCCCATGTTAAACACTGCTTCAGTGAGTCATTTGTTATTGATTATTTTTCATGCGTTTTAATGTTCTTTTGTTGTCAAAAGAAGCTTCATAAGTGATGTTGAATGAAAGAATGTATGAGAGGAAATAAAGAAGAAGGGCAGAATGTCAGACGGGCCTGCGTGCCCAATTCTTAACCCTTTGAAAATAAAGACTTATTATTATTATTATTATTATTATTATTATTATGTTATAAAAAAATAATTGCCCGGGATGGACAGATTTACAGTAAGTATCTCCAAAGAGAAAAGGCAAACAAATTTAGACTATAAGCCTGTGCTTTCAGTAATATGGGACACTAGTAGTGGAGGATCTGATTGCTGAATGTCTAGCACTGTGGTAATGGAGGATCTGATGACATAAGTCTCTCTCGTTAGCACTGTGGTAGTGGAGAATCTGATGACTGAGTCTGTCTAGCACTTTGGTAGTGGAGGACCAGATGACTGAGTTTCACTATCACTGTGGTAGTGGAGGATATGATGAGTCTTGCTATAACTGTGGTAGTGGAGGATCTGGTGACTGAGTCTCGCTATCACTGTGGTAGTGGAGGATCTGATGACTGAGTCTTGCTATAACTGTGGTAGTGGAGAATCTGATGACTGAGTCTTGCTAGAATGCTTCTCTGTGTGCTCAGGGGTCTGTGTTCAAATCCCCCATCAAGGCGGGGACATTTTAATTAACCTGGACTCACATATCGACCCAGCCTAAAATGGTGCCAGGAAATGTTCTGGGAAGTCAAGATGCCCAGCATGACACAGACTCCTTCACCCACTAAACACTCCACCCACTGACCACTCCACCCACTGACCACTCCACCCACTGACCACTCCACCCACTGACCACTCCACCCACTGACCACTTCACCCACTGACCACTCCACCCACTGACCACTTC
This sequence comes from Cepaea hortensis, assembly GCA_963921405.1. Classification (NCBI taxonomy): domain Eukaryota; kingdom Metazoa; phylum Mollusca; class Gastropoda; order Stylommatophora; family Helicidae; genus Cepaea; species Cepaea hortensis. The sequence continues at coordinate 15,446,250 of OY992877.1, forward strand.
ACCCACTGACCACTTCACCCACTGACCACTCCACCCACTGACCACTCCACCCACTGACCACTTCACCCACTGACCACTTCACCCACTGACCACTCCACCCACTGACCACTTCACCCACTGACCACTCCACCCACTGACCACTCCACCCACTGACCACTCCACCCACTGACCACTCCACCCACTGACCACTTCACCCACTGACCACTTCACCCACTGACCACTCCACCCACTGACCACTTCACCCACTGACCACTTCACCCACTGACTACTCCACCCTCTGAGTGCTGATTTGTCTATACAAATATGGGGCTAGCACCATATACCCAAGACCCCCAGAGCATGGGGAAAGTCCATGACCTTGTTTCACTTACTTCCTTTAATAGTTCTAATAATTTATCTTTGCTATTGGCATAGTTATGTCCAATAATTTAGTTTTCTTGATTGTGGTCTTATTTTTACAATGTCTTAATATTTCAGAGAATCCGATGACTATGTTCGATATGCATTTCTTTTGATAATGAGGCAACTTAACAAGAAACACTCTGAAATTCGGCTGTCAGCGTTTCAAGTTGCTGATGAATTGTTCAATCGATCTCATGCTTTCAGAGAGACCCTGGTTAACCATCTGCAAGCATTCCTGGCTCTCACCACTGGTCAGTGTTAGAAAACTATGTTGTCACAGAAAATATTTCTTAGTCTGCATGTTTGTGTGTGGTTATCATGATAAAAGGATGAAGAAGTAAGGCACCTCTTTGCATCCTCTAGCTCATGGGACACCCTTGGGCAAGGTGGAGTACCCGTTTAGCCCCCTGACCATGGTAGCGTAAAACCATAGAAGCTAATGTTGGTAGGGCTGGACAGCAGCCTACAGGTAGATATTGGTTATGGTCTCAAGTTTCACAATGTTAGGCAGAGGATCTCTTTACAGAGACACGAGCTGTGGTCACCGACCAATGTGGTGATTGCCAAGAAGGAGAGCAGTGGCAAACTACCTTCTTTACAGATGCCTAGCAAATCATGTATGAACACTACAGTTCATTCAGTACACAAGATAGAAGGATATGAATAGACATGATAATCAACATGGAATAAAGAAAGAAGGAGACATTGATAAATATCTACATGGCAGAGAGGTTTATGCCTTTCTTCTGTATTTATCTCTCCTGCAGTACAGTCCTCTTTGTTCAGCTTTACTAAACTTGTATTTGTGGGATGTGTGTGTTGAGGTGTTGACAGTAACAAAAGCACTATTGTGCCTTGGGTCATAAAACTACACCTATGCATGCATACTTCTTATGCTGCTACCTGTCATCCCCTAGTAGTTCATAGGTTCATGTATACTTAGTGGTTCATTGAATATGACCCAACAATACAACACTGATTCAGCACAAGGACTATAGATGAAATCACTGTGCTTGACATCAGACCGCCAGTAATCATTGCATATGATGGATTTTAAATGGGTGAGATTTAAAGCACGTATGAACAGGATGTCCATAATACAGTGAGGATAATTTTAGCTAAACTAGTCACATAGTCCACTCAGAGTTGTCTTATAATTTTGTAGTTCATTTCATTCAGATGTAAGCCTATATAGGCACTGTCTCTGGGCATTTAGGTTTAGTTCTTTGACAATGACTGGCACCTTGCCATCTTGATAGATGATAGTTTGTAAAATGGAGATATACCTCTCCATAACACAAAGCTTGGGCTGAATTGAGACACCGGCTGTTGCCCATGCAGCATGATCCTTCTCTCGACCTGTCTAGTTTACTCCAGTGGAAAGGTAACACCAATATGTCTGGAACAAGACAAGCTGCAGAAGCTGCCGGATCAGCATAGCAATGCTCTTACTGTCCGCCTGTCGGAGCTTCGATCCTAGACCAGTTTCCAGCCAAGACTTACGGCCTGGTCTGCCCTGCCATGACATTTAGTCTTTAGGTTGCATTTCCTTGTACCCTCCGCTTCTCCGCCCGCAGCCGTTGGCACAATGTGGGGTGTCAGGTTTGGTAAGCGCAGACCAACATTTGGCGCTAATAGAAGCAGGTAGTACCATCTACTATCGTGCGGATGTAGACGTGAAGTTCAGGTTCCAATCTTGCAGGTGTTGGTTTCTAAACTTGGAGAGGGGAAGGAGAGTTATGCTATACAGACACTGTAGAGATTGTACTGGGTTGGGAGAAAAGGTTCTAGACCAGCTCGCCTTCCATAGATGCAACCCCTTTTCAAAGTGCAAACAACCTGAACATCAGTGCATACTTTCTTGCTATTTGACGGGCTAATTATACTCATTTCATTTTATAGTTTCTTTATATTTCAATTTTTGTTTTCATTACATTAAAACATCATTAAATAGAGATGCGAAGTTATGTTAGTATATTTTGTCATTGTTTGTTTACTGAAGGAGCGGCTGACCGGGTGGCTAGAATGCCAGGTTCTCCTTCAGGAGACCCGGGTTCGAATCCTCTGTAAGGTTTGGATTTTTTTTCTGTCAGGGGCAAAAAGAAAACCCTAACTGCACAGTTCATGGTGACTGCACTGGCCAGTCAAGATGTTTTAGTGGCCTTAATTCCTCCGGCTCAAGGACCTCATATATTCTAGGTCATGTTCATGAAGAGATGTGGCTAGTTCCCTGTTTTGCTGCCTTCTCTGTCCAGACAATTCCCAGGAGTTCTGATTATAATTATCTGAAGCAGCTGTGGCACAGAGGCTAGCGTGCTTGCCTGCTAGCCCAGTGGTTATTGGTTTGAATCCCTGTGAAGTTGGATTGTCTTTCATTGACCTAGCTCCCAGGTTGACTCAGTCTAAACTGGGTACCACACAATCATCTGGGAGTCAAGGCGGTCACCATGATATGGATTTCATCTCCTGTCCTGTGTCATTTGTTGTACAAATATGAGACTAGCACCATATACTACATATGTCACAAGGCATGAAGAGGGATCCTATAGAGTTCTTGCTTACAGTTACCCACTTTATGAGGCTGGGTGGCTCTGTGCTCAGACGCTCAGGAAGTGCCCAGGGTTCTGGCAAAGGCTAGTGGACAGTGTTTGGTGCAGGAGAGCCTGGCATATGATACCACTAGTATGAGAATGGAGATGGAGACAGTCGTGGTGGCATTCAGCTGGCTGGAGGACAAACAGCACACATATGTTGTAATTGTCACAGGCTCACAAAATATGATGGGAAAGAGGAAGACAGGCATGCTTCAGGCAGAGTGGCAGGCTTCCAGTCAACAATCAAAAATTAGAGAGCATCTTTTCCACAGAACATACGGGTACAGTGGGAAAAGATCACATGGACAGACTGGCTGGGTCTGCACCCGTTTGTGTGGTATTGGTGCATGATAAGGCAGATGTGATCGTGCCCTTTGGGATCATGTGAATAGTGCAGAAGAATAAGTAGATTATTACGGCTTAAGGGAATGATTCTGCAGGGAGTGACCAGAGGGTCTGCCCAACACTCAGAACTCTGAGAAAAGGCCAGCGGACACATAATCAGACTGCTACTGGTACTATTAGAATTGGGATTCTTGGTTAGCTGTTGAAGATGAGGACAGGGCCCATATGGGGAAGTCCCGAGTGATGTGATGTTGGTTTTAAACTCAGTTCAACGAACCCAGAGCTATACTGGTGGAAAACACTCTTCCTACTGCTGGACACCAATATTGGTATGCAAGCTTACAAACCACTATGCTACCATCGTTCTAATTCATGTTAATTTATTCAGTCACATAGCCCAATCAACTGCCTGTCAATCTTTGTCTAGAAACAGAGAGTGAGAGGCCACTACCGCCTCCCAAGAGTGCAGCCAAGAAGCTGAAAACTGATGCTCTTCATGCCCTCCAGTTGTGGCAGGACAAGTATGGGCAGGGGTATAAGAAGCTGGGTGTTGGCTACAACTATTTGAAGAACTGCAAGCATGTAAGTCAGCCAGAGGTTTCAGGTTGTGCAAGGCTGCAGCTGTGTTTGTTCTATGTCTTTGATTGTCTATGGGAGATTGTCTCTTTGCTTGTTCCATGTCTTCAAATGTGTATGGGAGATTGTCTCTTTGTTTGTTCCATGTCTTCAAATGTGTATGGGAGATTGTCTCTTTGTTTGTTCCATGTCTTCGAATGTGTATGGGAGATTGTCTCTTTGTTTGTTCCATGTCTTTGAATGTGTAGGGAAGATTGTCTCTTTGTTTGTTCCATGTCTTCGCATGTGTAGGGAAGATTGTCTCTTTGTTTGTTCCATGTCTTCAAATGTGTAGGGAAGATTGTCTCTTTGTTTGTTCCATGTCTTTGAATGTGTATGGGAGATTGTCTCTTTGTTTGTTCCATGTCTTCGAATGTGTATGGGATATTGTCTCTTTGTTTGTTCCATGTCTTCGAATGTGTAGGGAAGATTGTCTCTTTGTTTGTTCCATGTTTTTGCATGTGTAGGGAAGATTGTCTCTTTGTTTGTTCCATGTCTTTGAATGTGTATGGGAGATTGTCTCTTTGTTTGTTCCATGTCTTCAAATGTGTATGGGAGATTGTCTCTTTGTTTGTTCCATGTCTTCGAATGTGTATGGGAGATTGTCTCTTTGTTCCATGTCTTTGAATGTGTAGGGAAGATTGTCTCTTTGTTTGTTCCATGTCTTTGAATGTGTATGGGAGTGTCTCTTTGTTTGTTCCATGTCTTCGAATGTGTATGGGAGTGTCTCTTTGTTGAGAAATCAGCACCAAAGTCCGACTGACTAGTGATGGGGGTTGAACTCACTACCCCACCACCAGTGTGCTGGAAGTTTAAATGCAAGGGCATTAAGCCACGTGGCCAAGTAGACCACTTATAAATATGATTTTGAGAGTAAATGTGAAATTCTGTGAGATTAATTTTATGAGTTTTCTGTTTGTTAGTTTCAGTCTTTGCGATTTATTGATTGTAAAAATTGAGTTGTGCCATAGCAAATGTGACAGTTTTAATTGAATTTGATGTAATCTTAGATTCAGATTGTGATGGTTGTCTGTGTTTCTTATATACAATCTTTGTGAATTATAATGATAGTTAGCATTTGGTTGTGTCATTTCAACAAATGAAATAGTTATGCAAGAAACAGATGAAAATTGTAGAATTGATTAGAGCAGTGGTTCTCAACCTTTTTTGGTCCATCCCTCCCTGTATCATATGTTCAGAATGTCATTCCTCCCCTTTCGAATTTCCTCCCTATAAATCCCCCCCCCCCCCCCACCCTTACTCAGTGTACATAAAAATGGAAGCTAAATTTAATAACACATACTAGAACAATTCTAAACATCTACATAAAACGTGATTTGTGGGTCTACTTACGTTATAAAACGAATTTCATTATGGCGAGAAGTGCGGAACCGTAAAATTTAGAGGGGAAAAAAATATCAAGTAACTTGTTCTTGTATAAATGCGATCTTGAAATAATCTTAATTTCCCCCCCCCCCCCCCCCCCCCCCCATTTAAAAACCCTAAAATTACCCAGGGGGGGGGGGGAATTCCCCACCGGTTGAGAACCACTTGATTAGAGAAATTAAACATAGTCGAGATGTTTTAGGGCTTGTTATAAAGAAATATAAACTGAAAACTTAGTGACAACTGGCTATCTATTGGAAAAGTAGCACAGAGAAGACAAAGAGGTACATGCCTGGATGCCCGGGACACATGGCATAATCAGGATAAGAACACGAACCTGAGATGGCAAACTATGACTTCCTACTCCCATTGGTATGGCACATAATGATGATGATAATGAATGGGACATGGTTTTAAGTGCATTTGATGGGATGTTATAGTTGTATCAGGCAAACCATGACTTCCTACTCCCATTGGTATGGCACATAATGATGATGATAATGAATGGGACATGGTTTTAAGTGCATTTGATGGGATGTTATAGTTGTATCAGGCAAACCATGACTTCCTACTCCCATTGGTATGGCACATAATGATGATGATAATGAATGGGACATGGTTTTAAGTGAATTTGATGGGATGTTATAGTTGTATCAGGCAAACCATGACTTCCTACTCCCATTGGTATGGCACATAATGATGATGATAGTGAATGGGACATGGTTTTAAGTGAATTTGATGGGATGTTATAGTTGTATCAGGCAAACCATGACTTCCTACTCCCATTGGTATGGCACATAATGATGATGATAGTGAATGGGACATGGTTTTAAGTGCATTTGATGGGATGTTATAGTTGAATCAGTGTCTCATGTTTTGTGTGCTGATAAAGGCTTCCTAGCTACAAGCCCATTCAATGTGTGCTTTTGTAAAGATGACCAACTGCGCTTTCCATTATTGTTGATCTATCCATAGATTCACATAGTGATTGTTTTCTGTGTTTATTGATTTACTCATAAATTCACACAATCATGCCTTACTGTGTTTAATTTACTCATACATTCAAATAATGATGTTATGTACTTGTTAAGGCATTCATATTTGTGTTTTCAGGTTGATTTTAATGACATCAGAGCACAGAACCAGGCAGAGAGACTGCGGATTGAGAATGAGGAGAAGAGGAAGAAGAAGATCATGGCGGACAAGTTAGCCAAAGTTTTGAAGGACATTTCAGGTATTCTGTTCTTGTTGCATGTATTGTTATGGTTTTCTTCATTTGTCTGCCCATAGAAGTGTCAGCATGTATGACTGTAATGATCGGTTTAAAATCTGAACCGATTTCCAACTCCTGGGCATTTTTATCTGTTATCTGCTGGGGTATCATCCTTGTTTTGTTTTGTTTGCTCCTTGCATAGTTTCTAATGTGCAGAATTGATTTTTGTGTGTGGATTAGCTTTCCCTATTACCAGTGTCCCTCACCATCAGGCAGACCCACTCTGACTTCTGAGGTACTTGTAATCAGAGGTAAACATTGTTTTGAATTAAGTATTACACTGACACAGATAAAACTATTATGGAAAAAGAAATATATATTAATGAGGGAAAAATTGGAGGTGGTGGACAATTTTGAATATCTTGGAAGAATGATCACCAACAATGGTGACACAATGAAAGAAGTTAACCCTACCAGACCGCTGTACCAATTTTTCGGTAATTTCCTAATCTGCCGCTACACCGCTATACCTAATTTTCGGTATTCTGCCTAGTACGTGAAAAAAATGCGTCACAAACTAAACATAAGCAACCAATCGTGGTCACACCTCATGGTTAGCCATTGCAAGTGTCTGCCACCAAAGGTTTGAATTGATTTTGTGTGGTTTAACGCGAAAAAATTCTGAAAATTCACAATGAAACGAGCGGCTGATGAACCAAGCACTTCAACAAGAAAGTGAAGTAGGTCTAGGCTTTCCACAGTCCAACAGCTGATCAATAGTTTGATTTATTCAGACTGGATTGGCACACAAAGGTGGAATATTGGCGCTAGATGAAAGGTAGACCTATTTTCTTCAATGTCTCCAAGTTACATCTTATTCTAATCACGTGTTTGCATGTAACTAACATTTTTCTATATCATGTTGGTTTTTTCTCTTTAATGCTCAGGAGCCCAGGTAATAGGGACAGTTAGGTTCAGGGCCTCAGGTCTGGTAGGGTTAAAAGACGAATATCTATTGCTCTTCAAAGACTAAAACAACTGAATAAATTGTGGAGAGGGACAGATATAACTACAAAAATTAGATTTTTAAGAGCATGCATCTTTCCCATTATAACATATGCCAGTGAGCCCTGGACACTTACTAAAGAATATCTAAGAATATCTTGGGTAAAGAAAAGAACAAATGCATCAATACTTCAAGAGCTGAATATTGAAGAAGGTTGGCTATTAAAGACTGTAAATTAAATGGACATTTGGCTCGCTCTCTCAGAACAGGGGTGAAACAATCATACACTTTCAATGATCGAACTCTCACGCGCAGCCACGTGAAGTAAGCCTTTTATTCACGGTAAACTATTTACATTAAGTACATTCGTGAATAGTTGCATTATCACACTACGAAGTATATACATTAACACATCTTATATTCATACAACATGACTCTCTATCTCTCTGTCTCAGGCTCAAACACAATCCACTCTAGTAGTCAGCCACGCTATCTCACTACAGTTAGAGAATACACGCATAACCCTCTCTGTCCATCCTGTTTCGCTATCTGCAACCCGTCCGCCCAACACAGGTAATCTTGGTCAGACCTTTCCTTCTCGCCCCTCATGCGTCCCGTGTATCACGATGACCACTGGGCGGCAATTGCGTGGTGGCTAGCCTGTACTCGGTGACACCTCGCTGCCGGTGGTGTTGACTGTCGTAAGTTGTCGTTCACCTACAGGCTATGGAGATCCTGACACTCTTCCCCGCCCTCCTGTATGGAAGGGTAACCTTTCATTATATGGGTGGTTATTCATAGTCTCAGTTTATAATGCAATTATAAGTCAGGATCGAATAGCTGCTTATCCTGATGGATTGTAACATGATATCTTTATAGGGTGCTATCTGCCTGGCAGTGATCCATGATATATATATACTTCATTGAGTTCTGCCATTAGGCTACTTGCATCAAGTATTGTCCCCTGGTTGGATTAGTACTTCATTTGACAATGGAATCAACACAGACCGGAAGTTAACAGCGATTGGCTCTATCTTTCAAGCTACGCACCTCCTCACAACAAAACCATGTTAAGCTTTAAATCGTCAACTTGAATGTCGATTTCAGAACCAGAACACTAACCCATATGGCCAGATATTCTAATCCTCGTCTGACAAATTTAGTAAACATCGTCCACCTCTAGATGACGCTACTTGGTGTTTTGTAGTCGCTTTGACGACTATGAAACACAAAATATATGCATGTACCAATTTTACCAATGTCAGATTGTCTCCCCTTAGGAACAATCATAAATAACTATGCGGGGTAATTTCAGATGCTTTCAAAAAAATAAAGTACATTTGTTTTCTTTCTTCTAAGTGTCAAACGTTTGATCTTTATTTACAATAGTGACATGCCTGGCACTATTGAAAAACTAAGAATCAATCGATGATCCTTAGATCACAGAAGTATAAATCCTTTCTCTCAATTTCTCATATGTAAATTATAAAGTCAAAAAATTCATTCACTCGTTCATTCATACTTAACTATTTCTGTGTATAGTCTGCTATAATGTTAATTTAGAAAAACAATTGGAAAGGAAACGGAAGTTAATATTGTGTTTACACGCTCCTGGAATACACACATTTCTTTTAAACAGAATATTGGATTATACTGTTCTATGCAACGTTGTCGTTTATGTAACACAGTCCGTCACTCAATTAAAATATTAGCACTGTTCGGTGGAGTTATAAGTGCTGGTACTACTCAATATTAACCCGTTCTGGAAATAAGGTGGAGTTATTTCACAATGTTAATAAGTACTGGTACGAGCTACCCACGTTCACTCCCTATCTCAAACATGTAGTTCATTCAAAGCCGGACGAGCTACCCACGTTCACTCCCTGTCATGATCTTAAATTATATGGACATTTGGCTCGCTCTCTCAGAACAGGGGTGAAACAATCATACACTTTCAATGATCAAACTCTCACGCACAGCCACGTGAAGTAAGCCTTTTATTCACGGTAAACTATTTACATTAAGTACATTCGTGAATAGTTGCATTATCACAATACGAAGTATATACATTAACACATCTTATATTAATACAACATGACTCTCTCTCTCTCTCTCTCTGTCTCTGTCTCAAACACAATCCACTCTAGTAGTCAGCCACGCTATCTCACTACAGTTAGAGAATACACGCATAACCCTCTCTGTCCGTCCTGTCTCGCTGTCCGCAATCCATCTGCCCAACTCAGGTAATCTTGGTCAGACCTTTCCTTCTCGCCCCTCATGCGTCCCGTGTATCACGATGACCACTGGGCGGCAATTGCGTGGTGGCTAGCCTGTACTCGGCGACACCTCGCTGCCGGTGGTGTTGACTGTCGTAAGTTGCCGTTCACCTACAGGCTATGGAGATCCTGACAAAGATGATAAAACAAAGAAAATTGAAATATTTTGGTCACTTGAAACGTCACGAAAGTTTGGAGAGAATAATAATGGAGGGGTATATGCCTGGGAAGAGAGGAAAAGGAAGGCTAAAGAGAAGATGGGTGCAGGATGTGGCGGATGATCTTCAGATGGGTGTATCGGACGCACGACATCTTGCTTATGATCGAGAGGTTTTCCGGAAGGTTGTTATGGGAGCGCGGTTCTGCAAAGGACATGCTACTGAATGAGTGAATTACACTGACAGTCTTGCAGAGGGTTACATATCAACCATATAATTTATTTACATATACAGCTGTTGCAAAAATTCACTTGTAAGTTTTTGGCTCATTATGTCAGTTGTTCACACATATGACGATTGCAAAAATTCATTTCTCAGTGTTTCACTCATTTGATAGCTCTGTCTCCAGTATTCTTCAGTTTTGTGACATCCAAGACAGTGGACATGCAAGACTGGATCTGCAAGACAGTGAACTGATGTCTTGACATTCTGTAGCTAAATGTGTGCCTACACTATTTATGATTTCATTCCGTTTTATAATACACTTAATATTCACAAAGTGCACATTAGTAAAATATTAATACTGTATTTGATTTTTCTGCAGAGGTAAAACCCGAGATTGAAAATTGTGCAAGAGAAGCTGAGAGTTGTTTGCAACTCCTTTTGCCCACACTTGCTGAGTTTATTTTGCCTGTTTGTGACGAATCCACTGATGGAGCACTCGAACAATCCACTGGTGGAGCATCCAAACAATCTACTGGTGGAGCATCCAAACAATCCACTGATGGAGCACCCCAACAGAGGACAGATATAGCAGGAATAAATGATCCACCTAAAGAAAACATTCATAATGGCGGAGAGTTGGATCTGTCAGCAAATGGATGTAGTGTAGGCAATCCTAGTTGGACTAAGGTTACTTCAAAATCTACGGACTCAAAAGGTAGCTGTTCAGAAAATCACCAGAGTCAAAATCCTATTTCATATGGTAGGCTAGGTGTAAATGATTCAGAGATTTTAAATGAAATCGATCATAGAAATCATGGCAGCAATGCTGGGTTGTTGCCTCATGGAAGTTCTGTGTGTGTTCATAGCAGTGAAGCTAATGTGAGAATGGCATCCGAATCAAATGTATTAGAGGAAGAAATTGAGGGATCTACTAAACATGAAAGTTCAGATGACAATGATACAGAGGATGATGCAGAATATGACGCTGAAGAGATGGATGCTTGTGAAGATAATCTCCATGCACATGGTGTCTTCAATCCTACATTCAGCATTGTTTTAGAGTTGCCTGCTCCTGGCCCAGTTTCAGTCCAAGTAACAACAGACAATAGTGACGTTGTCCGCTCCCTGACAGATGCCAGTAAATTAATAACCAATAACTACCTGCCAAGAGTTATCAGATGGCTGGAGGTAAGTATCTGCCTGTTAGATATATTGTCCGTACAACAGGTACTAAGTGTATTGTTTATACAGTGATAGATTGTTTACAGTACTTATTATGCCTCAGCGCAGGTAGCAATGGGAATCAATGGTACAAGAGTGACTAACATGCTTGTTTTCCAGCCCGGTGATCATGTGTTAAAATCCCCATACCCTGGGAAGGTTAACCCGGTCAACAAATGCCCGCAGAAGTCAGATGTGTTGGCCTAACGGCGCAAGAACGCAGCTTTGCTGTAAACAGGCACAACGCAATCATGTCCGGGAAAAAAACTCCGGATGAACGCAGAAGAAGAAGAAATCCTCATACAGATTAAAAAGTTAGTTGTATATTCTTTATAATATGTCGCAAGTTAGTTTATGTTCTTTATAATATGTCGCAGTCAACCCCAGCATGTTTTGGCTCCTTGTGATTTCTTGGCAAGTTTACATTCAGTAATTTTCCAGTGCTTGTCTCCCTGGCCTAGAGGTTAGTGACTTTCTCTGTAATCCCGTATATCCATGTGAGGAACGTAACTTGTGAGGTATGTGAGCCGGCCGCTCAGAAAGTAACGGCAAACTACTGAGCATAATCTTGCCAAGAAATCAACAATCAGCTGAAATATGCTGATGTTAACAGTGATGTCCTGTAAATGATATGCGAATATAAAAATACATTTAAAAAAAATTTTGCCATTGCTTTCTGAACGACCGGCACCCATACCATTGAATGAAAACTTCTTCTTCTTCTGCGTTCATCCGGAGTTTTTTTTCGGACGTGATTGTGTTGTGCCTGTTTACAGCAGAGCTGCGTTCTTGCGCCGTTAGGCCGACACATCCGACTTCTGCTGGCATTTGTTGACCGGGTTAACCTTCCCGGGCCATTGAATGAAAACCAATGCAAGTCTGTCTGCATCCATACATGTAGATTTGTTTCAATGCATCTAGGCTCCCAGGTCAACCTAAAATAAAATAGATACCAGGACATGTCATGGGAGGTGAACATGACTGGCCTGATATTGACAATGTCACGGCGGCGCGGTCACACTTGTGTTTGGGTTTAATAATCCAACACTGGGATTGTATTATTCTTTAGCTCGTTCGTATTTGTAGGATACAGATAGTTGTGTTTAGATGTGCATCCTCAAGTAGTTGATTGTACCACCACACTATATCAAAACTGCATTTTGAAGTCATGAAGTATATTGACTGGTTACTGTTGTGTTTAACAGTTCATTTCCTTGACTGTCATACTAAGAGTCACAGAGTAAGAATTCAATTTGATTCACGTAACCAAAACATGGTATGATTTCATATCATCTATTAATACTTCATGTAGTTTCATTATACGTTTACACGTTTACACAAATCACTGCATTGTGCTATCAATCATAACCACTCATATAACTAACACTTAAAAAGGGTAACTAAAATCTTTACACATGACGGCACCGTGACTGGTGCCATTGTTACCACAAGTCTGACCAGGTCCGCTCTTGATCACAGTGAAAAGTAGAGTGTTTCATCCAGGGGAGAATTCCTTTCTGAACCTGGTTGAAACTCGTGCCTCTAGCAAACAGCAACTGCTGTTTCGACCGTGAGCGATGGTCACAGACAATTGGTCCAGACATCACCCATTATTGCTGATATGCCTATACAAAATCTGTGACTCATGTCTTATACCTAATACACCTTAAGTTGCAAAGACAAAGTAAAGCGAGACAGTGAACATGTTTGGCCATATTAAGTAAAAATAAATACTGAAACATGCTGTAACAACTGGAAACATTAATGGAAATCAGATAGAGGAAGACAGCGAGAGAAGATTCCTTTCATGATGGCATGAAACATAGCACATGAATTCATGCATTCTGCTGGATATCAAGAGATGTGGAGAAGCATGGTTCCCTCATGCCAGTTGGCAAGGCACGTAATGATGATGATTAACCATGAATACCAATGAGCCCCTTTGGTGGAATAAAATGATAACAGCAATAAACACGTAGTTGTGAACTGATTACTTGAATTAGAACAGATGTCATTTGATTTTAATGTTCATGATAATAGGCTAGAATGTGGTGAAGCTAAAAGTAGGCTTTGGAAGACTAGAAACAGTGCTTCAGTTGTGAATTTTACTTTGTTGAAAGTTATTCTATATTAGATCATCATGTAGCAGGCTCTTGGCAGAACTTCACTCTCATAAGAGCACTCCAGGAAGACTCTTGATCTGTGGCCAGTTCTTGTGCCTCATGCAATTTCATCCACAGGGTATCTTTAGTGTCCTACATCCATCATTGTGTTTGTCTTCCTGGGAGATCTGGTCACTTTTTTAATAAATAAAATGCATTTTGATGAACAATAATTGATTATCAGTTAGGCAATTCCAGCCATTGCTATGCAAACAGAAGGACTTCCTGTTTAATATTAGACTTCTGTGGGGATAACGTACTCCATATTTGAACAGTTTGTATGTAGTATCGCAGCCAAAATATTATTTTAAGCTGATTATAGAATAAATGAGGCAGGCCAAGAGAGGGATCATGCTGCATGGACAACACATGGTCTCTACAATTCAGTCCAGGCTTTGTGCTATGGAGAGGTATAACTCCATCCCTGGTCCCTGCGATGGGTTGTAGTTATTATGCCTTTTTTTGAAGCACAATGTAACAAACTATCGTCTGTCAAGACGGCAAGGTGCCAGTAGTAGTATCAAATGATATATAACTCCACAGTATGCACTTGACGAAATGCAGTGAAACATGCCAGACAAGAAATCGTGCAATATGTTGTTTATGGCGTTTACGTTAAATTCACTAAGGGAAAACATTGTTTTAATGTTTTAAAAGTCCTGGTTTCAGTTAGGTTCAAACACATGAACACAGGGTCAGCAGGCAAGTATGCTAGCCATTGCTCTACTACAGCCTCAATAGTTCTAATACTGGGAGGTTTTCTTGCATTTTTAATACTGTGACAGATTATTTCTTTTAACTGGGTACAACTATTTGAGATTTTTCGTTGTTTCTTACCTGTTTAACACCTTAAAAGATTATTTATAGTGTGTAATTCTTGGTGTATTTATTTAAAGAAAATGTATTGTTGTGGGGACAGAATATTTATAAAACAATATGGTCTATTATAATGAATTATATGGAACATATTTTCACTGGGGTTTCATCAAATGTTTCATAAATAGGAAATGTTGGTTGGTATCCATTTCACAAATAGGAAACATTGGTCGGTATTCATTTTATAAATAGGAAATATTTGTTTGTATTCATTTAATAAAAAGAAAACACTGGTTGGTATTCATTTTATAAATAGGAAACTTTGGTTGGTATTCATTCTTGTGTTGGCTCTCTTTTCTTGAGCAGATTCTGGGCAAGAATGGAGCCCAATCAGAGGACATAAAAGCGGCTATTGATCTCAAACGGAGTCTTGAAAACATTAAAATGAAATGCATGGACTTGAAGCTGGTGACTATGGAGCCAGAGAAGTTGCAACAAGTTGACATCTCAGGTAGGCATTTTGGAGGTTGTCATCTCAGTTAAGAATGTTGCAGGTTGACATCTCAGGTAGGTAAGTTGTAGGTTGACACCTCAGGTAGGCATGTTGCAGGTTGTCATCTCAGGTAGGCATGTTGCAGGTTGACACCTCAGGTAGGCATGTTGCAGGTTGACATCTGAGGTAGGCATGTTGCAGATTGACATCTCAGGTAGGTAAGTTGTAGGTTGACATTTCAGGTAGGCAGCTGGGTAACAAATAATAATATAAGCAACATCAGCTTCATTAAAATATCAGGTGACAGAGACATGAACAGAGAAAAATATCAGATGACAGAGAAATGGAGAGTCATCAACTTCATTAAAATATCAGGTGACAGAGAAATGGAGAGTCATCAACTTCATTAAAATATCAGGTGACAGAGACATGACCATAGAAAAATATCAGATGACAGAGAAATGGAGAGTCATCAACTTCATTAAAATATCAGGTGACAGAGAAAAGGAGAGAAAATTATCAGATGATAAAGAAATGGAGAGTGAAAAATATCAGATGGCAGAGAACTGAAGAGTCATCAACTTCATTAAAATATCAGATGACAGAGAAATGGAGAGTGAAAAATATTAGATGGCAGAGAAATGGAGAGTGAAAAATATCAGATGGCAGAGAAATGGAGAGCGAATATATCAGATAACAGAGAAATGGAAAGTTATCACAGATGTCACAAGATCACAGTTGTTATCACAGTTAACAAGACACCTAAAGAAGAGGAAATTAGAATATAATGTTTAATGGCTGCTTGCAACAAACACTGCATTCCAAACTTACATTTTTCTTCTGCAATTAATGAAAAAACGGGAAGAAGAATCAGTCAGCTTTACCAGAACACAATCACAAGTGTCAAAATGGACGTTGCTGCCAAAGCCTTCATCAGCATGCAAACAACAAACACACACGTACACAACTATATGAACAACTCTATGTAAAAATATATATATCTAAAAGTGACTCATATGTTTCCTTGTTATGGGCATGACACATGTGCAGTTGAATATTGCTTGTATGGTTATAACAATGTCGCTAGGCCAGAAATGTTATTAGTTTGTTCTGCAATAAGTATGTCACTTGTTTTTCAAATCATAATGCCTTGTGTTTTCCAGATGATGAAGATGAGTTTGAAGAAGTTCCAGAAAAAGAAGGATACGAACCACACATACCGCATCATCTCAGAGCAGAATATGGTAAAATGTTCTAATTAATTTAGTTTAGTTTAGTTTAGTCGTTGGATCAACATCATGGCACATGGTTTAACCATAAGTGCTCCGTTTTCCTCCTGACTCAAACCTGAGTCTGGAGAAACTCAGCTCAATGCACGAACTCTGTTGCATCGGCGAGGATCCTGAAATATTTTGGGTAGATTTTTAACTCGAAATTTTGCCCGGGCAGCGCCGTTAGGCTACTCTTTTTCGATTTCCAACTGCCAGGGGATATTTTGCGTGCGCAACAATACACACGGGCGTCCGATCTCACTACCCAGAGACCAGGGGAAATTTTATTACTGGAAGTCCAGGTGGATTTTTTAAATAAATCCCGGTCCTCACCGGACATGTTAACCTGAACCCGGGACTTCCAGCTCTCGAGGCGGACACCGTACCTCAAGACCTCGCAGTCCCCTCTCTAATTAATTTATAGTTATACCTGAACAAGTTCTTGTCTCCGTCATTTCTGACAACCTTCTAGAACTTTGATAGATTGGGCTGGGGTATATACCAGTGAACTTTATAATGACGTTATGAATCTCTGTCATAGTAATGTTATGAACCTCTGCCAGAATGATGTTATGAAGCTGCTGCTATTGTTATCAGCTGTGTTGTTTTAAAGCAAGTTCCATTGTCACTATAAGTGTATTTTGGGTCATATCTGCTCCAACAGGACTATTACAGCAGCGCACTAACTACCAAGCCTCACTGACTCCCCAGAAATAATGTCCTTAATTTGTATGAACTCCTTCAATCCCAGAAAGCTGCAGCAGCTAATCAATGGAGGAAAGAAGGATCACAAATATCATGTGTACTACTTTCACAGGGGCCAGTAATGCCAGCCTGTTAATAGCATATCTAGAGAGTCCTCTCTGTGGAACCCCAGGGCAAAAAAATGGTGTTTGTCCATCAAGAATGATGATGACCATTCATTTCATCCAGTGGGGTTTAAAGTATGCAGCCATGAGTTCTAAGATGGCTGATCAGGCCTATTTTGACTCGAAATGTTCTTTGAAAATGTGGGCAAAGAATGCTTGACGTTCCAGGAGGAGGATCTCCTGCAGTGGTTTTTTGTCCAGTCTTTTTTTTCACAGCTCTTGCAGTCCTGTTTGCTTCACAAGTGACTACACCCTTGCATAATGATGTACGCCACAAATTTTGGTTTTTGGCAGCTATCTCCCAAGTGTCATGATGAATTCCAAAAGCTTTCAGTGAGATTTTCAGAGTGTCTTTAAAGCGTTTCCTCTGGCCACCTTGGGAACGTTTACCACAGCGTAGCTCACAGTAAAAATATTCGTTTAGGGAGCCTGTGATCTGGCATTTGTGTCAAGTGACCAGCCCAGCGATTCATTCTTCAGCGATCTGATTCTTCATTAGTAGGGTGTGGATACTGGGCATGGATGCTTTTTCTAGGACTTCAGTGTCTGGGATCTTGTCTTGTCATTTAATCTTCAATAGCTTTCTAAGGCAGACTGTGTGGAAGTGGTTTAATTTCCTGGCGTGTCGCTGGAAACAGTCCAGGTTTCACAAGCATATAGACTTAAAATAATGCACTGGAATGCGGAGGGAGTCAGCAACAAAAAAGTAGAATTAGAAAACATCCTGGACAAAGAAAAAGTAAGCATATGTTGCTTGCAAGAAACTCACCTCAACAAAAATATAGCCTTCAAAATCAGAGGCTACCAGTGTTACCGATCTGACCGAAAGGACAGGCGAAAAGGTGGGATACTTACCCTTGTAAAAAATAACATCACTGCTTCCCAAATCAAAGTCCATATGGAAGGGGCTGAGTATCAGACACTTAAACTTAAAACAGGCTATACAGACCTACAACTGATCAATTACTACTGTCCAAGTGACCGTCCACAGGCACTGGACACACTACCATTAACAGAAAAAATGATTGTGTGCGGCGATTTCAACAGCCACTCGCAGAGTTGGGGCTATGATCACATGGACCAGAGAGGAGAGAGACTGGAAGACTGGCAGGATGAGAATAGATTCATCTTGGTTAACAAGCCGTCCGACCCAGATACTTTCTACTCAAGATCATGGCACTCTACAACTACACCTGACCTGGCTTTTCATTCACCAGACCTGGAGTGGAACATTACACGAATTGTTGAGAAAACAACTAGGTGGCAGTGACCATCGGCCAGTCTTTCTAACTGTAGAAAATGAGCTTGTAAGTGAAAGCAGCACCCTCTCGAGGTGGAACTACAAGAAAGCAGACTGGGCAATGTACAAGCATCGCACCAGCATACTAGTTAGAAACCTGAACACTGAGAAAGACATAAATAAAGTAGTTGAAGAGTTTGGGAAATGCATACTACAGGCAGCGCGAGAAACAGTACCAAGAGGAGCCCGTAAACAATATAAACCCTACTGGAGTAATGAACTGGAACAGTTGCATAATGATGTGGAAGTATGTAGAAAGCAAGCAGAGGCCACACCCAGCCAAGAGCACCACAATAAATTCCAGCATGCAAAAGCCAAATTTCAAAGGGCCAAGCTGCAGGCTAGACGGAAAAGCTGGCAGGAAAAAACAGAGTCTCTGAACTTTGAAAGAGACACAAGGAAATTGTGGAAGCTAATAAAACAACTTAACGATGAGGGCACAGGGAGAAACTCAAAAATTGCACTACATAAAGATGGAAACATCTTAACAAGAAAGCAAGCAGCTGACCATTTTGCGGACTCATTCGCACAAGATAGCAATATCAAAATCAGTTCAGAGAAACAACAAGAGATTCAAGAGAACCGGCAACATACAGGACAGAAGGAAATAGTACATGAGGTTCTGGAGGCACCCATCACAATCAGCGAACTGGAGCTAGCCATATCAAAACTGAAAATGAGAAAGTCGCCAGGAGCTGATGGTATCTCCAATGAAATGATCAGGAACCTAGGAACAGAGGCCAAAGCAAAGCTGTTGCAGATCTTCAATAACAGTTGGACCTTAGGCAGTGTTCCACAAGCCTGGAGAGAAGCAATCATGATACCCCTCCTAAAATCAGGGAAAGATAGTTCCATTGCCTCTAGCTACAGACCAATTAGCCTCACCAGCTGTCTCTGCAAAACACTGGAGCGCATCATCAATCACAGACTGCAGTGGTACATTGAAAGTAAAAACATCCTTGTGCCACAGCAGGCTGGCTTTAGGCAGTGCTACTGTACGGAAGATCAGACAACCTACCTCTCTCAAGAAATTGAGGATGCATTCCAAGAGAAGAAGCTGGTGCTTGCGGCATGGATAGATTTGAAGAAAGCCTTTGACAAAGTCTGGAAAGAAGGTCTGATGAATAAACTGAGAAACTGCAAAGTCAAAGGAAGAATGTACAAATGGGTGAAAGCATACTTGCACAACAGAAGAGCCCGAGTACAGATAGACGGACTAAAGAGCAAGAAAGTACTACTGCGTCACGGAGTTCCCCAGGGCGGAGTATTGTCCCCCACACTCTTTCTAATCTTCATCAATGATCTCGTTGCTAATCTACCGCATGGAATTAAAGCCGCAATGTATGCCGATGACCTGGTTCTATGGCACAAATGAACATGCATCAGTGGCCACCAGATTACTACAAAGAGCTGTAGATACATTTGTTGCATGGGCAAATAGATGGTGTGTCAGCATAAACACTGACCAGTGCAGCACCACCCTATTTACCCTCTCTCCAAAACAAAAGGCAGGGACCATCCAGATAAATGGAACACCCCTACGAGAAGATAAAGAACCAACATACCTTGGAGTAACATTTGATGGCAGGCTGACATGGAGAAAGCACATCAACAAAGCAGCAGCAAAAGCCAGAAGGAAAATAGCCATCCTGAGAAAGCTAAGTGGAACCACATGGGGAGCCAGTGGGAAAATACTTAGCAAAGTTTATCAACAGAGCATACGACCACACCTGGAATACGGGTCAACTGCATGGTGTTTGGCAGCAAAAACCACACTACAAGAGCTGGACAAAGTGCAAAATCAAGCACTTAGAGTCACCACAGGAGGGATGAGATCAACCCCTATAGTGGAAATGGAGAAGATGGGGAGGACACAAGCACTGAGTGAGCGCAGAGATACGAAAACGCTAATACAAGCAGAAAAATTCCTCAGCTTGCCAGGCCACCCTATGAAGGACAGATTTGAAAACCTAGCTATGGGGCGGTTGAAAAGAAGTAGTTTTATCCACCAGGCCAAACGACTCTGCAGAGAAACCACCGATCTGCCCACAGTTGGTATCCCCCTAACACCTATTCCAGAGCGAACTCCATGGAAAGATGAGCATAGACTATCATTACAAATCCAGACAAAAGTGAGAGGAATATTTGACAAGGAAGATCAGAACAGTGTGCAGTGCAGAACAGCCACTCTCAGCTTCCTTGATGAAGAATACCCACAGGACCTCTGGATCTGAGTCTACACAGATGGGTCAGCACAAAATGCTGTTCGAAATGGAGGAGCGGGAGTGTACATAGAATACCCAAATAATACCAGGGACACAGCTAGAGTACCGACAGGAAAGTACTGCCATAACTACGATGCTGAAATTGAGGCAATCAAGATAGCAACAGAGAAATTACTAAATACCAGCAATGGTACACAACCTGTGGTGCTATTGACAGATGCAAAATCAGTACTCGAGGCGCTCCTGTCTGGGAAATTGCCAGTACTAAGGACACTACTTTCTGAACTTAGCAGTCAGCATAAGGTCACCATACAGTAGATACCATCCCACTGTGGAGTACCCGGGAACGACAGAGCTGATCAATTGGCTAAGGAAGGAGCCAAAGAAGAACAGCCTGATGTGCCTGTAACATACCACCAAAAGAAAAGAATGATCAAATCAGTCAGAAAGCCACCAAAACCTGCTCAAGATGACTACCACGTTATGGATAGACCAGAACAAGTCATTATTCTGCGCCTCAGAACAGGGCACAATAGATTACGCAACCACATGTATACAAAATTCAAGATTGGTGAAACAGCCATGTGTACATGTGGATTGGCGTCACAGACAGCAGAGCACATACTCCAAGACTGCCCAAAATATAACATATCTAGGCAAACCTTCTGGCCTAGAGAGACGACAGTGGAAGATAAACTCTATGGACCGCTGTGTGAACTGAAAAAGACAGTTCAATTCATACAAGAGACAGCACTGCAGTTATAGACATATTTCAAGCGAACGAAAGAAGAAGAAGAAGAACAAGCATATAGCAGTGTGGATAATACGACTGCTTTGTAGGCTTTCAGCTTTGTTTGCCAGCTAAAATATGAAGGTGAGCATTAGACACAGAGATGAATGATATGGGGATGGAGACAGGAGGTGATAGGATGGTTGGCAAGAGATAGTTGAAGGGCCATGCTCCAGTGGGAGATACAATCAGAAGAGGAAGGAATGTTCACCCTTGATGTATAGACATATATATATATATATGTATGTGTGTGTGCACTTACACACACAACATACGTAATGAAGAAAGGGTGGGCAGGCAGGCAGGCAGGCAGGCAGGCAGGCAGGCAGGCAGGCGTGCATGTATGTATATATGTATATATTTATGTAAGTATGTACATATGTACATTCATATGTCTGTCTGCAATCCTTCATGTGTGTTTTTGGATGTATGCATGTAAATGTGTATGTATGTATGCATTTAAGTGTGTGTGTGTGTGTGTTTTTTCTTTTTCTGCCTGCTTAATGTTGAAAAATGAATTGTTTGTGTTTGATGTAAGTTTGCAGCATTCATGTTACAATGTTATTTTGTTCAATGTAAATGTAACATTCATGAAGATAACTGATGTGTGAAAGATGACTGACTGGAAGGGCTGAATGTAATTCACACCTGTCTGCTCAGTTTATATTTGAAAATAAAGTTTATTCATGTGTTTGTTCAAATACACTGCACTTCAAGTATTTTTTTTTACTATGCTCTGACTAAATGTAAGAAGTGCAATCACACATGACACATTGATTGTTACAAACAAAGGGTAACCAGTCAGGCATGGTATGTTGCTTGGGATAGAAACAGTCAAGTGGGACTGTGTGTGCGAGCATGTTGGCCAAGTTATAGGGAACAGCGCTGATAATGTCATAGGCACTGATTGGATGATGGTTTGATGCCTGGGCTCATCACTTGCTAAGTGTGGAAAATGTTCCACCTACTCCTATGTGCATTCTAGCCTACAGAATGTGATAACCATACCACATGACAGACACAGCAGTTTCCTGCTTTGGGACAATGTTTTTTAAACGAGCATGTTAGTGAAGTTGATAGGGAATTAATTTGATAGGGGATGAAGTTTACAGGGAATTGCGCTGCTAATGACACTTTTTTTTTTAAATTTAAATTTAGGCTGGTCTCCTTGTGTAAAAAAAAAAATGCACAAATCATTGTTTTACTTATATTGTAGCTGTTAAGTTATCTGGTGATGTTAAAGTCCTGGTGTAGTTTTAATTTGGGATATCTGTAAGAGGTGCCATAGATTACGGTGCCTGCCCCTGGTTTGTGCTGACCTGGTTCAGTTTGTGGCATGGACTGTGTGTTTTAACAAATATGAAAAGGGTGGTATGCTTCAGTGAATTCTGTGAACATAAACAATGCATAGTAGTATGTTATGAGACAGGCAGGCAGACTGACACAATCACACACACACACACGTGCGCGCGCATGCACATACATGAACACAAACATAGACACTATACAGGCATAAGCACAAACATAATACCCACATACACACCTATGAGGACTAGTGGAAACATTCTTGTTACCAAATTTGCCATTTTCAGTCAATAAATGGAGGGAGGTGCAAGTGATAGCGAAAGATAGAATGGCCGGACATGAGTTGGATATAGGTTTATATGCCGATAGGGACATAAATGGAAGAAGAAAATTGAAGTAGAATAAAGTCTAGTGGAAACATCCTGGTTTTCATTTTAGACTCAAAAGTTATATCTTCAAACAATGTCTAATGTCAGTGTGTAACATTTGAGTTTTTCAAATGTAAAACAGAACAAAGGTCATCCAATGAAATCGGTTTTCTTGTAGGTTTAGCCACGCCTCAAGAAAAACCTGGGTCTAGCCAGTCTTCTGTGAAGGAGAAAGACTCCTCTCTCTTGGCTGCAGGAAAAGTTGGATTGGATAAAGGCAAACTGGCATCCATGAGCAAAGACTGGAGTATAAAAGACAGAATTATCACAGATGATGTGTCAGATCCTACATCCCTGGCTGCTGCTCTTGCTAATGTCAGACGTAAGAGGTGAGATGCTATCTTGTTGTTTCTATTGAGTTTGAACATTCAAATTAGTTAATATTTCATAAAGCCAGTAAACATGGTTGCCTTACTGACCATCATTTGTGAAATTTGAACTTATATTTTTTCTGTAGCTTCATCAAACCAACCCAAATTCTGAAAAGCCAGCTTAGTTGAACATCTTACCAGATAACCTCTTACTTCTTTGCCTGAACAGTGATGCGAGGGATGATAACAAGTGGTTCAGAATGATAGACAGCCATACCAATATGCTTGCAACAGTGAGGTTCTCGCCAAAGGATGGACAAAAAGATCAGAGACACCCTCACAAGTTTGCAGTGGCTACACCGGGGGAGATAACCCCAAATTATAAAATGCAAATGTAATGGAAAGGAGTTGATTATTTGTTGACCTTCAGTCTGAACTTGTGTTTATATTCATATCTTCCTTGAGTTGAGACATGTGCTTATTAGGTACGGTTTTTAACTGACACTTCTTCTTTCGTTTCCTAGAAATGTGTCTGTAACTGCAATGTTGTCTCTTGTATGAACGTCACTGTCTTTATAACTGACATTTCTTCTTCTTCCTCCTCCTCCTCCTCCTCCTTCCTTCCTTCCTTCCTTCCTTCCTTCCTTCCTTCCTTCCTTCCTTCCTTCCTTCCTTCACTTGAAATGTGTCTGTAACTGCAATGTCTCTTGCATGAACTTCACTGCCTTTGTCAATCCATCATGTGCCATGCCGAAAAGCATGGGCGGTCATGACTCGCCATTTCACTCGATCACCAGCGTCGCAGATCAGCTCAGTGTTCCTGTCTCGTCCATGCCATGTGGCCAAGCCATCCAGGTATTTTAGTCTTGGTCTTCCTCTTGGTCTGTTCCCTTCGATCTTGCCAGTTGTCACTAAGTTCTCCATTCCATTTCTTCTCATAACATGTCCAAAAAATTTTGACTGTCTATGTCTAATTTCTCTAATCAATTTACGATTTTCATTTGTCTCCTATAGTACTTGGTCATTGGTTTTTCTGTCTGTCCATGGTATTCTTTGCATTTTCCTCAGAAACCACATTTCTACAGTCATCAGATGTTTTTCATTGTCCAAGTTTCACATCCATACAAAAGAACAGGCTCTGTGTATCCCATCAACACTCTTTTTCTCGTTTCAATTGACATCTTTTTATTAGTCAGAATGTTTTTCATCTTGCTAAAGGCTACTTTCGCCATGGCGATTCTTGTTCTAATCTCTTCAAGGCATCTCTCATGAGATGTTATGACTGTTCCGAGATATTTGTACCGATTCACTTGTTGAAGAATATTCCCATTTACTTGTATATTACATTGTGGTACTTCGTTCTTCCTAGTGACGATCATAACCTGTGTCTTCTTACAATTCCAACCCCAGCTGCTCACTGTGTACAACAACTGCGTCTACTAATTGTTGTAGATCTTGTGCATTGTCTGCAATCAATACTGTATTATCTGCATATCTAATGTTATTGATGTTTCATCCTCCACTGCTGATTCCATTTATATCTTCTACATTCCTGAAAATATTTTCACTGTGTAGGGAAAAAAAACATCTGGAGACATTACACATCCATGCCTAACACCACTCTTAATAGGTTGATATTGTCCCATTTCATTATCAATCCTTATGGCAGCTTGTTGTTTCCAATATATGTTTTTTATAAGTCTAATGTCTTTCCTGTCGGTCATGTCGGTCTCTGTGGCTAAGGGCTTGCGAACGCGGTTTGTGAGCCCGTATACCCGGGTTCGAAACACAGCGGTGCTGGTTTTTTCGAAAAAGGTATAGGGGCCGGTCGTTCAGAAAGCAATGGCAAACTACTGAACGTAACACTTGCCTAGTACATCAACAGCAGCTGAAAATGCTGGTGTTGACTGCAACGTCCTGTAAGGGATTCGCAACAACAACAACAACAATGGAAAGGAAGCACCTGAGAAGATTATGATGGGCGCATGACATTCATTCTGTGCTTTTATGAATGAATGGAAAAGATAATTGTGAAATTAGCCAGCCTGAAAGACCTATTTCCTACAACGAAAGAAATATGAATGCTAGGGTCAGTGTTCCCTGATCTATCCAGTAGATCAAAAGAGACACAGCAAGAAGATATTGATTGTCAAGTAGCAGTTAATTTATGTGTGGTATAATTTCAAAATGAATAAATGTAGCGCTGTTTGCATATTTGGGATGAAGAAAATGTTAACCAAATATTCTCATTCCTAAAGTTTGTCTTCTGAACATTGCTCATGTCTCATGTCAAACCGGCTCTGTGGCGAAGGGGTTACGAATGCAATAAGTAATCCCACATACTATGTTCAAAACACAGCTGCAGGCAATTTGGAAGCAGACTGCCTTCCGTTGGTTTCCATACAATGGTATGGTTCCATCGTTAAAAAATCAATGGCAAACTACTGAATGTAAACTTGGCCAGGAATCATAAACAGCCAAAAAAGGCTGAAGTTTACTGCGATGACCTGTAAAGGATATGCAACTATCTTGTCATTTTAACTCATGTCAAGCATACTTTCCTTGAAGAAACAACTAACTGCTAACTTTTCGTTATCGTTTATACATTCAATTTATTTAATTGTTGTCTTGGTTTTGAAACATCAGCGGTGAAACTATTTTAAAATTGCCAGTTATAATGTTTGAATGTAGATCAATCAACTTTTAGCTACAAACAAAATCCTGAAGGAAAGAGTGAGAGAAAGAGCAGGGGCCTGATATCTGGTAGTGACTTCCCCCTGATATCTGGTAGTGACTTCCCCCTGGTATCTGGGAAATGATTTCCCCTGATATTTGGTCATTGACTTATCATTTGTGGGTAGTGATATCCCTGATATCTTGGTAGTATATTGGATGCTCAATCCTCTTGAAGAAGGACACAGACATAGAATGTCCTGCATGCATGATACAAATCTTATTGCAGTTTGAAATCGTGAAGTATTAGGCAGCACAGGCTGCTGCATTGACAAAAATTGAAAAAAAAAATTACTTATTCAGATCAAATATGTAAAGTAATTGTGGAATCTATCATGCACACAGTGGGTGGTGCTGTAGAGTTGAGGCACAGAGATGAGAACCTACTCATGTGTGATCAGAAGAAGGGCATGATGTGTGTCGAGTGCAGTGATGTTGATTTTTGTTGATCAGTTATAGGCATAAATGCCTGTGAATATAAATGTTATCGATGGGTACAGAAAAGAACAAATGCAACCATACTTCAAGAACTGAATATTGAAGAAGGTTGGCTACTAAAGACGATAAAATAAAGAAAATGTAAATATTTTGGTCACTTGAATCGTCATAAAAGTTTTGAGAGAACAGTCATGGAGGAGGATATGCCCGGGAATAGAGGAAGAGGAAGGCCAAAGAGAAGATGGGTGCAGGATGTGGCAGATGATCTCCAGATGGTGTATCAAATGCGGGACATCTTGCTTGTGATCGAGAAGTTTTCCTGAAGGTTGTTGTGGGCCTGAGGTTCTAGGGTATGCTACTGAATTAATTAATTAATTAATGATTTAATGAATTACAAAAAGGGATTAAAAGGCAAGAGGATTGACTTCATTGCATTGGGTTATATCTCATTTGGTTCGGTCTCTTTCCGTACAAAGCACAAACTCCGTAGCTCCAGCCACGACCCCCGGAATCTCCTGAAATGAGCAGTGTAGCCCAGAATCAAATCCATTATCTTAGGGCCATGAGGCAGGTGATGTAACCACTTTGCAATGGAGACTCCTTAGTTAAAGAATAAATCAGTTTAATATATTGCTGTGTTGTCTTCTGTGAGATTCTAGATAGTTCTTTATTGTATTCTTCTGTAGCTCAGAGACCCCAGCAGCAAGCTCTCCTGCATTCTCCTGTGCTCAGCGCACAAACTCAGAAGGCCAGGCAGTCACCACTGCTCCAGTTGTGTCCTTTGGAACAGATCTGGCCTATTGGGAGAATCCAGATCAGATAGAGGCACCAACGGTTGTCAAGTAGGTGTCTATTGTTGTGTTGTTGCCCTTTGTTTCAGCAGTACACTCATTTCATACTTGGTCATGTACAACTTGATGTACTGGGAACTGGTGGTGTCTTAGTTCCGTCCCAGTAGACAAGCAGCACACTCATTCCGTGCTTGCTCATGAGTTCTCCTAGCGGGGAATGCAAGACTTTGGAACTGACTGTCTACCATCACAGGGAATTGTTGTGACTCTCTTGCAGTCTTTTAATGTGGTAATCTTTATCATGGTGGCATTCTTAGCATAGTGGCATTCTTTAACATGGTGGAGACCATCATCTATCCTCCCTTCATTAGCCATTGTTTGCCCATGGTGTCCCATGTAGAGATGAATGTTCTCCCTTCATTAGCCATTGTTTGCCCATGGTGTCCCATGTAGAGATGAATGTTCTCCCTTCATTAGCCATTGTTTGCCTGTGGTGTCCCATGTAGAGATGAATGTCCTCCCTTCATTAGCCATTGTTTGCCCATGGTGTCCCATGTAGAGATGAATGTCCTCCCTTCATTAGCCATTGTTTGTCTGTGGTGTCCCATGTAGAGATGAATGTCCTCCCTTCATTAGCCATTGTTTGCCTGTGGTGTCCCACATAGAGATGAATGTCCTCCCTTCATTAGCCATTGTTTGCCTGTGGTGTCCCACATAGAGATGAATGTCCTCCCTTCATTAGCCATTGTTTGCCTGTGATGTCCCACATAGAGATGAATGTCCTCCCAGTATCATTTCTAACTGTAATTCTCTTCTCTGTGTGTTGTTAAGTCTTCCTACTACTTTGTTCGCCTTGTGGGTTCCAGACAAGAGGTTTTCAGGTGTTCTCACTGTGTGTCCTGTCCAGCACCATCAGGTGTTCTCACTGTGTGTCCTGTCCAGCACCATCAGGTGTTCTCACTGTGTGTTCTATCCAGCACCATCAGGTGTTCTCACTGTGTGTCCTGTCCAGCACCATCAGGTGTTCTCACTGTGTGTTCTATCCAGCACCATCAGGTGTTCTCACTGTGTGTCCTGTCCAGCACCATCAGGTGTTCTCACTGTGTGTCCTATCCGGCACCATCAGGTGTTCTCACTGTGTGTCCTGTCCAGCACCATCAGGTGTTCTCACTGTGTGTCCTATCCGGCACCATCAGGTGTTCTCACTGTGTGTTCTATCCGGCACCATCAGGTGTTCTCACTGTGTGTCCTATCCGGCACCATCAAGTGTTCTCACTGTGTGTTCTATCCAGCACCATCAGGTGTTCTCACTGTGTGTTCTATCCAGCACCATCAGGTGTTCTCACTGTGTGTTCTATCCAGCACCATCAGGTGTTCTCACTGTGTGTCCTATCCGGCACCATCAGGTGTTCTCACTGTGTGTCCTATCCGGCACCATCAGGTGTTCTCACTGTGTGTCCTATCCGGCACCATCAGGTGTTCTCACTGTGTGTCCTATCCGGCACCATCAGGTGTTCTCACTGTGTGTTCTATCCGGCACCATCAGGTGTTCTCACTGTGTGTTCTATCCGGCACCATCAGGTGTTCTCACTGTGTGTCCTATCCGGCACCATCAGGTGTTCTCACTGTGTGTCCTATCCGGCACCATCAGGTGTTCTCACTGTGTGTCCTATCCGGCACCATCAGGTGTTCTCACTGTGTGTCCTATCCGGCACCATCAGGTGTTCTCACTGTGTGTTCTATCCGGCACCATCAGGTGTTCTCACTGTGTGTTCTATCCGGCACCATCAGGTGTTCTCACTGTGTGTCCTATCCGGCACCTTCAGGTGTTCTCACTGTGTGTTCTATCCGGCACCATCAGGTGTTCTCACTGTGTGTTCTATCCGGCACCATCAGGTGTTCTCACTGTGTGTCCTATCCAGCACCATCAGGTGTTCTCACTGTGTGTTCTATCCGGCACCATCAGGTGTTCTCACTGTGTGTCCTATCCGGCACCATCAGGTGTTCTCACTGTGTGTTCTATCCGGCACCATCAGGTGTTCTCACTGTGTGTCCTATCCAGCACCATCAGGTGTTCTCACTGTGTGTCCTATCCAGCACCATCAGGTGTTCTCACTGTGTGTCCTATCCGGCACCATCAGGTGTTCTCACTGTGTGTCCTATCCGGCACCATCAGGTGTTCTCACTGTGTGTCCTATCCGGCACCATCAGGTGTTCTCACTGTGTGTCCTATCCGGCACCATCAGGTGTTCTCACTGTGTGTCCTATCCGGCACCATCAGGTGTTCTCACTGTGTGTTCTATCTGGCACCATCAGGTGTTCTCACTGTGTGTTCTATCCGGCACCATCAGGTGTTCTCACTGTGTGTCCTATCCGGCACCATCAGGTGTTCTCACTGTGTGTCCTATCCGGCACCATCAGGTGTTCTCACTGTGTGTTCTATCCGGCACCATCAGGTGTTCTCACTGTGTGTTCTATCCAGCACCATCAGGTGTTCTCACTGTGTGTCCTGTCCAGCACCATCAGGTGTTCTCACTGTGTGTCCTGTCCAGCACCATCAGGTGTTCTCACTGTGTGTCCTGTCCAGCACCAGTGTCTTTGTATCCCCTCTTGATAAGTTGGATTTGTTTAGTTCTCTCCATGAGCTCTACACTGGTGATTCTGTCATACCATTTCAGTCCCATTATTCTGTGCAGGTACCACTAAGTGAATGTTTGTAGTTGATTAGTAATTCTTTTAGTCATTCTCCATGTTTCTGACTCATACAGTACTACTGATTTAGCATTGGAGTTAAACACTCTTAGTTTGGTACTAAGTTTAATTTCCTTTGACTTTCACAAATATATTAGTGTTATAAAAGCTCTTGTTGCTTTATGCATTCTTATTGTAATATCTCTACCAGTTCACCTGTTCTTCTTCTTTCGTTTGTTTGAAATATGTCTATATCTGCAGTTCACCTGTTGATTTGTACATTACTTCCCTTCTAGATGTATGATTCCGACTCTTGAAGTGAGGTTTCACCAAGGGAAATCGGGTTGTTATTTGCTTGGTTTCATCTCATTAAGTTTGTCTTTCCCCTATGAATTTGTAGACTTAGTTGTTGGATGGATAGATTTGGCAAACAAGAAATGTTTAGAGTGGTTCAGGATTTGATCGCCAGTAGTTGCTGGACTGCTGTTTTTTTAAAATATCAGATTGGTCTATATGTTGACCAAAGTTGTGAAATACAAACCAGAGATTTATGTTGAAAAATAAAAGCAGCTGGCATAACACTGACAGCATTATGTTTCTGTTTATATTCTGGGTCTTACTTTGGCACATTTAAAGGAAATATTCATACAGTCGAACCTCATGCTTCCACTGTTATAGGCAAGAATACTACCACAGAGACAACCCTCACAGATTGTATGTTTTTTTTTTAATATATGGTATTCATTCTTGTATTGGCATTCTTATGTTGACCAGATTTTGGGCTGAGTGGAGCTAAATCGATGGACATAAAAGCAGCCATTGATCTTCAAATTAAAAACATTAAAATGAAAAGCATAAAATTTAATCTGGTGAGACATTGAAATGTCTTTAAAGAATATCTTCTACCTCCAGGCTGGATTCCCTGCATCGATTCTGGACACCTAAGGAAACTGAGTCAGAGAAGCCGTCACAGGTAAATGTAGTCATTATTCTCCTATAATTAGTTTCATTATTAAAATTATGTAACATGAGAATTTGCACCAATATTAGAAATGAAATGCCAAAAACAACTTTAAAAACAAGCAAATATGCTGCAATAAAAATTTATGTTTCGAATTATGAAAAAAGTCATGTTCACATACATTCAAACGAAGGAACGTTATGTTTTAAATGTTAAGGACTCAGACTGTCTACTATTTTGTCCTTCTTATCTCTCACCTTTTACTCATCATTTCATTCTCGTATCTTTGATAAAGTGACTCCCTGTGGACATTGGGCTAGAGTTTGTTGACAGTGGAAATATCGAAACCTTGTGGAGGAAACATGACCAGCCCAAGTCTGATGCCAGCCACCCATACAGTCTGTACTGAACCAAGGCCCAAGTTATATCCCATCATGCCTCTCCACAGATGTGAAGTTCCAGTACTTGTCATGCACACCCCAGTGTTTTCTGGGCTGGGAAAGTGGAAGGGCAACCCTGCAACACAGACCCTGTGAAGATCATACTGTGATATTGGGTCGGAGAGCAATCTCTACACCTCCCTCACTCCGAGAGATGCAAGCCCTTTTCCTTGCTTAAGGAAATGGGACACTAGTGCATAAGACTTAAGAGTTAAAACTGAGTCTTATATAGCGCTGTCAACCACACAGACACTGTCAAACAGTCATTATCATGACAACTGGCAAATAACAATTTACAAACGTTAACTCTGAAAGATCTACAGAAATGTATAATTGCATTTTGTTTCAACACAGAGATCATCACATGCACCTTGTGATCCATGCTTCAGGTGTTTACTGTTTCAGTTTGATCACCCATTTGTCTTGACATTCCCCCCCCCCCCCCCCCCCTTTATGCATCATGACAATAACAATGCAGTCATCATATTTATATCCCTTCAACTGTTAAGTCTTACGATTAATTATGTGTAGAAGAAAAACATATAAACATGTTTATGCTCTTTACATTTACGTCATAGTTTTGTTAGTTAACTAGTCTTGTGTCACTTTCAGCATGACATCGCTGCTGTGAAAAACAGAGTCTTCTATTTCACTGGACAGTTTGAGCCAGTTAAGTGGAAGTGCCGGGCAATGATGCCAAGTGGAAAGTTATGTGAAAGAATGGACAGAGTCAAGGTGAGGCCAATTTGGCAAGTTTTATTGCTGGAATAAGATAACTGTAACTGACAACTGGTTTGTGTATTTCATGTTTTGTTTGTTACTTGGGATATTCTTTATCTTTAAGATCATCTGGATAGTTCTCGACTTTCAGTTATTGGGACGGATTAGAAAGTTAGAAAGTAGGTCTTTGCATCACTTCCATATACAATGCAAACTGCTTAAGGTGATCTCGGATGTGGCACATTTCTGTTGTGAAGAGCAATATTGTATTTTACATTGTAAACGCATTATTATATGCTTGAACTCTTATAAGAGGAAATTTTAATAAGAAGAACTATTTCTTGGGTCCCAGGTGAGTTCGCCTTATCAGGTCTGCACTGTATAAGTCATCATGACATAAGTGTTTGAATTCGTTTAAACAACAAAAACATGTTCTGAAGCAGACGCCTGCTTTCTTGTCTGTGATGTGCCAGGGAGGTCACATTTTATTGGTCTGTGATGTGCCAGGGAGGTCACATTTTATTGGTCTGTGATGTGCCAGGGCGATCACATTTTATTGGTCTGTGATGTGCCAGGGAGGTCACATTTTATTGGTCATTGATGTGCCAGGGAGGTCACATTTTATTGGTCATTGATGTGCCAGGGAGGTCACATTTTATTGGTCTGTGATGTGCCAGGGAGGTCACATTTTATTGGTCTGTGATGTGCCAGGGAGGTCACATTTTATTGGTCTGTGATGTGCCAGGGAGGTCACATTTTATTGGTCATTGATGTGCCAGGGAGGTCACATTTTATTGGTCTGTGATGTGCCAGGGAGGTTACATTTTATTGGTCTGTGATGTGCCAGGGAGGTCACATTTTATTGGTCTGTGATGTGCCAGGGAGGTTACATTTTATTGGTCTGTGATGTGCCAGGGAGGTCACATTTTATTGGTCCTTAATGTGCCAGAGAGATCACATTTTATGGACCTGAATGTGTCCAGGAATAGGTAGCCAGTCTTTCCTTCTCTTAGTGAGATGACGAACCCAGGTCTCAAACCCTCATCTGTGATTACATTAGTGTGTCGCTGAATTTTGTTTAATGCTGTTGTAGTATATTCTTCAAAGGTAATGTCTTTTTTTTTTATTGCAGTATGTTCTTCAGAAGTAATGTCCTTTGTATACTATTGTTGTATGTTCTTCAGAAATAATGTCCTTTGTTGGGACTCAGAGGTGTTTCTAAAGCACCAGGGCTGGGTTATATACTGGCCAAGACCTATTGACGCGTCCTCGTCGAGCGTCCTAGGCAACAGGTCCCTTAGAGGTCCTGGCTAAAGTCAGTACGATCGCCGATTCCTCCGCAGTTGGAGAGTGTCTGCCTATACGGCGAGGAACCACCAGTCTGCACACCAATAAGCTAGACATGGGACAACGGATACTCACGCAAACCTCAGGTCCTGTATGACATCACACTGATGTTGGACAACAGGATGCCTTCATCCGACATACAGGACTTCGCGTTGGAGCTCAAGCCAACGAACACAAGCAAGCATGTCTTTTGTTTACTATTGTAGTATGTATTTCAGAAGTAATGTCCATTCTAAACTATTGTATCAGGTAGCCACAGTAACACATTGGCTAGCATGCCAGCCCAGTGGTCAAATGTTCGAACCTCCCATAGAGATGAGGATTTTCATTAAATATTGGTCTGAGTTCCCAGGTCAACCCAGTCTAAAATGGGCGCCATAACCTTTTATGGGAAATAAAGTTGGCTGGCGTGATATTTACCACATTCCAGTCAGCACCGATTCGTCTAAAACAGTGGTTCTCAACCTGTAGGAAATTACCCTCCCCCCTGCCCCTGGGGGAATTTTAAGGTTTCCAAGGGGGAATTAAGATTATTTCAAGATCGCGTTAATACACACACCGATTACCTGATATTGTTTTTCCCTTCATACTGTACGGTTCTGTACGTCTCACCCTTCTAAAATTCAATTTATAAAGTAAGTAGACCCACAAATCATGTTTTCTGTGGACGTCTAGACTTGTTTTAATATGTGCTATTAAATTTAGCTTCCATTATTATGTACACTGTGTAGGGGCGGGGGCAGGATTTTTAGGTAGGAAATATGAAAGGGGAGAAATGATGTTCTGAAAATATGGTGAAGGGGAGCACGGGCCAAATCTTTAGGTAGGAAATACGAAAGAGGGGGGAATGACATTCTGAAAATATGGTAAAGGGGGCACAGGCCAAAAAAGGTTGAGAACCACTTGTCTAAAAGATATGAGGCCAGCACTGTATACCGGCTCCATGGTGAAGGGGTTACAGACGCTGTTCGTATTCCTGCATACCCGCATTCGAAACACAGCTGTGGGCAATTTGGCAGAAGGCCGCCTTACATTCATTTTTTTTATAAAATGGTATGGGTGCCAGTCGTTCAGAAAGCAATGGCAAACTACTGAACATAAACTTGCCCAGGAATCATACCATGCTGATGTTGACTGCTATGTCCTGTGAAGGATATGTAACTGACTTCACTAACTGTATAGCCAGTGTACCTCAAGGCATTGAAAGGGTCCTTTTCTTTTTAGTTTGTTTACCATTGTAGTATGTTGTTTGCTAGTGATGTCCATTTTATATCATTGTAGTATGTTGTTCACTAGTGATGTCCATTTTATACCATTGTAGAATGTTGTTCACTAGTGATGTCCATTTTATATTATTGTAGTATGTTGTTCACTAGTGATGTCCATTTTATACCATTGTAGTATGGTCTCCGCTAGTGATGTCCATTTTATACCATTGTAGCATGTTGTTCACTAGTGATGTCTATTTTATACCATTTTAGTATGTTGTTCACTAGTGATGTCCATTTTATACCATTGTAGTATGTTGTTCACTTGTGATGTCCATTTTATACCATTGTAGTATGTTGTTCACTAGTGATGTCCATTTTATACCATTGTAGTATGTTGTTCACTAGTGATGTCCATTTTAGACCATTATGGTATGTTGTTCACTAGTGATGTCCATTTTAGACCATTGTAGTATGTTGTTCACTAGTAGTGTTCACCATTTCATACTATTGTAGTAGTAGTTAGGATCATCATCATCATCACACTCCAGACAGATCATTGGTGCTCTGGTCTCCTCCTTTAACCCCCACCTTCGTGAAGCGACTGATCACACCAGTTTTATGTTAATTAATTCAATATCATGTACCCACCACAAAATGTTGATGTCTAGTGGGACCCCACCTTAAACCATCTCCCTCACTCTGGACAAGGAAGCAGATTGCCAGGTTTCCTTGACGTTATCTGCTCATTATGTGTACCTTTTGGCATTAATGATATCTGGCCCATCCATCGTCCTTTCTTCCTCGATCATCGCCGTGTCTGCCAACCAGTCGGCTCGCTTGTTATAATTTCTTATTCAGAAGTAATGCCCAGTTTCTCCTGTTGTAATTAATCTGTTATTCAGAAGTTCAGTTTATCATATTATTGAACAGTTCAGTTTATCATATTATTATATTATTGAACAATTCAGTTTATCATATTATCATGCTATTCAGATGTTCAAGTTATCCTGCAGCATCATGGATATACTGAACACACAATACACATTTCATTTCCACAGTGCCCATTTCATGGAAAGATTATTCCACGAGATAAAACTGGCAAACCAAATGGAGAAAGACATCCGTCAACCAGTGTTATTGAAGAAAAGCATCCGTCATCCAGTGTTACTGATGATGTCAAGTCTGAAGTGTGTGAAGGAAATGGTTGGGTTTTTTTTTCGCCTTTAAATATGAATAATGTTATATTAAATATATACTTGTTTTCATTATACAGTGAGCAAATAATGAGATTTGTGATGTTCTTGCATGAGGTTAAGTTGTTTCTGTCTCTACCTCTTCTGTCAAAATGTCCCATAATTTTTTTTTCCTTATGATTTTGATAAGTGATCTAATAACGCCTGCTAATGTCATTACCTCAGCATTTCTTCTCTGCCCACGATATTCTCAACAGTATTTTCAAAAATCACATCTTCACTGCCTATTTTTTAAAAAGTTAGTTGCATTTCCTTTACAGGATGTCGCAGTCAACCCCAGCAGTTTTTGGCTGTTTGTGATTTCTTGGAAGTTTATGTTCAGTACATTGCCTTTTGAATTACCAGCACTCATACATTTGTATAGGAAACCAACGCAGGGAGATTGAATGAGAGAGATATGTGTCAGAGAGATAGAATGAGAGAGAGATATGTGTCAGAGAGATAGAATGAGAGAGAGATATGTATCAGAGAGATAGAATGAGAGAGATATGTATCAGAGAGATAGAATGAGAGAGATATATGTCAGAGAGATAGAATGAGAGAGAGATGTATCAGAGAGATAGAATGAGAGAGATATATGTCAGAGAGATAGAATGAGAGAGAGAAAGATGTATCAGAGATAGAATGGGAGAGATGTATCAGAGAGATAGAATGAGAGAGATATGTATCAGAGAGATAGAATGAGAGAGATATGTATCAGAGAGATAGAATGAGAGAGATATGTGTCAGAGAGATAGAATGAGAGAGATATGTATCAGAGAGATAGAATGAGAGAGATATGTATCAGAGAGATAGAATGAGAGAGATATGTATCAGAGAGATAGAATCAGAGAGATATGTATCAGAGAGATAGAATGAGAGAGAGATGTATCAGAGAGATAGAATGAGAGAGAGAGATGTATCAGAGAGATAGAATGAGAGAGATATATGTCAGAGAGATAGAATGAGAGAGAGAAAGATGTATCAGAGATAGAATGGGAGAGATGTATCAGAGAGATAGAATGAGAAAGATATATGTCAGAGAGATAGAATGAGAGAGATATGTGTCAGAGAGATAGAATGAGAGAGATATGTATCAGAGAGATAGAATGAGAGAGATATGTATCAGAGAGATAGAATGAGAGAGAGAGAGAGAGATATGTATCAGAGAGATAGAATGAGAGAGATATGTATCAGAGAGATAGAATGAGAGATATGTGTCAGAGAGATAGAATGAGAGAGATATGTATCAGAGAGATAGAATGAGAGAGATATGTATCAGAGAGATAGAATGAGAGAGATATGTATCAGAGAGATAGAATGAGAGAGAGAGAGATATGTGTCAGAGAGATAGAGTGAGAGAGATATGTATCAGAGAGATAGAATGAGAGATATGTGTCAGAGAGATAGAATGAGAAAGATATATGTCAGAGAGATAGAATGAGAGAGAGAGAGAGAGATATATGTATCAGAGAGATAGAATGAGAAAGATATATGTCAGAGAGATAGAATGAGAGAGAGAGAGAGATAGAATGAGAAAGATATATGTCAGAGAGATAGAATGAGAGAGAGAGAGAGATATGTATCAGAGAGATAGAATGAGAGATATGTATCAGAAAGATAGAATGAGAAAGATATATGTCAGAGAGATAGAATGAGAGAGAGAGAGGTATGTATCAGAGAGAGAGAATGAGAGAGAGAGAGAGATATGTATCAGAGAGATAGAATCAGAGAGATATGTATCAGAGAGATAGAATGAGAGAGAGAGAATGAGAGAGATATGTATCAGAGAGATAGAATGAGAGAGATATGTATCAGAGAGATAGAATGAGAGAGATATGTATCGGAGAGATAGAATGAGAGAGAGATATGTCAGAGAGATAGAATGAGAGAGATATGTATCAGAGAGATAGAATGAGAGAGATATGTATCAGAGAGATAGAATGAGAGAGATATGTGTCAGAGAGATAGAATGAGAGAGATATGTATCAGAGAGATAGAATGAGAGAGATATGTATCAGAGAGATAGAATGAGAGAGATATGTATCAGAGAGATAGAATGAGAGAGATATGTATCAGAGAGATAGAATGAGAGAGAGAGATGTATCAGAGAGATAGAATGAGAGAGAGAGATATGTATCAGAGAGATAGAATGAGAGAGATATGTATCAGAGAGATAGAATGAGAGAGGTATGTATCAGAGAGATAGAATGAGAGAGATATATGTCAGAGAGATAGAATGAGAGAGATATGTATCAGAGAGATAGAATGAGAGAGAGAGAGATGTATCAGAGAGATAGAATGAGAGATATATGTCAGAGAGATAGAATGAGAGAGAGAAAGATGTATCAGAGATAGACTGGGAGAGATGTATCAGAGAGATAGAATGAGAGAGATATGTATCAGAGAGATAGAATGAGAGAGATATGTATCAGAGGGATAGAATGAGAGAGAGAGAGAGATGTATCAGAGAGATAGAATGAGAGAGATATATGTCAGAGAGATAGAATGAGAGAGATATGTATCAGAGAGATAGAATGAGAAAGATATATGTCAGAGAGATAGAATGAGAGAGAGAGAGATGTATCAGTGAGATAGAATGAGAGAGATATATGTCAGAGAGATAGAATGAGAGAGATATGTATCAGAGAGATAGAATGAGAAAGATATATGTCAGAGAGATAGAATGAGAGAGAGAGAGATATGTATCAGAGAGATAGAATGAGAGAGATATGTATCAGAGAGATAGAATGAGAGAGAGAGAGAGATGTATCAGTGAGATAGAATGAGAGAGATATATGTCAGAGAGATAGAATGAGAGAGATATGTATCAGAGAGATAGAATGAGAAAGATATATGTCAGAGAGATAGAATGAGAGAGAGAGAGATATGTATCAGAGAGATAGAATGAGAGAGATATGTATCAGAGAGATAGAATGAGAGAGATATGTATTAGAGAGATAGAATGAGAGAGAGATATATGTATCAGAGAGATAGAATGAGAGAGAGATATGTATCAGAGAGATAGAATGAGAGAGATATGTATCAGAGAGATAGAATGAGAGAGAGAGATGTATCAGAGAGATAGAATGAGAGAGATATGTGTCAGAGAGATAGAATGAGAGAGAGATATGTGTCAGAGAGATAGAATGAGAGAGATATATGTCAGAGAGATAGAATGAGAGAGAGAGAGAGATGTATCAGAGAGATAGAATGAGAGAAAGATATATGTCAGAGAGATAGAATGAGAGAGATATGTATCAGAGAGATAGAATGAGAGAGAGAGAGAGATGTATCAGAGAGATAGAATGAGAGAGATATATATCAGAGAGATAGAATGAGAGAGATATGTGTCAGAGAGATAGAATGAGAGAGAGAGAGATGTATCAGAGAGATAGAATGAGAGAGATATATGTCAGAGAGATAGAATGAGAGAAAGATATATGTCAGAGAGATAGAATGAGAGAGATATGTGTCAGAGAGATAGAATGAGAGAGAGAGAGAGAGATCTATGTCAGAGAGAGAGAGACTGAAATCTGTCAGAGAGATAGAATGAGAGAGAGAGATAGAATGAGAGAGATATATGTATCAGAGAGATAGAATGAGAGAGATATGTATCAGAGAGATAGAATGAGAGAGAGAGAGAGATGTATCAGAGAGATATGTGTCAGAGAGATAGAATGAGAGAGAGAGATGTGTCAGAGAGATAGAATGAGAGAGATATATAACAGAGAGATAGAATGAGAGAGAGAGAGAGATGTATCAGAGAGATAGAATGAGAGAAAGATATATGTCAGAGAGATAAAATGAGAGAGATATGTATCAGAGAGATAAAATGAGAGGGAGAGAGAGATGTATCAGAGAGATAAAATGAGAGAGATATATATCAGAGAGATAGAATGAGAGAGATATGTGTCAGAGAGATAGAATGAGAGAGAGAGAGATGTATCAGAGAGATAGAATGAGAGAGATGTGTCAGAGAGATAGAATGAGAGAGATATATGTCAGAGAGATAGAATGAGAGAAAGATATATGTCAGAGAGATAGAATGAGAGAGATATGTATCAGAGAGATAGAATGAGAGAGAGAGAGAGAGAGAGATCTATGTCAGAGAGAGAGAGAGAGAGACTGAAATCTGTCAGAGAGATAGAATGAGAGAGAGAGATAGAATGAGAGAGAGATAGAATGAGAGAGAGAGAGATCTATGTCAGAGAGAGAGAGACTGAAATCTGTCAGAGAGATAGAATGAGAGAGAGATCAGTCACAATACAGACATTTTCTACTCTTCTGTATTTAGATACTGAACTGCCACCCTGGCAAGACCCAGAACTGCAGCGAGAGATTGAGCTGGCCACAGGACACGACCTTGGATCAGCAAGGTCACAGAAGTTGCTGGACAAGACAACAAAAGGGAAAGGCAAGGGCAAAGGAAAGAAGAAATCAAACCTGACCAATATTCAAGCTATTAAAAACACCAGTCGGAAACGCCTGGAGGATCGCATATTTAATAAGTGAGAACTGAATATTAATTTACTCTTTTCTATTGTCCTCCACATCCTCCACTTTCTTCTTCTTCTTCTTCTTCTTCTTCTTCTTCTTCTTCTTCTTCTTCTTCTTCTTCTTCTTCTTCTTCTTCTTCTTCTTCTTCTTCTTCTTCTTCTTCTTCTTCTTCATGACTCTTGTTCTTGTTATCCTTCTCCTCTTCCTTCCCTCTCATTCTTCTTCTATATTATTCTACCATGTATTTCCCTTAGCTTTATTACAACTACCATAATAATGATTAGTATTAATTAGTATTGTAATAATAATGTTTGTATATTTCCTATGCATTTATATTGCATTTATTGTTGTTGTTTAAGATTAACTTAATAAGCGATGTTTGAATGAAATAATGTATAAAAATTAGTAAGTCAGTTGGTTGTGGTTTCAACTTCACAGCAAAGGGTTGCCCCATCATGCTCCATTCCTGTGCCAGTTAATATCACGCAAGATGTGCCTCATTGCCTCATGTGAAAAGTAGAACAGACAGGAGTCTCGACAAACCAACAGGCCACACAGTTATAGTATGCATAATGCTGCTACCAGAATGCCAACTCAATGTCCGCCCTAAAAAATACAGTTCTTCGTTGATAAAAGTGGCAGTCACTAGAAAACCAGCAGCCATGCATTACTGCATATAAGGAAACCCAGTTAATTCAGCAACCAGCGGCTGCAATTTTCCCGAACATGCAGTTCACATCACAAACAGCCGCAGACATATGTAAAAGCACTCTATATGAAATCCACTGCTCACGGTCAAATCCACAGCTCACAGTGTCTCTCCACAGACTCAACTCTATAGCAGGGTGACAGAACCATGCACTACCAGTCCAACATGAGGGAAATATGTAAGCAAACTGCAGTCACAAGCATAAACACTCCAGAGGCCTTAATAGCCCTTCGCCTAACCTCAATGTTGGACCGTAAGTAGTCAATATTATGTATAAAAGGAGAGATATAAGAAGGCAGAATTTTAAAGAGGCCTGTATGCCCAATTCTTAACCCTTTGAAAATGAAGTTTGTTCATTTTCCTCTACCTGGGAGTCTCCGTGGCGAAGTGATTACGTCACCTGCCTCGTGATTTGAAAGTTGTGGGTTTGATTCCTGTCATTCAGTTCACGAGTGCAATTTTCTCGGAGACTTCTGAGGGTTGTCATTGGAGCTACGGAGTTTGTGCTTTGTGCAACGCTTTCAGCTGGCCACCTTGTGGAAAGAGACTGAGCCATATGGGATAAAACCCGGTGTAATAAAATCAGCCTTCATGCCTTTTAAATCCTGCTCTATCTTCTCTACCTTCTACTTGTCCTTCTTCTTCTCCTTCTTCTTCTGCAGCTGCTGGCTGCTGCTGCTGCACCTCCTTATTTTGTCTCTCTATCTTGTTTTTCTTTGTATAAACTGTTAATTGCTGTGAGTCAAAATGACGTATTTGTAACCAAACTTGTCATATTCACAGAGGATCCATGAAGCGAGTCTGCTCAACTCTTGATAATGCTGATTACAAAAGAGTGCGAGATAAGTTTGCTAACCAGTTCAACTACAGTTTGGGATGATTCTTGGGTTGACCAGTGCTTTCCACAGCAGGTGCATTTGTTCCTGCGAATGGTGGACATGTGCTAAATAGTGATCTATGTA
Source organism: Cepaea hortensis (assembly GCA_963921405.1). Lineage (NCBI taxonomy): Eukaryota > Metazoa > Mollusca > Gastropoda > Stylommatophora > Helicidae > Cepaea > Cepaea hortensis. Next base: position 15,488,396 of record OY992877.1, read on the forward strand.
ATACTTGGATTGTTGATGTGAATGATAGAAACATGATCTATAAAATATATGGATTGCTCATGTGAATGATAGCAACATTATATATAAAATATATGGATTGCTCATGTGAATGATAACAACATGATCTATAAAATATACAAATTATTCTTGTGAATTATGAGCATATACTAAGTCATTGGCACCTTGCCGTCTTGGCAGTCTTGTTTGTGCTTCAAAAAGGCATAATAACTACAACCCATGGCAGTAGCGAATGTGACTGATGAGGCCCATTCGCGCTGTAATGTTCGTCCACAGTGGATGCATGGTCATTTCCACCATCATGCACCATCTTACGTCTCACACGCTCGGTGTGTGACTTATCTGCAATAATTTTCTCCTTTGTCTTTATTCCATTTCTGGTATTTGCCCTCCATGCAACACGTTCAGCGGCGACTTGCTCCCAATGTGCATTATCAATACCTGTATCAATCATGTCCCGCTTACACACATCTTTGTATTGTAGTAGAGGCCGATCCTGAGATCTCTTACCCATCTGTAATTCACCAAATAGATGTCCTTTGGTATTCTACCATCATCCATCCTCCTAAGATGTCCTATCCATCTAAGTCTACGAAGACTGAGCATGGAATAAACCGTCACACAACCTGATCTTTCCAATACTTCAGTATTTGTGATTGTGTCTTGCCACTTAATACCAAGAATTCTTCGCAGACACTAACTAGTGATTTATAAACACACAGACTGCTCAAATCAAAAATAACCATATCTTATTAATAATCTGTAAGTAGGAGTAGGTTCATCTGATGGCGCAGGACACTGGTAATAGCGAAAGATGTCCCACATGCAAATTTAACCCATTGTGGACCAACTCAAGTTCGAAGCGAGTGAACATAATTTTTAAAAATAAGTAATAATCCTTGGCATGAAAATGTTTGAGGCACAAGAACTGACCAGGGATCTGTGAAGAGAACGATGTTCTGCAAAGGGCCTGGTACATGATGATCATCTGTAGAAGGAGCTGTGAGTACTTATGAAGTGTTCCGTGTGCAGTGAAAGTGATCTTCATACAACAGATGTAAAGTGAAGGTTATTCAAACTGAATCTGAAAACCTGCTACAATGGAGCAAGTTTAATATGTGTGCATTATTGTATGCAAAACTAGCATCCTTGCTGGTGTTTTGGTGAAGATGATCTTTTAACCCAGACTTGAGAGTAGTAGTAAATCAGAAAGCTGTGGGCACACCATTCATCATCATATAAATCATTATGTGCCCTGCAACTGACTTTCATATCTATACAGATCTCAGTCCTTTGTGTTCTGGATAACTCTGCTGATGATATTCTTCCATGCCACATTCTCACCCTAGTGGGTGTCCACCACCGGGTGGCTTAGCCAATCCTTGAGCTTCTGGCGTTACTGACCGCTAGTCCTTTGACCACCTAAACCATACATCCAGTTAATTCAATCCACTTAAAGTCACTCAAGATGTATTCAGCTAAGTATCCTTAATATTTTCATGTAGTTTTTTGTGTAGCTGTGTGTCTATTTGTGTGTGTGTGTTCTGTGCTGACAAAGGCTTTAGCCACAACATCCATTTTGTTTCTTGTAATTGTGTTCTAGTAAAGCTCTGTCTCTTCTCTCTCTGATCTTTCCAGTGATCACAAACTTGCTTCTTTCTTATAGTTGTATATACTTTCATTAGCCTCTTTCAGGCAATTCTTATTACTCTGGTAATCTAGGATATTTGCAACATTCATCTCAGGAACCACATCTCTGTTGCTTCCTAGCTCTTCCTAATCAATGTACTCACATTCCAAGATTCACTGTGAAGCAGAAAAACAGATTCTATATATCATTTCAGCACTCTCTTTCTGACATAAAAAATAGTGACTTATTGCATATGATCCCTTTCATTTTCTAAAATGCAACTTTTGCTTGACGTATTCTGCTCTTAATCTCTGTTATGCATCTTCTGTCTGATTTTATTATTGGGTTTTTTAATTTATCATCTTAATTAAGCATTTTTCCCTTCTATTGTTTTATCACAATTTGATGTTATCTTTGTCTTTGGTATAACCAGATTTCAACCCATTTAACTCATGCTGAATAAAACAGTGAACTTCATCAGCCATCTAGCTGGAGGCCCAGAAACATGTTGCTTGCTACTCTAGATTAACGTTTGTGGAATTTGGAGACGTGTGGCACTGTAGATGTGGTCTGAATAGAATCCTGTCCAGTTTTGTCTCCCATTCTTTCAAGCTATTATCCTGTGTCTGTCTGACTTTCTACTTCTTTCTTCTAATCTGCTTTCTCATTCTATAAGCAGTAGTCAATACTTATTAATTTATTGCTTTGCTAGATTCAGGGGTTCTTAGTTCTTGATAGATGCAGAGGTTCTCAGTTCTTGCTAGATTCAGGGGTTTTCCAGTTCTCGCTAGATTCAGGGGTTCTCAGTTCTTGCTAGATTCAGGGTTTCTCAGTTCTGGCTAGATTCGGGGGTTTTCAAGTTCTTGCTAAATTCAGGGGCTTTCCAATTCTCGTTAGACTCAGAGGTTCTCAGTTCTTCCTAGATTCAGGGGTTCTCAGTTCTTGCTAGATTCAGAGGTTTTCCAGTTCTTGCTAGATTCAGGGTTTTCCAGTTCTTGCTAGATTCAGGGGTTTTCCAGTTCTTGCTAGATTCAGAGGTTTTCCAGTTCTTGCTAGATTCAGGGGTTTTCCAGTTCTTGCTAGATTCAGGGGTTTTCCAGTTCTTGCTAGATTCAGGGGTTTTCCCGTTCTTGTTAGATTCAGGGGTTTTCCAGTTCTTGCTAGGTTCAGTAGTTTTCCAGTTCTTGCTAGATTCAGTTCTCCTGTTACCTATTTCTTTGTGCAATATGAAGATATATTAAATGAATCCACAATGTTGAATATAATCAGGTATAATTATTATTGCATTTTTTAAGAGAAGAAGAATAATCATACGCATTAGTAAATTGGAGAAAGTGGATTTTTGGCAATGATGTTCATATAAGGCTGTGATTGTTCTGTTATTTTTGTAAATTTCATAATAAAACTAACAGAAAAAAAGTTATCTTCTAGTTATTACAAACTTGTATTATTGTTTTTACAACTTAACTGTTTATTGATTAAAATGAGCAGTTGTCTATGGCTGAAGCAATTCACATAGTTAATGTCTGTGTTACAGAAGCCATCAGAGAAGTATTGGTCCAAGTAACAACTGTTGTTGCAGTTACGAGGGCATCAGGACGGCGTGTATATATGTGGTCACTCACTTTGAACTCCAGTGTAGTCCACACACATGATACTACCTCTAGTAGTTGAAACCACTGGACCGATGTTTGCTTATGGGTTAGCTTTCACTATTCCCCCCCCCCCCCCCCCCCCCCCTCCCGCCATCAGGCGTATCCACTTCAATTCTGAGGTACTTGTAATATACATCCGCAAGTCAAGGAAATCTGTATTTATAGCAATACCATAAAGACCAGGAGCAATTGAATGTGAAGATTTTCGTACAATTAACCTCATAAACCATGTCACTAAGCTTCTACTCAGAATTATAATGAGAAGAACAAGAAAGAAAATAAAAATGGAAATTAGTGAAGAACAGTATGGTTTTATGGAAGGAAAGGGTACAAACTATGTAATATATATATTACGAACACTAATAGAAAGATCAATAGAGAAACAGAGGGACATATATTTATAAGGCATTTGATAAAGTAAAACATGATGAGCTGATTAAAATGTTGGAAGATATCAACATTGATGGGAAAGATTTAAGAATAATAAAGAATATATACTGGAACCAAGTAGCAGCAATTAAAATGGGAAATAAAGAGGATAGTTACAAACAGATAAAGCTAGGAGTACGACAGGCGTGTGTCTTGTCATCCGATCTCTTCTCCCTATATAGCCAAGTAATAATGAGAGAGATCAAAGAGAAGCCAGGAATACTAATCGGAGGATATAATATAAACAATATATGCTATGCAGATGACACAGTATTGGTGGTGGATAGTGCAACAGACCTACAACAATTGTTGGACATTGTAGTATCAGAGAGTGCACAGAAAGGACTGTCCTTGAATATCAAGAAAACAGTAACAATGCTGATATCAAAGAAAATGGGGACACCAAAATGTGACATAGAAATAGAAGGGGAAATTTTCAACCAAGTAGATAATTTTAAATACCTAGGGGCACTTATAACATCAGATGGAAGATGTACAAAAGAGATTAAGAGCAGAATAGGGCAGGCAAAAGCCGCATTTCAGAAAATGAAGAGTATCTTATGCAATAAGTCGCTATCAATGAATGTAAGAAAGAGAGTGCTGAAATGCTATATAGAACCAGTTTTGCTGTATGGCAGCGAATCTTGGAATGTAAATGAACAAATTAGGAAGAACTTAGAAGCAACAGAGATGTGGTTTTTAAGACGAATATTGCGAATTCCTTGGACTGCCAGAGTAACTAACAACGATTGCCTGAAAGAGGCTAATGAAACTAGAACACTATATACAACAATAAGAAAGAGACAAACAGCTTTCTTTGGTCATGTGATGAGAAGAGAGGCATTGGAGAACATCATGACAACTGGAAAGATCGAGGGGAAGAGAGGCAGAGGCAGACCAAGAGAAATGATGCTGGACGGATTGAGACGGTGGCATGGAGGAATATCATCAGCAGAATGGATCCAGAACACCAAAGACTGAGATCTATAAAGAGCCATGAACGCCTACACCAGCCGGCACGGCACTTGATGATGATAAAGTCAAGGAGGAGAAGTCGACATTTTAGTCCAGCTGGCTGGTGTAGGGATTGAACCCGCTACCTTGGCATCAGCACACCGGATGTTTAAGTATGAGCATTCTTATCTAGTTGCCCATTGCTGACACTGAGATGGATGTTTTACATTGATTGATTGATTGATTGATTTAGGAATTGACATCACAGCATTCGGGGCATTCCCATAAGTTACATTGATCTGGGCTCCTAGGTCATCTCGGTATAAAATGGGCGCCATGACATGTCTGGGGAATTGCATTCAGCTGGCATCACAAGAGCACATCACCCATTGGTTGCTGAATGGTCTTTACAAATATAGGGTTAGCACCATGTACCCAATAAGCCTCACAATGTGTAAACGGGTCCTTTAAGTTGTTACATGTGAGGCATGACTACAAAATATAACCAGCATGTTGCTGATGATGCCATCTACCCTAAAGTTGCTCAGATTGTCTGCTCCTTACCAGCTCTATGTTTGTGTTGTAGATTGTCTGCTCCTTACCAGCTCTATGTTTGTGTTGTAGATTGTCTGCTCTTGACAGCTCTATGTTAATGTTGTAGATTGCCTGTTGTTGGCAGCTCTATGTTAATGTTGTAGATTGCTTGCTCTTATCAGCACAAAGCCATTGTTGTAGGTGCCTACTGTTGACAGCCCTATGTCAATGTCACGGCCAGTTGGTCGCCCTGCAGAGAGTCGATGTCTGCAGGAGCCAAGAGCAGATGATTTTCCCTGATATTTGAATGTGCCAGGCCTGGGACAAGAAGATGATTGGTTGCTCCATAGAGGAAGCCATGTCTGCACACTGGTACATCTCAGAGGCAGATACAGTGTCCCGTTTAACACTAGAATATGAAGGATAAACTCGTTCCGTGGAATATGAAGGATAAACGCGTTCCGCTGAGTCGATATTGTTAATGGCTTTCACAATTAATGGGCTTTCCTACAGCACTTGTTTCTGTATCAGTGTTAACCGTGGGGTTCCACCTGAACATTGAGAACGGTAAACTACAAGATGTGGAATGGGGCACTTCACCCCGCTGCTGACACTCAGACCTCTGCGATAGTGTCTGTGAAAACAGGAAGCCAAAGAACATGAATAAATGAACGCAGAACTGGTGTCTTTAGCTGCTACACGCCGTGGGATTTACTGTGGAGGGGATTTGAGCACTTATGGACTGAATGTTTCGATGTGCAATGAGGAAAGTATGGCGACTGACTAACTAACTAACTAACTAATTAACTAACTAACTACCTAGCTAGTAAGCTAACTAACTACCTAGCTAGCTACCTGGCTAGCTAGCTAACTAACTAACTAACTAAGCTAACTAACTAAACTAACTAACTAAACTAACTAACTAAACTAACTAACTAAACTAATTAACTAATTAACTAACTAGCTAGTAAGCAAGCTAGCTAACTAACTAACTAACTAACTACCTAGCTAGCTACCTGGCTAGCTAACTAACTAAACTAACTAACTAACTTAACTAACTAACTAACTAACTAAACTAACTAACTAAACTAACTAACTAAACTAACTAACTAAACTAACTAACTAAACTAAACTAACTAACTAAATTAACTAACTAACTAAACTAACTAACTAACTAAACTAACTAACTAACTAAACTAACTAACTAAACTAACTAAACTAACTAACTAACTAAACTAACTAACTAAACTAACTAGCTAGCTAGCTAGCTAGCTAGCTAACTAACTAACTAACTAAACTAACTAACTAAACTAACTAACTAAACTAACTAACTAAACTAACTAGCTAACTAACTAACCGCTAGTTTTAACAAGATATAAAATCTGCCTCTAATCAGTTTCCTGCTGTTGGTCTGTATCACGAAGTATGTAATAGCACCATGACATTGTGTAGGTGTGAGAGCACGGAGGTATCGGTGACCGGTCGTTCTCTCACTTTGGCAAGTGACGAGCTCAGGCGTCTAACCCGCTCGGAACGTGCTCATGGTCTTCCCAGCGCAGTTCACTATCAACCTCGCTAGCCTTCCTGCCCTCTACGGTTTGGCTATAATGACATTGGCTGCTGCCATAGCTTGTTACGTTCAGTGTTGTCAGTTGGGCAGGAGGTGTGTGGACTGTGAATGGGTGGGCCTTGTGGGGATATTGCCATACACAGGAAGATAGATATTCGATGAATCTATGTGAAACTTGTGAAACAGACTATATATGTGAAACATACTTATTTCATCCTGTATCTCTGTGAAACTTGGGACACAGACAATATATGTGAAACTTGTGACTTAGACAATATATGTGAAACTTGTGACTTAGACAATATATGTGAAACTTGTGACATAGACAATGTATGTGAAACTTGTGACATAGACAACATGTGTAAAACTTGTGACGTATGCAATATATGTAAAACATACTTACTTCATCCTCTATCTATCGATAAAGTAGACAGATACAGATAAAGCCCATCCTTGAAGACTATGGGATACAAGGACAAGTGCTAGAAAAAATAATAGCCATGTACCACTCAAGCCGAAATACAGTAAGAACACAAGAAGGTACATCAGATATGTTCACAGTCAATACAGGAATGAGACAGGGATGTGTGCTCTCTCCTCTGCTATTTTATATCTACATGGACAAATTATCCAAAGAAGCAAGCCTTGACAGAACAGATTCAGAAAATTTAGAACTCTTTACTCCAGATGAAACAACTGATTCACATTAAATAAATGAACTTCTATTTGCAGACGATCAGTGCCTGTTTTACAGCGATGAGGGCAGACTGCAAGATCATATTAATAATCTGAGTTCAACCTGCAGCAGATACAATATGAGCATAAACACAGCCAAAACTGAAGTAATGCAAGTTAGCAGATCTCCTGGTCCACTAAGTATACAGATCAATAGCACAATTCTGAAACAAGTTAAAGAATTCAAATATCTTGGAAGTATGATCACAGAAGATGGCAAACTGGACAGAGAAATCGAAATCAGATGTCAAAAAGCTGGTGCACTTACATATCAACTATCACCCTTACAGAAACATCCAAATATACCCATGTCCGCAAAACGACAGATAATAAACAGCATATTCACACCAACCCTATGCTACCAATCTCAAACCTGGACTTTATCCAAATCACACTTTCGCAAAATCAACACCTGCGAGATGAGATGCCTGAGGAGAGCTGCCAACTTAACACTCCGAGACCGAGTAAGAAATGCTGTTATCAGACAGACAGTGGAATCAACACCTTGTGCCACATTTATTGAAAGACAGAAGAACAAGTGGTTTGGCCATGTCGTTAGAATGCAACACCAACAACTACCAGCACTGACCTTACATCAAAGATCATCTGCGACGAGACCTAGAGGACGTCCAAGAAGAACATTGATTGATTACGTCAAAGACATTGTACAATCACATGGAGCAGGCAATCTAGTAGTATTATTCCTCACCACGACGCTTGACGGCAGAAGTGGAAGATGATGATGATGATGATGATGATGATGATGATGATGATGATGATTGTCATTGACCTACTTTTACTTATTCATATACCTGATGGTCTTTGACAAGTAAAGGCTATTCTCTCATACAATACAACACCGAGGCAAGCCCGTGATCCGTTCCAAGCCGGAACGTTTATTAACTGATCTCGAACGTCACAAATACAGCAGGGTTAGCTCGCTACACAAAATACAGTGCCGACTCAATATAATAGTGTCGGAACGGGTAACATGATATTTCATAAGTATGTACACTTAGCCATCTATGTACAAACACTCACGCTCGCACACAATCTGGCCATAGCACTCAAGTGGCATACGACGTCTCACTGTCTCACTCACTCAGAGCACGCCCTGTGTCTCGCAGTCGTATCGCTCGTATTGTAGCAATTACACAACGTAGCAGTCTCAATATCGTTCACACGTCCATCAAGTCTGATACAAGCAATTTTTCTCTCAAACATGTCCGTCTCCGTCGCTGATCTAGCACAGTCTGCTCCTCGGTCCGGTCTCTTTCCTCACGTGTTCTCTGGCCACGTGATTCATGTCTGGCCTCCCTTAGTCCATCCGTCTCGAGTCTGTACTGAGTTGCAGGCTCACCTGTCCCTGACCCCTTGGTGTTTGTCAACAGTCGTGACCTGTCCCAGTTCTTATACATATCTGTCGCATACTGCAGTCTCTGTTGACTGACTGTCTTTACTCTATACTGTCCTGTCGGTACTGTCTCTTGGTCTATACTGGATTAGCTCTCTGACAATTACGATGATGATCTATGTGAAACTTGTGACGTAGACAATATATGTGAAACTTGTGACATAGACAATATATGTGAAACTTGTGACATAGACAATATATGTGAAACTTGTGACATAGACAATATATGTGAAGCATACTTATTTCATCCCGTATCTATGTGAAACTTGTGACATAGACAATATTTGTGAAACATACTTATTTCACCCTGTATCTATGTGAAACTGGTGACATAGACAATATATGTGAAACATACATATTTCATCCTGTATCTATGTGAAACTTGTGACATAGACAATATATGTGAAACATACTTATTTCATCCCGTATCTGTGTGAAACTGGTGACATAGACAATATATGTGAAACATACATATTTCACCCTGTATCTGTGTGAAACTGGTGACATAGACAATATATGTGAAACATACTTATTTCATCCCGTATCTGTGTGAAACTTGTGACGTAGACAATATATGTGAAACATACTTATATCACCCCGTATCTATGTCTCTCTATTTCTCTATCATCCTGTATCTATGATCGGTATCCGTGGCCAAAGGCTTGCGAACGCGGTTCGTGAGACGCTTACCAGGCGTTCGAAACACAGCCGCGACAGATTTGTGCAGCAGACCGTGTCTCGTTGTATTATAATGTTTTGGTATAGGAGCCGGTCGTTCATAAAGCAATGGCAAACTTTTTTTTTTTTAAATTCGCATATCCTTTTACAGGATATCGCTGTCAACAGCAGCATCTTTCAGCTGTCTGTTGATTTCTTGGCAAGATTACACTCAGTAGTTTGCCATTGCTTTCTGAGCGGCCGGCTCAGTTATCCTGCAAGTCACCAGCGGGGGACGAACCGCTCACAGTCCTCGCCCGCTACGAGACTCTGTGTGATAAACGGGATTACGGAGAAAATGGTGTAACAATGGCAAAGTACAGAACGTAAAATCTTGCCTAGTACATCAACAGCAGCTGAAAATGCTGGTGTTGGCTGCAACGTCCTTTAAGGGATATGCAACATTTAAAAAAAAAAATATGTGAAACTTGTGACATAGACAATATTTGTGAAACATACTTATTTCATCCTGTATCTATGTGAAACTTGTGACATAGACAATATTTGTGAGCATAAGTATTTCATCTTGTATTTGCATCACGCCGACGCTGTAGCGAAGGCCTGCATATACTTTCATTAGCCTCTTTCAGGCAATTATTATTACTCTGGTAATCCAGGATATTCGCAACATTCATCTCAGGAACCACATCTCTATTGCTTCCTAGCTCTTCTTAATCAGTTTATTCCCATTCCAAGATCCATTGCCATGCAGACAGACAGATTCTATATACCATTTCAGCTCTCTTTTTCTGACATTAAATAATAGTGACATCTGCCACAACGCAACTCCCGCAATTATCAATTGGCAACGTCAACGTTGAAGCAATAATAAACTCACGTGAACTATCGAACTGTAATGCGAAGAATCAACCGACGCCATCCTAAACAACAGTACTCACACATTCTTTTAATGATGTGCTGGATCAATACAATGGATTCATCGAGAAAAAATGAATTGTCCCTTTTAACACGGCATTCACACAAATATTTACGACTCTATCCCAGTAATGTCCGACTGCAGTTAGGAGCTCAATCTATCTCGCCGTTCTCATTTTCACAGACTGTCTAGGTGTTCCATGCCTTCAGGTCCTCTGCTCGATATTGACACTTTCCTCGTTAGACATCCTCCACCTGATAGTCCTCAGCCAAGCCTTTGCCTTCTCACAACCAAATCTCCAAACGATCACGGGCTTCATACCATATGTCCGCGCCTCAGACGAATTCCCCAAGATCTCCTGTTGTCGTCTTACGTCACTCTGACGTTTTTGTTCTTTACCGACAGTTTCCTAGCTTCTTGTGGGGTTTTCCCTATATGATTTTCTACCGCCTTTTCCGATGACGTCATTCTGTCTAAACGCCATGTGGCAACTTATTGTATAAGATGCCTTTCATTTTCACAAATATAGCTTTTCCTTGACATTATTCTGCTCTTATTTTCTGTTAAGCATCTTCCATCTGATTTTATTATTGGGTGTTTTAATTCATCATCTTAATTAAGCATTTTCCCTTCTATTGTTTTATCACATTTTGATGTTATCTTTGACTTTGGTATAATCAGATTTCAACTCACTTAACTCATGCTGAATAAAACAATGAACTTCACCGCCCATCTAGCTGGAGACTCAGAAACATGTTGTTTGCTACCCTAAACTTCTAAGCTACCCTAAACCTCTAAGCTACCCTAAACCTCTAAGCTACCCTAAACTTCTAAGCTACCCTAAACCTCTAAGCTACCCTAAACTTCTAAGCTACCCTAAACCTCTAAGCTACCCTAAACTTTTAAGCTACCCTAAACTTCTAAGCTACCATAAACCTCTAAGCTACCCTAAACCTCTAAGCTACCCTAAACCTCTAAGCTACCCTAAACTTCTAAGCTACCCTAAACCTCTAAGCTACCCTAAACTTCTAGGCTACCCTAAACTTCTAAGCTACCCTAAACTTCTAAGCTACCCTAAACCTCTAAGCTACCCTAAACCTCTAAGCTACCATAAACTTCTAAGCTACCCTAAACTTCTAAGCTACCCTAAACCTCTAAGCTACCCTAAACTTCTAAGCTACTCTAAACCTCTAAGCTACCCTAAACCTCTAAGCTACCCTAAACTTCTAAGCTACCCTAAACTTCTAAGCTACCCTAAACCTCTAAGCTACCCTAAACCTCTAAGCTACCCTAAACTTCTAAGCTACCCTAAACTTCTAAGCTACCCTAAACCTCTAAGCTACCCTAAACCTCTAAGCTACCCTAAACTTCTAAGCTACCCTAAACTTCTAAGCTACCCTAAACCTCTAAGCTACCCTAAACTTCTAAGCTACCCTAAACTTCTAAGCTACCCTAAACCTCTAAGCCACCCTAAACTTCTAAGCTACTCTAAACCTCTAAGCTACCCTAAACCTCTAAGCTACCCTAAACTTCTAAGCTACCCTAAACTTCTAAGCTACCCTAAACCTCTAAGCTACCCTAAACTTCTAAGCTACCCTAAACCTCTAAGCTACCCTAAACTTCTAAGCTACTCTAAACCTCTAAGCTACCCTAAACCTCTAAGCTACCCTAAACTTCTAAGCTACCCTAAACTTCTAAGCTACCCTAAACCTCTAAGCTACCCTAAACTTCTAAGCTACCCTAAACCTCTAAGCTACCCTAAACCTCTAAGTTACCCTAAACCTCTAAGCTACCCTAAACCTCTAAGTTACCCTAAACCTCTAAGCTACCCTAAACTTCTAAGCTACCCTAAACTTCTAAGCTACCCTAAGCGTTCGAAACAGCTGCGGGAGATTAGGGAGCAAACCGTCGTGCGATGGATTTCGTAAACTGATATGTGTGCCGGTGGTTCAGAAATCAATGGTAAACTGCTGAGCGTAAACGTGTCAAGAAATCAAACAATCAAAAAATGATGGGGTTGACTGTGATGCCATGTAAATTATATGCAATGTCTACACCTTGAAAGTATGACAAATGTAAAGACACGAGAAAGCTCGCCATCCCAGGGCATACAATGAACAATATAAGATATGCAGATGACAGAGCAATGACTGGAGACAACGAACAGGTACTGCAGCAACTGAGCACTCGGGAGAGCTGTGGTGGAAACATGGAGGGGAGATTGACGGGCAGGCTGGTCAACTGGAGTCTATTACAGACTGAAGATCTTTCTAAAGCTTGCTGAGATTGACGGGCAGGCTGGTCAAGTGGAGTCTATTACAGACTGAAGATCTTTCTAAACCTTGCTGAGATTGACGGGCAGGCTGGTCAACTGGAGTCTATTACAGACTGAAGATCTTTCTAAAGCTTGCTGAGATTGACGGGCAGGCTGGTCAACTGGAGTCTATTACAGACTGAAGATCTTTCTAAAGCTTGCTCACAAATTCACAAAATCCATTCTCAGTGCTGTCCACTGTTCTTCAAATCCACTCAATAGTTATGGGCAGAACCAATGTAGAGGAAGAAACAAGTGGATCCGCAGTTGACAGCGGTTGACAAGCTAAAACGGACTGAGAAAGAGATTAAAGAATTGACCAAAGTTGGGCAAATTCTGAAACCTGATGAGGAGATAGAAATTTATTTGAGAAAGCTGACACTAGCAAAATAGAGGAAGAGAACGAGCGCAGATCTGATACTTGAGGTGGCAGACAGCCAAGCCCTGCTAATGAAAGAATGGTGTCAGTATAGAACCAGGTTGTGGAAGCAGGAATATCGCTTTTATGAGAGGTTATTTGCTGCCCAGGCGGACGCCCTGTAGGAGTTGAAGGCCAAGTCTAAAGAGCTTTATCAGGCAGTGCTATAGATTGATTACGGGCTGATTCCTATGGCATTTCCATTCCCGAAGCTGACTCTACCAATCACAGATTACCAGCGTTTAGATGGAGAATACGTGGAAACATTGAGAACATATTAAACATTTTACAAAACCAGAAAAAATAGTGGATATAGTTACACAAACCGCGAACAAGTATGGTTCGAAGTAAATTGTAAGAACATTACATTTATTATCATCTCCAACATGTAAGAAATACCGCATGTAACGTTGAAGTAAATGGGGGAATTTGTAAACAGGTAAATTGGTGCAACTACCTTGGAACAGGCAAACTTGATGGACAAAAAGAAATAACTGGATGGCTTGACATGGCGCAATCAGGACAAGAATACAGGCAGACATCCGAGACCTGGCGATCGTGTGAGATGGCGAACCATGACCTCACATGCTTATCGGCATGGTACATGATGATGATGGTGATGATGATGATGATGGTATACAACTTAAGCTTTCGAAATATAGTTATATAAACGAGTTCAACAAGTATCATGAAAGGAGAAGAAGAGAAAACACTGGGATTGAAGAGAACATTGCAGAATGAGATCAAGTTCTGACACTTGAGGTACTTCGGTCACATAAAGAAACAGATCAGTGTTAAAAGAGGTGATGTAGGAAACAGTTGTAGGGAAGCGCTCAAGAGGAAGACAACGTTACACATGGCTGTACAATATCAGGAGAAGGACTATAATAAACCCGTACACCTTCAATGCGTCCTCAACCTCTTGTCAGTTTCAGTTTGGAGTGAACTACTCATATTCTTCTGTGATGCGCCTGTTTCCTACCAGCCACGATGGCAGATTTCCAACAAGACAATGGGCTCAACAATACTAGAACACAAATTCCCAACTTCTAACGAGTACCAGGTTTGTACGCTGGCTATGATTCGATATTGATCAGAACTCACGTCGCGATTCACCTAGGCTCTGTTGCGTGAGTTAAGGCTAGCACGACTGGCTTTGTTGTTTATAAGACTTCTGATGACCTACATAGCAAGAGGACATGTTACGATAAGAGAAAACAATGTTGAGCATAGCTAATGGTGTATACCTTTTCCTCGATTATTTTATAGTAGAGATAAGAGCATATTTCTGATCCTGTTTTATTCCATAGAGTTGTGATTCTATACTGTGTGGTTTCTTACAGCTATGTTTATTTTTTAGGATGGTAAACAAGATCGTGTGTAGTTGGAGTAATCTTGCAGTTCTTGATACGTCAGCTTTACCTTGAGTGTCGACGTTCTTTGTTCGTGTGGCAACAGAAAACATGGGACTCAATTATGACAGAAGGAAGGTTTTGCTGAAATAACGAGATTAAACACTCGGATTATCGATTTCTTAGTTTTTCTTGTCTGTGATTACGATGTGATCTCTCGTATTATTTTTAAAACGAAAAAAGAAGTGCTGACAAAACAATTATATATATATATATATATATATATATATATATATATATATATATATATATATATATATATATATATATAATAGGTAGATAGATAGAGAGAGAGAGAGAGAGAGAGAGAGAGAGAGAGAGAGAGAGAGAGAGAGAGAGAGAGAGAGAGAGAGAGAGAGAGAGACTTTTTAAAACAAATAAAGTTACAGTGCCTAAAAGCATAGGCATGATTAACGAGTGAACCAATGTTTATATATCATAATCTTTCATCATTGTTGCCGAAGAAATTAAGTGACAAAAATTTGGAAACTTTTCAATACATTAAAAAAGTGGTGGGCAGGGTTATGTTTTAACAGCTACTGCTAGGATACCATCTGGACCATGGACTTTCCCATCCGTTTTAAGTCTTACAGCTTTACTAATCTCTTCTTTAGATGGTTTCTCGCAGTTGATATCCAACTTCACTTCTTCAACTAGGATATCTAGAGGATCTTAAAGTGTTGGTCTTTTCGGGAGTTCCTCAAAGTATTCAGCCCATTTGTTCAATTGATATTTAATGTTAGTGAGCATTTTCAGATAGGTTAACGAATATATAAGGAAAGTTTTGCTATAATTTGTATGTCACCAGGTGTCACTATTCTAAAACCCAACGACGTCACACATGGCTAAGCAACAATAGTTCATTAATTAAAGATATGTGGCAACATTGCAAAGCCATTCGGAATCACCACTTCTTTAGTTGGGTTAAATAAATGGAGAATCAAACTGATCAGGAAAATAAGAAGCATGACAATGGACACACACTCTGGAGGTTCTAGTCAGGAAAATAAGTTTAACTCAGTGCTGGGTATCCTGACTTGAAATGTACGTCTATGGTCGGAGACTACCCGCAACAGCAAGCGCGTAGACATGCGGATACGAGTTAGCGAAGTGGAAAAGCAACGGTAAGTTAACTACAATCTGTCTGAATTATGCGAACTCACTTGCTTATTTCCAGAACCTTTCATTAATGTATTCTTTCACACACATACACAGTTATTCTCTCTCTCTCTCTCTCTCTCTCTCTCTCTCTCTCTCTCTCTCTCTCTCTCTCTCTCTCTCTCTCTCTCTCTCTCTCTCTCTCTCTCTCTCTCTCTCTCTCTCTTTATATATATATCATTTGGCAGCATTCTGTGTCACGCTGGGGTTTTAACGTGTTGGATGGGAGCCGGTCGTTCAGAAAACAATGGCTAACTACTTAACGTAAATCTTGCCAAGGCAACAACAGCAGCAGTAAAATTCTGGTGTTGTTAGCGATGTTCTGTAAATAGGATATGTAAAAAAATATATCACCCTCTTTTCCTCTTTCTTGCTGGCCCCCTCTCTGTCTGTCTGTCTTTCTGTCTGCCTGCCTGTCTGCTTGTGTCTACCAGCTTGCATGTCGTACAATTAACAACCCACTCATTGTTCATTGATTTGCTTATTTACACATTCAATAACTCGGTCGTCGAATCAATCAAAACCTTATCCGCTCTCTTATCCTGTATTTTATTCACTCATTAAAGTACGCATTCACTCATATTACCACTCACGTAAGTACGAGCACATCTACTCACGCATATACTCATTAACTACAGTCTTCAACAAAGTCATGCGTTTAGTCATTCGATCATTCACTTACAGTTACACAACTCACTCATATACACATTAACTAAAATCTTTAACCAAGTAATGCCCTTGGTCATACATTCACTTAACGAACCGTACAGTTACACAACCACTCACTCACATACAAATTAACTACAATCAACTAAGTAATGCCCTTGGTAACTCATTCACTTAACGAACCCTACAGTTACATACCCCCTCCCCCACCCGCCCTCCCCCACCCCAACACACTTACCCACTCATTCAACTATTCACACATATGCCCACCCATTCACACCCTTTATTCACCAATTTATTCTCCCGGACACTAATTATCTCACTCATATGACTCAATGGCTCGGAACGCTGAAGAAGAAGAAGAAGAAGAAGAAGAAGAAGAAGAAGAAGAAGAAGAAGAAGAAGAAGAAGAAGAAGAAGAAGAAGAAGAAGAAGAAGAAGAAGAAGAAAGAAGAAAGAAGAAGGAAGAAGAAGGAAGAAGAAGGAAGAAGAAGGAAGAAGAAGGAAGAAGAAGGAAGAAGAAGGAAGAAGAAGGAAGAAGAAGGAAGAAGAAGGAAGAAGAAGGAAGAAGAAGGAAGAAGAAGGAAGAAGAAGGAAGAAGAAGGAAGAAGAAGGAAGAAGAAGGAAGAAGAAGAAGAAGAAGAAGACACATTCACTACACATCGGCTGATACACTCATAAATCCGCTAGGTAGAAATTCTTTAATGAAATGGTTATATGAAAATCTCTACAAAATACTGACGCTTCGCCCAAACACGAATGAAGGTAAACGATGGTATTTACCCAGCTCGAGCTAAAGATGGACTATGGCGTGATATTGCAAGCAGATAAAGAAAGAGGTGAGAACCTTCTGCACAGATTCCTTGTGCAGATCAAAACGACAGAGACGAACGGAAACAGATGACACCGTCAGTACACGCCTTTAACGTGGCTAACATCGTCGTAAAAAAAAACCCTGTCATTTACTGCCTATAGTACCTTGCGGTGTATGGCAGGGGGTCTTGAGCCTAAAGAATTAAGGCCGCCTGGCTAGTGCAATCGCCGCGAACTGTGCAGGTTAGAGTTTTCTTTTTGCCCCGGACAGAAAAAACTCCACACCTTACCGAGGATTCGAACCCAGTTCTCCCGAATAAAAGCCCGGCATTCTAGCCACTCGGCCAGCCGCTCCGTCGTAGAAGGGGAAATATTGTGCATCTGGGCGACAGACATCAAAGCAATGCTGAAGATATGCCCGGATACAGCTCCGGGATGGCGCGAGACACAGAGATTTAAACTGCTTAGGCGAGACTAACCTAGAGGAATTATCCAGGGTATTCAACAGAAGAATCAAAACTGGAATTGTCCTTGGTGACTGGCTATACAGCTACCTCGTACCCCCTTCCTAAACCTGGTAAAGATCACACCAGAAAGAAACGGTTACAGAATCGTTTCCCAACAGAACACAAAATAGGAAAACTCATGGATACAATTGTGACTAGAAGGGTGTCCCGTGGGCACAAATGGGGGTTTTCAGATGGGAATGGAAAGGCTACGGCCGCCATTGTCTTAGAAATTTCGTGCAACAATGCCCCATACAGCATGCTCATGAAATTGCATCTGGGTATGCATCTCGTGCCAAGCCTGGTTGGCTGGGTTGCAGCAGCTCTTTTAGAAAGAACCGTGTCGTTGCCATGGAGTGCATGGGCCTGGAAGCCTCAACGTACATTAAGGGATCTGCCCCAAGGTTCATCACTGTAGCCGGTTCTTGTCAGTGCACACAGCAGGAGTCACAGTCCGCGGACAATAAGCCTCGGCAGAACAGTGTCGTACACCGACGAGATCACCCTCTACCCATTTGGAGAAGGCAGGCATGAAATCAGCAGCAGGCCAGCGTGAACTAAAATCGTTCTCCCTTAACACTCACGTGGAAGGAATCAACATTGGGGGACGATGCATCAATAACATTAGATATGCAGATGATACAGTCTTGATTGCAGACAATGAACAGGACCTGCAACATTTAGTAGATGCGGTTGTTACACACAGTGAACAACTAGGGTTAGAATTAAATTGTAAAAAGACACAAATTATGGTCGTCACTAGGCAGAACGAAATACCACAATGTAATATACAAGTAAATGGGAATATTCTTCAACAAGTGAATAGGTACAATTATCTCGGAACAGTAATAACATCTGATGGGAGATGCCTTGAAGAGACTAGAACAAGAATCGCCATTTCAAAAGTAGCCTTTAGCAAGATGAAAAACATACTGACCAATAAAATGATGTCAATTGAAACGAGAAAAAGAGTGTTGAGATGCTACATAGAACCTGTACTTTTATATGGATGTGAAGCATGGACAATGAGCAGTCAGGGTGAAAAACATCTGATGGCTGTAGAAATGTGGTTTCTGAGGAAAATGCAAAGAATACCATGGACAGCCAGAAAGACCAATGAACAAGTTCTTCAAGAAACAAATGAAGATCGTAAACTGATTAGAGACATTAGACGTAGAGTCACAATTTTTTGGGCATGTTATGAGAAGAAATGATTTGGAGAACTTCGGTAAGATCGAGGGGAACAGACCAAGGGGAAGACCTAGAAGCAAGTACCTGGATGGCTTGGCCTTGTGGCATGGTCGAGACAGAAACACGGAGCTGATCCACGACTCTGGTGATCGAGTGAGATGGCAGAACATGACCGCCCACGCTTATCGGCATGGCACATGATGGATGGAACACTCACGTAATTAAAGAGCCCACGCCAGTCGCCAGCATGGGCGGTGTAGACATCGACAGAATGCAATGAAGTATCTCAGCATCACCTTCGATAGATGCTCTTGTCATGCAAGTATCACGTTGATAATGTTATAATCAGACCAGGAATGGCTTGACGACATTAATGGTGATGGCTGAAGTTGACATTGCCTGCTCTTCCTTCTCTACTTGTGTCAGCGTCATATATTAGAGACCGGGCCTCCTCACTATCAGCAAGAGACCCAGCTAAAAAGATTAGACAAGTTGCAAAAGGAAGTTATAAAACTGACAACCTGCTGCACAAAAGATGCCTTGTGGCGGGCCATGCGATACATCTGTGATTTACCAACTATGGCCAACAGGCACACAGTTACACAGGTTAGGGGATACCGGAATCTCAGAGGGTAACAGAAAAACATCCCTTGCACAGCTCTGTCGTCGGCAATAGAGGTCGCTCCCGGATTATGGAGGCTGGAGAGATAATTAGATCCGTGACTAGGACAATCTCCAAAATGGAGAAACGTGGACTGATTACCCATAGACTGAAAGTTAAAAAGAACGCTCTCACATTCTCATTACCTTATGGATATAATTCCGAGGTTAGTTGTCTACTTGGGTCGCCGCTGAGATAAGGGAATTGGTTCGACAGCATTCACGTCTAGAAATCATCATCATCTACACAGATGGATCCGGGAAGCGCATTTTAAGGTCAGCGTAGGAATATACCGCATAAAGAATGTGGGAAACGATGAAAGAGGATAGCGACACTTTCCAGGCAACTACATCTTGCTTGAATATGAAGATTAGCATGGACTGGAGAACAAGCAGCCAAACACAGGGTAATCATATCATACTCTATAAACATGCTTTAGACAATCACAACCGGCAGTCTCTGCTGCAAATGGATAGACAGTATCTGGAAGTCGCGCTACACACCACTCACCTGGATGTTTTCACCTGGATGCACTCACATGAATGTACTCACCTGGTTGTACTCACCTGGATGTGCGCACCCGGACATGCCGGAATAAAAGATAATAAACGACAGTGCATCTTGAAGATAATGCACAAGTACTAGAGGGAAGAAGCACGGACAGGGCTGATATAATCAATGCAGTACGGCTTGGCTGGCGGATACTGACGAGACATCTACGCTAGCGCGACTACACGACCTGGGAGTGAAGCCTGATTAAGTACGTCAATAATGCATTCAAGATCAAGTGAGGAGAAATCATAATCAACTCCTCATGAGAACAGTGAGCAGAAATACTCTGAGATGGCTTCTCCATCGGAAGTCTGGACTGCTGTATTGGAGAACTGGACTGCTACACCGGAAGATTGGACTGCTACACCGGAAGATTGGACTGCTGCATCGGAGGACTGGACTGCTGCATCGGAGGACATAGCACGTGTGGCGATTCCCGGTGTATGACGTCGTTATGACGTCGTTATATAATATAACATAACATAATACCGAGTCAATATGGAAGCACTATACTCGAGTTTCGCCCTCGTTTGAGCTCGTCAGTAGTGCATATCCCTGACCGGATCCAGAAACAGTCCCGGATCACGCGTGTGAAGCGGGTGTGTAACCACGCGGCACACACTGGACACACCAAATTATCACAACAGAACATCACAACGATACCCATCGTAGGCTATGCTCAAGATTGCCCAATCGCCTGCTACACCGGAAGATTGGACTGCTACACCGGAAGATCACCCGCTTCACACGCGTGATCCGGGACTGTTTCTGGATCCGGTCAGGGATATGCATTACTGACGAGCTCAAACGAGGGTGAAACTCGAGTATAGTGCTTCCATATTGACGTGGATAGGCCTTAGGTTCATACCAGAATGCGATCGGCGTTGCCAGTAGTGGGTTGTGCTCAATATTTAAATTTCAAATCCCGAAACAACCACATAATCAATAATACCGAGTGTTTGCAAAATCTCACTCTTAGCACTCCAAACAGAATGGTGTTATTAACGGAAGAAATAACAACAGACACGTTGCAGAAGGTATTTTACAATATGAAGAGACGTGTTCAATCATGTCTTGAAGCCCTGTGTGGACATTTTGTTATAATGAATACTTTATTAGCATTTTCCAGCTTCCCCAAAATAGCATTAGACCATAGCAGTGACTATTGTAACCAAAGTAAAGAATTTTTTGCACATCTTTTGATGACGTCATGTACTTCATTTTTCAAATGTGTTCTACATACAAAGTGTAGTGAGACTTTACAAACACCCGGTATAACATTCTCTCAAACTACCAAACCGGCCGATGTTCTTACTGTCCGTCCATCCAACCACTAGCTCGGTCAACACAAGTTCATTCCATTGCCCAGACATGTACAAGTACACACAACACTAAAGGGTCTTGGACACGCCTTGAGGTGAACTGAGTAATACGTCACATGATGTTAGCGGCACACGTGTGTAAACCAATGAGCACACGATTAGTTGTATAGCCCATATCATGTCAGCCGCTTGACTTTCCAAGACATTTTCTGGACCCAAAATTTAGGCAATATGGGCATAGAAACAGAGGTCGATTTTTACAATTCGCTTAGAAGCGAATTTGAACCCAAGACCGCAATGATGCTAGCTATTGCACTGCCACATTTCCCCCTATACATGTCCACATATTTCAATTGAAACAATTGTGATAGTTATTTTCATTCATATTCATAGTCGTCAAACGAGTAAGCTGACAGCTAGCATTAGACCCAGCGGTATCTTGTAGGATAGATACGATCTTCTCTTACGAGCACAGGGCCATTTATGTCCGGAAGGTATTGAAAGGGGGGGGGGGGAACTTACTGTAGCCCACGGAACAAGTGTGGTGGTCTAAAGTCTCTATCATATAGAACAGGGGTGGGCAAACTTTTCGAGTGGCGGGCCGCATTGACAAATGTAAAGCTATTGGCGGGCCGCATATATATATATATATATATATATATATATATATATATATATATATATATATATATATATATATATATATATATATATATCCATTTTGTTTACAGCAACCTATCA
Source organism: Cepaea hortensis (assembly GCA_963921405.1). NCBI lineage: Eukaryota > Metazoa > Mollusca > Gastropoda > Stylommatophora > Helicidae > Cepaea > Cepaea hortensis. The sequence continues at coordinate 15,510,683 of OY992877.1, forward strand.
CAATAAATAATTATTAATTATTTATAGGTTATTAAGCTGTATAAATAAATAATTATTGCCATTTTATTTTACTTATACACTTATACATTATATTTGACAATATGGACAAAAACTTTTACTAATTTGTTAACACGATTTTACGACTTGTTATTATAACAAATATTCTTTATTATCTATCAATGGCTTTAATTTAGACACACATCGACTATATTGTTACTACAGTTGTTGATTTCTAATGAGATGTATGTAACTGCTTGCAATTTTTGACAATATTCTTGAAATCTGGAGCAAGTTTACTTGTTGAAATTCGCATGACAGCATGCAAGTTGCAGTCCGACAATAAAGACCTATTCTTAGATTTGTTGATCTTCAAGCAAGAGTATGCTTATTCGCAAATGTATGTTTATCCAAATAATGATAAAAGTTTAGCTGCAAAGTTTTTCAAGTTGGGAAATGATTCTTGTGATAAAGATCCATAGAAATCCAGCAAACCATCTGACTTGAATTTCTCTTGCAGGTAATGATCTGCTTGTAAGTCAAGCAGCTCCAACTATGTGTCCTCTGTGGCTGTATCAACTTCTGCACTAAAAGGTGAACTGAGAATATTGAACTATGGCTCTAATTTCTTGAAATCTTGGAATCTCCATCCAAATTCTTCAATCAATGCATCTAATTGGGCTTTGTATGTTTCAGTCATTTCACCAGAAATGGTTTCTTGTTTCAGCAAAGGGAAGTGACAAAATCTTTTTTCACTTGCTTGTCTAGAGAACAGTGAGAGTTTTGCCTGAAATGAATTTACATATACATACAATTCATATGCAAACACACCATTACCCTGAAGTTTGACATTCAGTTCATTTAACTTTTCCATAATTTCAATGGCAAACATAAAGTCAAACTGCCACTCTTTATTGACAATGTTAGTATTAAAGTCACATGCAATGCCCTTCATCTCTAGGAACATCACTATTTCTTCTCTGAGTTCCCACACTCGCCTCAACACCTTGCCGAGACTCAGCCATCGAACATTGGTGTGGTTCAGGACATCGGAATGTTCTGTTTCCAAATCGTCAAGTAATGACTTAAACTGTCTGTGATTAAGTCCTCTTGATCTGATGAGGTTGATGACACTGACAACTGGGTCGATAACATGCTTGATATTCAAAACAGTTTTACACATACTTTCTTGATGAATCACACAGTGAAGTGGTAATAATGTGTGGTCTGGATATTCTGCTTTAATCTTATCACTTATCAACTTTACCAGACCTACATTTTTTTTCCAATCAAAGCACGAGCTCCGTAAGTTGTAACACTTGCCATCTTGTTCCAAACCAACCCAGTTTTTTCAACACAGTTAGTAACAGCATTGAATATATCATGGCCTGTGGTTGTGTCTTTGAGTGACTCAACAATCAGTAACTCTTCAGTGAGTTTGAAAGAAGTGTTTATTCCACGTATAAATATAAATAATTGGGCAGTATCGTGTACATCGGTACTCTCATCCAATGCAAGAGAGTACCACAACAATTGTTTACTTGCATCTTGAAGTTTATGCATCGAATTGTCACTGATCTTGTCAACACGTCTGACCACAGTTCTCCTTGATAAAGTTATGTTGTCAAATCTGGTTGTTTTTTTGGGTTCTGGACACATAATGTTTGCAAACATTCCTTGATGAACTCGCCATCAGAAAATGGCTTGTTCTGTTTTACAATTCTGTGTGGCAGCATAAGACTAGCTTCAGTTGCTGCATCTTGAATTGAAGACTGTTTAGCGAAAACAGTTTGCTGTTTCTCCAAATTTTTCACCAAATCAAAGCTTTTCCTCTCCTTCTCTTCGGTCGTTAAATTGTATCCGAAATCGGAATGTTTTGTTTGATAATGTCTTTTTAAATTGTACTCCTTGAAGACAGCCACTGACTCACGACACAACAAGTAAACTGATTTGCTACCAACTTTTATAAAACAGTACTTAGTTATCCATTCATCATTAAAAACATGGCATTCATCTTCAATCTTACGTTTGTTATTGACACTCATCATAACGGTACATGAAATTCTGTAAAATTCAACGAAATAACTTAAAAACTAATTTAAAAATTTTATTTCTAAATGCCCTCGCGGGCCGCATAAAATCACTTGGCGAGCCGCATGCGGCCCGCGAGCCGTAGTTTGCCCACCACTGATATAGAAGATAATGAAGGGGGAAAACTTAGTGCAGTCCACGGAACAAGTGTGATGGTCTACAGTCTCTCTCATATAGAAGGTAATGAAGGGGGCAACTTACTGTAGCCCACGGAATAAGTGTGATGGTCTATAGTCTCTCTCATATAGCAGGTAATGAAGGGGGCAACTTACTGCAGTCCACGGAATAAGTGTGATGGTCTATAGTCTCTCTCATATAGCAGGTAATGAAGGGGGCAACTTACTGCAGTCCACGGAATAAGTGTGATGGTCTATAGTCTCTCTCATATAGCAGGTAATGAAGGGGGCAACTTACTGCAGTCCACGGAATAAGTGTGATGGTCTATAGTCTCTCTCATATAGCAGGTAATGAAGGGGGCAACTTACTGCAGTCCACGGAATAAGTGTGATGGTCTATAGTCTCTCTCATATAGCAGGTAATGAAGGGGGCAACTTACTGCAGTCCACGGAATAAGTGTGATGGTCTATAGTCTCTCTCATATAGCAGGTAATGAAGGGGGCAACTTACTGCAGTCCACGGAATAAGTGTGATGGTCTATAGTCTCTCTCATATAGCAGGTAATGAAGGGGGCAACTTACTGCAGTCCACGGAATAAGTGTGATGGTCTATAGTCTCTCTCATATAGCAGGTAATGAAGGGGGCAACTTACTGCAGTCCACGGAATAAGTGTGATGGTCTATAGTCTCTCTCATATAGCAGGTAATGAAGGGGGCAACTTACTGCAGTCCACGGAATAAGTGTGATGGTCTATAGTCTCTCTCATATAGCAGGTAATGAAGGGGAGAAAACTTAGTGCAGTCCACGAAACAAGTGTGATGGCCTACAGCAGTAGTTCATAAGCTTTTCAAGCAGAGGGCCATATCTACTATTTTCGGTAGTTAAGTGGGCCACAACGTTATAAAATTATAAAAGTCGTGCAATATCATTCTTACCTTTCTTAACTTTCGTCAAAGAAATTCTAAAACTTTAAAGGCAGTCAGTGTCTTTAAAACGTTTCGTTGCGAACTGAACAGGCCTATTCGATAATATTTGAGAATAACAACCACGAGCAGAGTAAATTATTGCACGCTGACAGGGCGCTCCGAGTGCATTTCTGAAATTATTAAAATATATTATATTAAATAACGAGGCCTCGCGTGCCACTATCTGACAGCTGGCGGGCCATAAGTAGCCCGTTGGCCATGGTTTGGGAACCACTGGTCTACAGTCTCTCTTATATAGCAGGTCCTTTGCAGAACGTGGCTCTCATCACGATACGCCGTAAAGCCCCTCTATCTCCTGCTATGTCTTCCGCCTCATGCCCACGGTGTCTGCCATGTCCGGTGTCCATCTTCGTGCTGTCGATCTCGATCTCTTCTCCCAGAAACCACGCCTTCCAACTCTGTTCTCTCCAAGCCAAGTCTAACACGCCAAATTATGTTAGTTCCAGAGGCGTGATATTGTTTATGAGACAGTACACACACACACACACACACACACACTCACACACACTCACACACACACTCACACACACTCACACACACTCACACACATTCACACACACTCACACACACTCACACACACTCACACACACTCACACACACTCACACACACTCACACACACTCACACACACTCACACACACTCACACACACTTACACACACTCACACACACTCACACACACTCACACGCACTCACACACACTCACACACACTCACACACACACACACTCACACACACTCACACACACTCACACACACTCACACACTCACACACACACACACACACACACTCACACACACACACACTCACACACACTCACACACACTCACACACACTCACACATACTCACACACACTCACACACACTCACACACACTCACACACACTCACACACACTCACACACACTCACACTACTTTTTGTATTTCTCAAAGATGGTTCTCATGTTAAAGATATGGTCCTTGGTTCCTCTGTCCTGTCCCAAAATCTGCCAGTTCTGCTAGTAATGTGACTTACTTGCAACTAACTTCGTGACTATTCGCAGTATGATTGTGTTAACTAGATGAATAGCAGGACAGTACGATAGCTGGTGCACAGTTTTAAAATTGCTCTCTTGATAATAGATAATAGATGGATTCAGTTGAGTTGAGTTGAGTTGAGTTGAGTTGAGTTGAGTCAAGAACCGACATCACTGCACTCAGGACATTCCCATACTTGCTCCGTCCCCTCGTTCAACAGACAGCGAAGAGTCATACTACTAATCGTACCCACCGCTATCTGAATAAAAGTTCTCCTGATCTTCCCTCTCAGTTTTGAAATCCTTCCAGAACCCCTGCCGATCCCCCGCAATCTCATTCTTTCCACATATGGGTTCTCAGTTTGTTCCTCCGCCCTCTCCACCTGGTTCCACAAGCGCACGACCACCTCCCCCTTGTCCATAGGCAAAATTCCACCAAGAGGTGCATTCCCTGCTAGCCTATCAGCCTGTTCATTCCCCCCGAACACCCGCATGGCCATCCATACAATTCTTACTATCTGTGACCTCTGAAGCGACGAGAGCCGGATTAAGCTTCAGTCTAGGAGACAGACGGTCCCAATTTGATAACTTATTCACCTTAATTATTAGATATCTCCCACACGAGCACCCGGTAATGGCCCTCAACAGATACAGTGTTAAGAAAAAGCCACAAATCATTCAACATGAAAATAAACTGTACACCATGATCGCCCCAAGGTCAGTGTATCTCTGCTATTTTTATAACGCCCATTGCACAAGATAATTATAGAGATAACATCAATGATAACACAAGAATGTAACAATTTTAGCTATGGAAATCTACCAATCAAAGGTGAATGTGAACACGCAAACAACCAAAACAACGAAATGAACCAAGAACGTATTATTATTGCTAATTTTATCCCCACGTGAAAGAAACAGGAATTGCGTGCTTTCGAGAAGTCATTAAAATGTGAGTGTTGGTTAAGAATATTCAAACCATTGATATGTTTATTGGTATAAAATTAGGCCATTTCATTGTCAGTTTGATCACACTATCATCTAGTAGCTTTTCCTATCACAGTCTGTCTCTATATTTTGTTCGACTGTCGCAGTTTTGAAGAGATCCATAAAGAAGGTAGTTTGTCATTCTTGTCCTTGTGAACAGGACCATGTTGCTCGATGACCGTACCTATTGTCTCTATATAGAGATCTTGTGCCGTGTGTTGCAAACTTGAGACCAGAACCGATAAATATCTGTGGGCTGTTCTCAAGCTAAATCCACAAGGTTCTTCCAAGGTTTCACGCTACCCAGTTTGGAGGCTAATGGATATTCCCCTATGTCAAAGGGTATCCCGAAGTCTGGCGGAGAGAAGATGGTGTCTTTCTTCTCCTTTGATATGGGATACCCTTACCTCGTCACCCAGTTAGTTTCAACCACTTTTTTTGTTAGCTCACTTTGAACTTAGTCGTAGTCCATACACGTGCTACTACTTCTAGTGCACTGGACTGATTTTGGCGTATGGATTAGATTTCCTTATTACCAGTGCCCCTCGCTATCAGGCAAACTTACTCCGACTTCTGAGGTACTTGTAATTTACGCTCCTAAGTCAAGGACGTGAAGTCAACACTTTAGTCCAACGGACCGGTGTAGGGGTTGAACCCGCTCTATCAGCATACCGGATGTTTATGAACGGGCGTTCTGATCCATTCGGTCTTGATGACCTCCGCTTCATCTATTGGACTGTTTAATCCGCCCCTCTCTATTATCGATGCCTATAAGGCTAACAGAGGGTATACGCCAAACCTTGTGTGGGGACATACTAGGCCAGAGAGGTACAGGAAGACAGAGAAAGGCTTGTGTAGAAATCGTAAACAGCTGCGGAGCAAATAATAATAATAATAACAGAACTTCACCAGTGCCATGAGTCGAGCTGTAGCTCATGGCATGTTGACAGATAGTCACGTTGCAGCACATGACAAGCGTGGATCGTGGGCCACAAAAGGCACGCCGAGCCGTCACGAGAGCGAATGGGTAGATTCGAAACAGTGACAGGGCAGTCAAACGGTGGTGAGTTCGGACCCCACGTTAAGAACTATCGCAATGGCCTAATAGAGAGGCGCGATATATTTTAAATGAAGAATGATAGATTTGTATATGTACTGTTAGAGTACCTGACATCTGTTGCAACAATTGAGCAACTTGTGTTAGAATAATAGAAGCAATGAAACAGATTTTGAATCGTGTCAAGTTTATATATATTTCGTATTGTAATTTCTTTGGATGACAGTGGAGAGAATGCATAGTGAATAGCAAGAGGTGAACCTGAGTGTATCTTAAATAGAATCCAAGATAATCAAGACGTAAGGACGTATCGCCAACTAAGACAGTCCTTCACTCGGTAAGGATGAAGAAGCCGATCGACTGAAATATAATCAACTATTAAGTATAAATATCAACACCCCTAGATCATCCCAGACCTACAATGAAAGTCGCACCGTGGCAATCAACATCGCAGACAGAAATGATTAGAGAGTCATCATCACCGACATCTGCTCGACAGAAGGCTGTGGACAGGCATGATCGCCTATGCCACACTGCATGAACTGTAAGAAGAAAACGAACTACTAGTCCTATGGGAGTGGCTCCAAAACAGTATCAAAAACAACTACAGTATCAAAAACAAAGAGGCCCTTAACTGTAAGGGAAAATTATCTAAACTTTTCTCTTCAGTCTCCCATTCCCACCCCGTTCCCAAAAACAAAACAACAAACCCCTAAAGAAAACTTATTATTGTCATAATCGTGTTATCAGAAGTAGCATCGACAATAAACGGCCAGAGCTATAATAAAACCTGCTGGGTGCGATACAAGGCTAGGGTTTTATGCAAGTATTATTAAGTAATCGATTCCGATGGGTAATTAATGTCCATACATAATGCTTTATGACTTCTTGCATTGTTTATCTGGCAAAATACAAGTTAGCAAGGCAGAGGTATTCTATCTATCTATCTATCTATCTATCTATCTATCTATCTATCTATCTATCTATCTATCCATCCATCCATCCATCCATCCATCCATCCATCCATCCATCCATCCATCCATCCATCCATCCATCCATCCATCCATCCATCCATCCATCCATCCACAAACCCACCCACCAACCCGTCAGTCTGTCCGTCCGTCCGTCCGTCCGTCCGTCTTTCCGTTTGTCCATTTATACTTCCCTCCCTCCACCCATCTATCCATCTGCCTGCCTTCCTGTCTGTGTTACTAAACTACATTTTTCCAAAGGTACTTTAGAACGATGATTGTTAGCCTTGAAATAACTGGATCTCGGAACTTGAAAACTGACGTATTCGGCTAACCATAAACACACAGAATGACACTACTGCTGTAATAACACTCAATCAATCATGTGCCGTCTCCACAATGAAGGTTGGCTGTAATGGATCTCCAACACTGTATGTCTCTCACCTTAACTGTACATTATATCAGACTGATGTTCGTCCATCGCTTGATGTTATCTTCCTACATGTATCGTTGTCTACCTCTTGCTTGTTTGCCCTCAACCTTGCTCTCCAGTGTGGTTTTTATAAGAGTGTTATGTCTTTTAACGTGGCCTAAATATTTCACTTGCCTGTTTTTTATTTCTTTCATCAACTTTCTTTTCATTCCCAGTTTTTCTAGAACCTCTGTATTTGATTGTTTCTGTTTCCAGATTCTTCTGCATATCCAAATCTCCAGGGCCTCTATTCGACTTTCTAGTTGCTTGTTCAATGTCCAGGTTTCCATGCCTAACAATAGTGTTGAATATACGAAACATTTGACAATTCTCATTTTTAATGCGTTGTTAATCTCTCTAGATCAGTGGTTCTCAACTGGTGGGGAATTCCAGGGGGGGGGGGGGGGGGGGGGTTAAGATTAATTCAAGATCGCGTTAATACAAGAACCGATTACTTGATATTGGTTTTCCTTTCATACTGTACGGTTCCGTACGTCTCACCCTTCTAAAATTCAATTTATAAAGTAAGTAGACCCACAAATCATGTTTTATGTGTATGTCTAGACTTGTTTTAGTATGTGCTATCAAATTTAGCTTCCATTATTACGTATACTGTGTAGGGGCATGGGCCAAATTTTTAGGTAGGAAATACGAAAGGGGGGAATGACGTTCTGAAAATATGGTTGGGGGGGGGGGGACGCACGGGCCAAAAACGGTTGAGAACCACTGCTTTAGATGTTAATACCGATTGCATGCTGTTGAAAGCATTTTTTGCCATTCCTATTCTCTGTTTTGATTTGTATTTCACTTCTGCTATCATCTGCTATTACATGTCCAAGATATGAGAAACTTGTTACTTGTTCTAGTATCTCCCCCCTTTACTGTGATGTTCATTGATGACCTTTCTTTTCCATTGCTAATTATGATAGTTTTCGTTTTTAGGATGTTAATATCTAAGCCACATTCTGCACTATGCCTGTTTACTTGTTCCACTAGGTCTTGCAACTCTTGCTCACTTTCTGCTAGTAGCACGGTATCGTCAGCATATCTAAGATTGTTTATGATTCTTCTCTTCCATTGGTGTTAAGTCCAGGCATTTTGACTTGTTTATTTATGTGTATATGTTGAAGAGGCTTGGGGACAACACGCATCCCTGACGTACTCTTATTTTTTTTTTTAATCTCTATGGGAGACGAATAATTATTTCCGCATTTAATTGACGCAACCTGTTCTCAGTACAATTTACGAATAAGTCCGATGTCCTTTCCGTCTACTCCTATGCCTTGAAGGCATGTTAGTCGTTCATGTTGTACTCTATCAACAGCTATCTTGTAATAACATTGCCATCACAGGAAATTCATTTATTCAGCAGCGGGTTGTGTGGGACCGTCGTAGGGAGGTGAGCAGTTACTCGCATGTCCTGTATAGGACGTCGCAATCAACCCCAGCATTATTTTGGGTGTTTGTGATTGGCTATGCAGGTTTAAGTTCATTTGTTTGACAGTGTTTTCTAAATGGCCCACGCTCATACCATTGTGAAGATTAACGCATTTATTTATTGCAGATTATGCAATGTTTGACGATTCTCTTCTAATACCTCTTAAAGTCCGATGGTATTTGTTACTTACAAGCTTAAAGAGACGGAATCATACACAAAGCTAAATAGCAACGTCGACACATTTGGGGCAATAGATAGAGGTATTTACATTAGATAATAACATTAGGTATGCGGATGATACAGTATTGATTGCAGACAATTAACAGGATCTGTAACATTTAGTAGATACGGTTGTCCCACACAGTGAATAATTAGGGTTAGAATTAAATTGTAAGAAGACAGAGATTATGATCGTCTGTAAAGACAGAAATACAACAATGTAATATTCAAATACATGGGAATATTCTTAAACAAGTGAATAGATACAACTATCTCGGAACAGTCGTAACATCTTATAGGAGGTGCCTAGAATACACATACGCAAACATAAACTACATCACACGGGAGTCATATTACAATAAAAAAGTCCAACAACAAATCGGCAGAATGATATGAACAACAACATAGGACCCTCGTGGATCAATACTACTGTCAATGATTGTCCCTGTACTCATTAATGATGTATGCGAGGCGGCCGCCGACATGCAGAATACATGATCACAATCACAATAAGCTGTGAATTATTCCAAATGGAAAACACAGGAACAATTTCATAATGTTTCATATAGGACTACAGATGGCAATATACAAAGTTTTAAGCGGGTGACAATATGGAGGTGTTATTGAGAATTTGTCAGAACACCGAGGTCACAGCACTCGAGACATCCTCACGTGTACTCAGTCCCCTTCGTAAGATCGTGAAAATTATGGATACTTGCAGCCTGTTGGGTACGCTAGCCTGTACGTCGTCCTCTACCCCACTGCTTCACTTCAAGGCATTGAGTGGGTGTGGTATTTTGTAACGATAAAATAGCCCCATAGCAGATACTGCCCCTTTGGGGTGTAAAGTCTTACGCCTTCGCATATTCTTGACAACGAAATATGAGGTGTAGTGGTCGGTTCTCTTCCTCGTGGTTTCCCTTCCCAAACAATTCCCAGAACATTCTAGAAATTGTCTGGTTTCCATTTTAATGAGGTTAGGTCAACTCCAGAGCCGTACTGGTAGGGGAAAAAAATTTACTTTTGCCAGGGATTGAACCGGCAGCTCTGTCTCGCCAGGCTTAATTGGAAGAGGCTTATTTAAATAATACAGAATAATGTACATAGATCAACAAGGGAAGAATACAAAAAGCACAAACTACCAAACGGTTAGGAATGCTTCCAAATGAGTAAAGTAGATGTTTTATATGGTAATATCGTACCCAACTCTCGGAGTTATAATTGCGACGTATACAAACTACAAAATCCCCAACTCGGCGATCGTTCAACAACTGTTAATTTGCGATCATAAAGTTAACAAACAAAATGCGTTTCGTAGATTGTATTCCACACGCAATCAACGGTTACTCGAATACATCGAGGCCGTAGCAGTTAGACATCTAAAACCGTGATTGTGCTAATAGAAAGATTGCACAGTGGCTCTGCGATTTCAGCGGGCATAACATTGCTCCACATTCCAATAGTATCAGCGCTTATATGTGTTATATATTTCAGGCGAAATATGATTCATCTATTCACTTAATATGATATAATTATGCATTATGCATCTGACGACTTGTAATGAAATATGCCAGGCAATAAATCGTGCTACCTATTGTATCTGGCTTCTATGTTTAAAGGTCTATATATTGTCACTTCATATACTGCATGTTTTATTGTTTTATGTATACTTGTGTTTGGCGGGCCATGATGTGGGAACACGTGCATACCATTGTGTAGACGCTTGTGGTTGACCAGCGAAAATTAAAAGTTCTCCTGGTCTTCCCTCTCAGTTTTGAGATTCTTCCAGAACCCCTGCTGATCCCCTGCAATCTCATTCTTTCCATATATGGGTTCTCAATCTGTTCCTCCGCCTTCTCCACCTGGTCCCACAAGCGCACGACCACCTCCCCCTTGTCCATAGGCAATCTGCCACCAAGAGGTGCATTCCCTGCTAGCCTATCAGCCTGTTCATTACATTACACTGTTAAAGTAATCTGATTAGAGAAATTATACCTAGGCAGTCAACATGTTTTCGACACATTATAAGAAAAAATAAATGAGAGAACATGAGGACAACTGGCCAGATTGATGGGAAAATAATAAGGGGAAGGCAGAGAAGGAAATGCCTGGATGGCTTGGCTACGTGGTATGGTCGAGACAAGAACACTGAGCTAACTTTCGACTCTGCTGATCGTGTGAGATGGCGAAATATGACCACCCGTGCTTGTCGGCATGGCACATGATGATGATGAAAAATATCTCTGACAAATCTCATCCAACAAACAACTTTATACCAGACACAAAACCAATTGTAAACCTCAGACATGTATACAACTCAGCACGAAACAGCATGGAATAGAATGTTAGAGCTGAGGGATTCGTAAACCTTAACGAGATTAACACCCAGCATTGACAACTGCGCACCTATTATGGAGTTGGAAGACAGCAGCAGACCAATTCGGAGCTAATCGCTTGGCGTTGATTTTCACAATCAAGATGCTATGTCGGTTGAATAGATGATGGATAAACGCCAACGATTAACAGATATGACACGTTATAATGATGTTGATGATAGATTCCCACTTTCCGTTTGCTGTTCGTTGATACAGACTTTGGTCGGAGAGTTTGGTCCTGTTTATGTTGTTTCTACTAAATACTCTGTTGGCGAGCCCGGTCAGTGCGATGGTTAGTCTCTCGCCTGCCGACTTGGAAGTGTGGGTTCAGACCGCAGCTGCGAGAATTCGGATTTTTCCAATTTGACGTGGGGTCCCAGGTCGACTTAGCTTAAAATGGACTTCAAGAATATCTTGGGAAATCAAGGCGGTCGGTGAACTATTGACCCCATCACCCACTGACTCTCGATATAATAAGACATGGGTCTAGCACCGTACACCCCATGCGCCTATAGGTGTTAAGAGGGTCCTGCACTGACTGACTGACTGACTGACTGACTGATGATTCTCTGTTACCGTCTGACAGCTTGTCTGACTGAAGACTGATTGTGTTGCAGGTCGTGCGACTGGGACTGCCTCCAGAACAACATTGTTGCCGAGAGCCTTGTCGTTGTCTTGACCTTGGTGTCAGGGCTGGCCATCACGGGAGAGAACCTCATTGTCTTCAACCTGATAACGGGTAAGGAAGATCGTTGATATCGTGTTCAACCTGATAACGGGTAAAGGGAATAATTGGTATTGTGTTCAACCTGATAACGGATAAGGGGGATAATTGGTACTGTGTTCAACTTGATAACGGATAAGAGGGATAACTGATATTGTGTTCAACCTGATGACGGGTAAGGGTGATAATAGGTATCGTCTTCAACCTGATAACAGGTAAGGGAGATAATAGGTATTGTGACAATTGGGTACACTTATTATATTTTAACATTTATTATAATACTACGTATTGGGGGGAAGCTGTGGATGAGAGATCACGGTGTCGCCTCAGACTCGGACAGTTGCGGATTAATCTTCTGAACAGGGCTGGGATTTTTTTTTCACAAAACCATTGGCATCTGGTGATATCAAACGTCCCGCTGATCTTGTGGCTTGTGGGATCGGTGACCTAGCCTGCTCTGATAAGAGTGAAAAACTGTGTGTAAATTGTGTACTTTGTAAATCCTACGGTGGTTAGAAATCACAAAGAGTAGGCCACGAATCCGCTGCCGTGGCAGAGTGTTATTCGAAAAAGCTACCACCTTAACGACGGGTAGATAGGGCCGGTTACCTTTTATAGAATATGTCTAGAGAAAGTAAACATAGCACACGGTCGGGGGCATTGACCTTTTATGTGCACGACCAAGTGTCGCGTATTCACCTCCAAAGAGGAACGAAGAAGAAGACTATTAAGGATCAATAATTTAAAAACTTCAAAACAATAATATTTGAATATTGAAGAAATCTGACACTTGAAAGGTATCATGTCTCGAAAAATAAATTAAAAGGCCACATTGAAAGTCAAAGTGTTTTAGAAAGAACAACAAAGGAAGACTTAGTTCCTTGCAGACGAGGTAGGGGATGCGAAAAACGGCTGTAGAGGCAGGACAATAAATATGTGAGGAGAGCAACGCTCTGCAAAGACCTGCGATCTCACCTTATGTATACTTAAGTATTGCCCTCACTTATGCTTTATTTATCCTTTATTTCCCACTGCCTCTTTCCCATAGAAGGCGTAGGCCCTCATGCGACTCCCGTTAAGCAGGACCTCCTCCACGGCCCTCATTTTCGAAGTAAATACAACGTACCTTACTACTTCTCATGCGACTCGTTAAGCCGGACCTCCTATCTTGTGCAGCTTCCTGCGGCTCCCTCCATGTCCCCATATTATTAACTGATTCAGGGCCGAAGGATAATATATCGCCAAACGTGACCTCTCATATGGACAGAAGGGCGACCTATATCGCCATACTAGGGTCACTGTGTTACTTATTTTGTTTCGTGATATCTTCCGCCATTTCAGTGCTCAATGAACATAAATGTGCATTATAATGCTTGTTCATTTATTTGTGTCATTTTGTCTGGCACTGAATCACTTAATATATTTCTCTAATTATCTTCTTCGTTGTATCAGATCTCCCTCTGTTCCGTTGGCCCTGTTGTTTATATGCAAAGATCTTTATGGTTACATTATTATCATGCTTCCACAGCGTGTGTCATATCCAGCGCTAATGTTTTCTCCACACCCCTTGATTCAATTGAGAATTTCAGACATGTATACAAATCAGTACCAACCAGCATGGGGTAGACTGTTAGATCTGAGGGATTCGGAAACCTTAAAGAGGTTAACACCCAGCATTGACAGCTGCACATCTATTGTCTGGATGTTTCTTTCTCTCCATGAGCTGCAAGTTTGTTATCCTGTCACACCAGTTTAGTCATTGTAATCTGTGCCGACACCAGTTTAGTCATTGTAATCTGTGCCGACACCAGTTTAGTCATTGTAATCTGCGCAGACACCAGTTTAGTCATTGTAATATGTGCAGACACCAGTTTAGTCATTGTAATATGTGCAGACACCAGTTTCTGGATGCGGTAGAGAATTCTTCAAGAGGGAAATCTAACACCTACATTTGAAATAAGAACAGTGATGTAACAGGGATGAGTTGTGTCATTTATAATTCTGACTGACAACAGACCGGATTTTGAAGATAACAATAACTACCGCCAGAAATAGAACTGAAGGCAGGCTGACAAAGACGTTTGATGGTCTTAACTTAGCTGATGACATTTTCCTCTTATCTCGCACGCGAAATCCGATGCACAGTAAATAAAGATACCACACCTACTGGGAGGTCGAAATGAATATGTCTGTAAATTCATGTGGGAATCAAAAAGATATTGAGAATAACTCAAGCAAATGATAGTCCAGTGTTCCTTGGGAACACCATATTTCAAGAGATGGACACACCTTTATATGTGTAGCAATGTTTATATTATTGGGGAATCATTGTTTTTTCTTTTTTCAAATCCTATTTACAGGACATATCTGTCAACACCAGCACTGCTGTTGTTGATGTCTTGGCAAGTTTATGTTCAGTAGTTTGCCATTTATTTCTGAACGACCGGCTCCCATACCCAGCGCGACATAGTCTGCTGCCAAATCGTTCGCAGCTGTGTTTCGAACACAGGGAAGGGGAATTACAGCCTTGACCACGGAGGTCGGCTGGGGAATAAATAGACATATTAAAATAAGAATACAGAAGGCAAAGGGAACTCTCACAGCACTAAGAAATGAGTATAAATCAAAAGTAATGAAACTTAACACGAGACTTAGAATATTAAACTCAAATGTTATAGTACTGGTGTGAGGATATGAAACATGAAGAATGACGAAACCAATCACTGATAAACTATTACTACTCTCCAGGCTGTTGGTATTTCTTCGGTATCAAAAATCCTGCTAAATACTGTATGAGGCAGTTCATTTAAAGTGCTTATGTCTTTAATATCTACTGCTGGGATACCATCTGGACCAGCAAGTCCACACCCTTGAGAGATTCGATAGCTTTTCTTACTTGTTTAGTTGGTTTCTCACGGTTGATATGCCGCTCCACATCTGCACGCTCGTTATCTAGAGGGTCATTTTGGAGTGGCTTATTTAGAAGATCCTTACAGTATTAAGCCTATCTAGTCATTTAATCTTTAAAGATTGTGTGAACTTTTCCATTACTAATTCTGTTACGTCTACTAAGTTCATTATATTTTCCCACTAATTTTCTTGTGGTGCTGTAAAGGTTACTGTCGCTGCTGCTTCTTCTGCCTCTTTTGCAAGACCAAATAAACATAGGCTTTTACCCACCCCTTATCTTCTTCCTAACTTCTTTATAGCTTATTGTATTTTTCCCCGGCTCTAACTTTAGCAACTCTAGTTTTACAGTTATTTAAATGTGTGTTTTTTCTAATTTTCTGTCTTCTATTGTTTAATAGTATCCGGATTTATTCACGGTTTATGTTTCCGTTTCCTTTCCCCAAATACACATTATTCTGTCCAAGTGCTTTAGCCTGCTTCCAGTTATCTTCCGTACTCACGTCGCATGACCTGCCTCGAGATTATGTCTATAAATTGTTCCATAGCTAATTTATTTCTGAGATATCCATATCCTACATTGTATTGATTTCCCTACTTATAATATGTTATCTTGATTTCTCTACTTATAATATGTTATCTGTCATAGATTATATTGATTTCCATGTTTATAATATGTTATGTGTAGCAGACGGTATTGGTTTCCATGTTTATAATATGCTATGTGTCGCGGATTGTATTGATTTCCATATTTATAATATGTTATTTCTCGCAGACGGTATTGATTACCATTTTTAAAATATGTTATATGTCGCAGACTGTATTGATTTCCAGGTTTGTAAAATTGGTACCGTAAATTGTATTGATTTCCATGTTTATAAGACGTTACATAACCAAGATTGTATTGATTTTCATATTCATAAAAAAGCTATACATCGTAGATGTATTGATTTCCATACTTATAAAATGCTACATTTTAGTTAGTTAGTTAGTCGCAGTTCCAACTGCACAGCAACATATCCCAGATTTTATTGATTTCCAGGTTTATAAGATGTTATTATCTCTTAAGCTTCACGTTCATTTTACTTATCAGCAAATGGTAATCGGATAGAAAACCTGCTCCTCTATAAACTTCAAAACAGTCACACTATGTTGAGGACGCCATCACTAATTAACGAAAATTGTCATAAGATAAATGGGAAAATAATCTAAATTCCATTTCTTACAATTGCCTAAGTGAAAGAAATACACCGAATAATATGGGCAATAAGTAAAAGAAGAAGAAATGAAAACGAAAAATACAAGAGATGATTCTTCCTCTACTTTCGTTCCCATGAAATATGTCTATAACTGCAGTATTGTCTCTTGTATGAATTTAACTGTCTTTTTTTTTTAGTTCACTCAGCGGTCCATAGAGTTAATCTTCCACTGTCGTCTTTCTAGGCCAGAAGGTTTACCTGGATATGTTATATTTTGGACAGTCTTGGAGTATGTGCTCTGCTGTCTGCGGCGCCAATCCACGCGTGCACATGGCTGATTCACCAATCTTGAATTTTATATACATGTGGTTGCGTAATCTATTGTGTCCTGTTCTGAGGCGAGGAAAATGGACTTTTTCTGTTCTGTCCATACTGTGGTAATCGTCTTGAGCAGGTGTTGGTGGCTTTCTGACTGATTTGATCATTCTTTCCTTTTGGTGGTATGTAACGGGTACATCAGTCTGTTCTTCTTTTGCTCCTTCCTTAGCCAGTCGATCAGCTATGTCGATTCCGGGTACTCCACAGTGGGATGGTATCCACTGTATGGTGACCTTACGCTGACTGCTAAGTTCAGAAAGTAGTGTCCTTAGTACTGGCAATTTTTCAGACAGGAGCGCCTCTAGTACTCATTTCGCATCTGTCAATAGCACCACAGGTTGTGTACCATTGCTGGTATTTAGTAATTTCTCTGTGGCTATCTTGATTGCCTCCATTTCAGCATTATTGTTATGGCAGTACTTTCCTGTTGGAACTCTGGCCGTGTCCCTACTATTACGAGGGTAAATTAATAAGTAAGTAACAAATGGCTGTGGAAAATTACTAAATATTATAACAACTTGAAACAGTTTATTTCTATACATACAAAGTCCCTTTATTTCTCAACATAATATCCACCAACATTGATGCACTTATCCCATCGTTTTATCAATCCTCACAAACCGGCTGCATAGAACTGCTTGCTTTGTTTTCATTTACCTGCAGTCCCACATAACTGTGTAACTTACTTATTGACTCGTAACTTTTTCTACTCAGCTATGCACCGCTTTACGGGATAAACATTTGTCAGCATAAACACGGAAAACCCACATTGGCGGGAGACATTTCGCGAATGACGCCGAAGTTGAATGTGAAGTGAAAACGTGATTTAGAAAACAGGGCACGCAGTTCTATGCAGCTGGTTTGAGAGAGCTGAAAAACGATGGGATAAGTGCATCAAATTTGGTGGAAATTATGTTGAGAAATAAAGGGACAATGTATGTATAAAAATAAACTGGTTTCAAGTTGTTATCATAATTAGTTATTTTTCTACAGCCATTTGTGACGTACTTATTGACTTCCCCTCATATTTGGGTATTCGACTATGTACACTTCCTGTCATTTTGTGCTGACCCATCTGTGTCGACTCGGATCCAGAGGTCTTGTGAGTATTCTGCATCGAGGAAGCTGAGAATGGCTGCTTTGCGCTGTACACTGTTCTGTTTTTCATTGTCAAATATTCCTCTCGCTTTTGACTGAATTCGTAGTGATAGTCTATGTTCATATTTCCAAGGAGTTCGCTCTGGAATAGTTTTCAGGGGGATACCAACTGTGGGCAAATTGGTGGTTTCTCTGCAGAGTCGTTTGGCCTGGTGGATAAAACTTCTTCTTTTCAACCGCCCCATAGCTAAGTTTTCAAATCTGTTCTTCACAGGGTGGTCTGGTAAGGTGAGGAACTTTTCTGCTTGTATTAGCGTTTTCGTATCTCTGCGCTCACTCAGTGCTTGTGTCCTCCCCATCTTCTCCATTTCCACTATAAGGGTTGATCTCATCCCTCCTGTGGTGACTCTAAGTGCTTGCTTTTGCACCTTGTCCAGCTCTTGTAGTGTGGTTTTTTTTACCACGCAGTTGACACTTATTCCAGGTGTGGTCGTATTCTTTGTTTATAAACTTTGCTAAGTATTTTCCCAATGGCTCCCCATGTGGTTCCACTTAATTTTCTCAGGATGGTTATTTTCCTTCTGGCTTTTGCTATATTTGTTGATATGCTTTCTCCATGTCAGCCTGCTATCAAATGTTACTCCAAGGTAAGTTGGTTCTTTATGTTCTCTAAGGGGTATTACATTTATCTGGATGATCCCTGCCTTTTGGTTTTGAAAGAGGGTATATAGAGTGGTGCTGCACTTGTCAGTGTTTATGCTTACACACCATCTATTTGTCCATGCAACAAATGCATCTACAGCTCTTTGTGGCGATCTGGTGGCCACTGATGCATGTTCATTTGTGCTCCATCGAACCAGGTTATCAGTGTAAATTGCCGCTTTAATTCCCTGAGGTAGATTAGCAACAAGATCATTGATGAAGATTAGAAAAAGTGTAGGGGGCACCGTGACTCAGTAGTACTTTCTTGCTCTTGAGTCCGTATATCTGTACTCGGGCTCTTCTGTTGTGCAAGTATGCTTTTGCCCATTTGTACATACTTCCATGGACTTTACAGTTTCTCAGTTTCTTCGTCAGACCTTCTTTCTAGACTTTGTCAAAGGCTTTCTTCAGATCTATCCATTCAGCAAGCACCAGCTTCTTCTCTGGGAATGCACCCACATTTTCTTGAGAGAAGAAGGTTGTCTGATCTTCTGTAGAGTAGTACTGCCTAAAGCCAGCCTGCTGTGGCACAAGGATGTTTTTACTTTCAATGTACCACTGCAGTCTGTGATTGATGATGCGCGCCAGTGTTTTGTAGAGACAGCTGGTGAGGCTAATTGGTCTGTAGCTGGAGGCAATGGAACCATCTTTCCCTGATGTTAGGAGGGGTATCATGATTGCTTCTCTCCAGGCTTGTGGAGCACTACCTACGGTTTAGCTGTTATTGAAGATCTGCAACAACTTTGCTTAGGCCTCTGTTTCTAGGTTCCTGATCATTTCATTGGAGATACCATCAGCTCCTGGTGACTTTCTCATTTTCAGTTTTGATATGGCTAGCTCCAGTTCGCTGATTGTGATGGGTGCCGCCAGAACTTCATGTACTATTTCCTTCTGTCCTGTATGTTGCCGTTTCTCTCGAATGAGTCCGCAAAATGGTCAGCTGCTTGCTTTCTTGTTAAGATGTTTCCGTCTTTATGTAGTGCAATATTTGAGTTTCTCTCTATGCCCTCATCGTTAAGTTGTTTTATTAGCTTCCACAACTTCCTTGTGTCGCTGTCAAAGTTCAGTGACTCTGTTTTCTCCTGCCAGCTTTTCTTTCTAGCTTGCAGCTTGGCCCTTTGAAATTTGGCTTTTGCGCGCTGGTATTTATTGTGGTGCTCTTGGCTGGGTTTGGCCTCTGCTTGCTTTCTACACACTTCCACATCATTATGCAACTGTTCCAGTTCACTACTCCAGTAGGGTTTATAATGTTTACGGGCTCCTCTCGGTATTGTTTCTCGTGCTGCCTGTAATATGCATTTCCCAAACTCTTCAACCACTTTATTTATGTCTTTCTCAGTGTTTAGGTTTCTAACTAGTATGCTGGTGCGATGCTTGTACATTGCCCGGTCTGCTTTATTGTACTTCCGCCTCGAGAGTGTGCTGCTTTCACTTACAAGCTCATTTTCTACGGTTAGAAAGACTGGCCGATGGTCACTGCCACCAAGTTGTTTCCCAACAATTCGTGTAATGTTCCACTGCAGGTCTAATGAATGAAACGCCAGGTCAGGTGTAGTTGTAGTGTGCCATGATCTCGAGTAGAAAGTATTTGAGTAGGGCGGCTTGTTACTCAAGATGAATCTATTCTCATCCTGCCAGTCTTCCAATCTCTCTCCTCTCTGGTCCATGTGATCATAGCCCCAGCTCTTCAAGTGGCTTTTGAAATCGCCACATACAATCATTTTTTCTGTTAATGTTAGTGTGTCCAGTGCCTGTAGACGATCACTTGGACAGTAGTAATTGATCAGATGTAGGTCTGTATTGCCTGTCTTAAGTTTAAGTGTCTGATACTCAGCTCCTTCCATGTAAACTTCAGTTTGGGAAGGAATGATGTTATTTTTTACAAGGGTCAGTATCCCACCTTTTCGTTTGTCCTTTCGGTCAGATCGGTGACACTGGTAGCCTTTGATTTTGAAGGCTATATTTTCGTTAAAGTGAGTTTCTTGTAAGCAACATACGCTTACTTTTTCTTGGTCCAAGATGTTTTCTAGTTATATTTTTTTTTTTTTGCTGACTCCCTCCGGATTCCAGCGCATTATTTTTAGTCTTTGTTTGGTATGGTCAGACGTTCTGTTCTTAGGTCCTCTGACTCCACAGGGCATCTGAGATGGACTTCCAGTATTTGTGGTTGGACCCTTTCGATGCTTAGGGCCCGGCACTGCACCTGCCTGGGGATCCAAAGCAGGGCGAGCACCATAACATTTAGCAGTAGTCGACACCCATTATAATATTTCACCCATTATAATATTTATTTCTGATTTTTCACAGTTCTTCAAAGCAGACTCCATGTCATAAAATTCCTCTATACTTTCTTCACTAAATTCACTTGTTGGAGCATATACTTGAATGACATTTATTTTATATGGTCTTCCGTTTAATGTTACTATTATAACTCTGTTTGACACAGCTCAATATCCTTTAACAGTGAACAACTAGTGTTACAATTGAATTGTAAGAGGACACAGATTATGTCGTCACTGGGAAAAAGGAAATACCACAATGCAAAATACAAGTAAATGGGCATATTCTCAAACAAGTTAATCGGTACAGTCATCTCGGAACAGTCATAACATCTGATGGGAGATGCCTTGAGGAAATTAGAACAAGAATTGCCATTGCGAAGGTAGCCTTTTGCAAGATGAAAAACATTCTTACCAATAAAAAAGATATCAATTGAAACGAGAAAAAGAGTGTCGAAGTGCTTCATAGAACATGTACTTTTGTATGGATGTGAAGCGTGGACAATGAGCAGACAAGCTGAAAAACATCTGATGGCTGTGGAAATGTGGTTTCTGAGGAAAATGCAAAGAATACCATGGACAGCCAGAAAAACCAATGAACAAGTCCTTCAAGAAACAAATGAAAATCGTAAACTGATTAGAGCCATTAGACGTAGACAGTCAAAACTTTTTGGGCATCTTATGAGAAGAAATGAATTGGAGAACGTAGTGACAACTGGCAAGATCAAAGGGAAGAGACCAAAGGGAAGACTGAGAAGTAAACATCTGGATAGCTTGGCCACGTGGCATGGTCGAGACAGAAACGCGGAGCTGATCCACGACTCTGGTGATTGAGTGATATGGCAAAACATGACCGCCCACGCTTATCGGCATGGTACATGATGGATGGGTTGACATATTTCATGGCATAATTGCGTGGCATCCTGATTCCTGTGGCGCGCCTCCTGGCAGGTTACCTCCGTCTTCAGCACCTTTCCTTTGCTAGAGTAGACTGTGGTCTTACTCGAGTTTAGGTGTGTGGGCACGCACTCACGTGTCTTCGCATGCATGTACGTGCATACACATCTAGAGCGTTCTGGTTATTTCTCGGCGCCAGTGACTCGCCGCCGCCCCTTTTCCTGTTAGTTAAAACTGTTCCGCGACGAGAAGGCCAGTGGTGGACTTTTGCTGCAGAGGTGGTGAATGCACGAGCCATTGGTGTATTTGTGCAAGGTTGGGCGTTCACCCCATCTCGCCCCTGGCTACGTAACAGCAATATTTGGAACCACAAGAGATGATGAAAAATAGTCAGTTGCATATCATTACAGGACATCGCAGTCAACTCTAACATTTTTGGTTGTTTATGATTTCTTGGCAAGTATACGTTCAGTAGTTTGCAATTGCTTTCTGAACTACCGACACGCAGACCATTATAGGAAAACCAGCGCAATACGGGCTGCTTCCAAATAGCCAGCAGCTGAGTTTCGAACGCTGTATGCGGTATTGCGAACCCATGGCCACAGTGCCGGCTTTATGTAGAAGCCCACTAAACAACTGAATCCCACAAATACACAGGAGACAACAACTGACAAGACTGACACGCAATCCGCAAACAATTCAGACATTTAAATTGCTGCCATTTTTAAACCTTGGTTTTCCTGCTTGAAAAGGCCGACGAGATACGGACAGATCGATACACTAATTAATCAGATATGCATCTGTATAAGCGTCTAATTACATCGCCGCTGTAAGCTTCTGTAGGCAGCCTCGCCCATTAGACACAGTCCGTGTCTATCATTAGCCTGCATGAATAGCTGATTCAGGTGTGCTGAAGCTGAACACTGCACAGAGCCTCTTACTCTGTATAACAAAGGAAGAAAGACAGTCAATTACGTGGGTAAGGTAATAAGTAAGTTACAAATGGCTGTAGAGAAATAACTGCATATGATAACAGCTTGAAACCAGTTTATTTTTATACATACATTGTCCCTTTATTTATCAAAATAATTTCCACCAATATTGATGTACTTATCTCATCATTTTATCAGTCCTCCCAAACCGGCTGCATAGAACTGCGTGGTCTGCTTTCTAAACCACGTTTTCACTTCACATTCAACTTCGACGTCATTCGCGAAATGTCTCCCACCAAAGTGTGTTTTCCCTGTTTATGCTGACAAATGTTTATCCCGTAAAGCACTGCATAGCTGGGCAGAAAAAGTTACGAGGGTGAGTCACTAAATAAGTCACACAGTTCTGTGGGATGGCAGGTAAATGAAAACATAGCACACAGTCCTATGCAGCCGGTTTGTGAGGACTGATAAAACGTTGGGATAAAGGCATCAGTGTTGGTAGAAATTATATTGAGAAATAAAGGGACAATGTATGTAAAAAATAAACTGGTTTCAAGTTGTTATCATAGTTAGTTATTTTTCTATAGCCAGTTGTGACTTACTTATTACCTTACCCTCGTAAAAACTTATATATACGAGGGGGTTTCAAATGAAAACTTTTTTGTTTTCTTTGGAGTTATTTTGTGAAATATTCTGGAGAAGAAAAAAAAGTACAGAACAATTGCATAATTTTTTCGATGTAGTCAACAGTGCGTTCAATGCAAGTCCTCCAGAGCCGATAAAATGCTTGGATTCCTGTAGAAAAAAAAATGCTCTTCGTGGCGTTTGTAACCACTCCTGCACCACTTGCTGTATCTCTTCATCGGACCGAAAAGTCTGTCGCAGAAGTCACGGCATTTTGAAACTTCCTACACTTGCTCGACTGACAGGCTTGCTTCATTATAATGGACCTTCATTTGTCGATGAAGTTCTATAGGTTTCACCCCCTTACTGATTTAAAAACAAAACAACAACAAACGGATAACCAGACGACACTCCTCTCTGGTGCATGTCAGAAGTGAGATGGCTATCTTTAAACTGTCCCTATGACGTCACCATTTAGTCTGCTCCGAGATGTCACGTGCTTAACCCTCTTAGCATCCTTAACAACTTTTACAGGTTACAAGACTATGTATGGCATGGTTATTGTAATTTCTATCGCACTTTAAAGGTTTTAATTTAAACCCCCGACGTGCGTTCGCGCACGCGCATGCACGTATATATATATATATATAAGCTGAAACACAACTGATTAGAGAAATTAGACGTAGACAGTGTCACAATTTTTTGACACGTTGTGATAAGAAATAAACTGGAGAACTAGGTGACAACTGGCAGTGTTGAGGGGGAAGGAACCATGTGAATGCATAGAAGTAAATATCTAGTTGACTTGGCCACGTGGCATGGTCGAGACAAGAACACTGAGCTGATCCACGACTCTGGTGATCGTGTGAGATGGCGAAATATGACAACCCACGCTTATCTAAATATATAAATATAATAAAAACAGTCCAGGTTGGAAGACAGAGATAACAAACATAGACACTGTGTCTTTGTCATCTCTCTATTTCTAGCAGGAGCCACGCATCCCTAACTTCTTTCATTCTGGCATGCCCTGTTTCAGCGGTAATCTCTTTTATCAGATACAATCTGATATAGCAATAACACAGTTATTGTTGTAGCTACAATTTAGTTCTCAAACTGTGTGGCCCCGTGCTCTCGTTTGAATATTTGTCTCATCTCATCTCATCTCGTTCCCCTTGTACCTTGCAATCGATTCATTCTAAAGGCGCATTCCAAATAATATCCTTATTATTCCGTGATATCAGCTATTGTTTGCTTGTTTGTGTGTACACATTAACTAGCTTCTATAGTTATCAAAGTATCACAATGAAATTTCATCATTACATACTGTACAAGTCGCTTCTTTTTATACATACACACATACATACATATACACATACATACATATGCACATACATACATACACACACACACCTACCCACCTATCTATATATCTGCTTGCCTGCCTACCTACCCCCGTCCCTCCCTGCCTGTCTGCCTACCTACCTCCGTCCCTCCCAGTCTGTCTGCCTACCTACCTACCTCCGTCCCTCCCTGCCTGCGTGTCTGTCTGCCTGCCTACCTACCTAAAAATACACATATACACACAAATAAACACACATGCAACCACATACACACATGTACACACATGCACACAATCACACACATATAATACACACATAAGCACACATGCATACACACATACACACATATACACACATATACACACATATACACACATACACACAGAGAGAAGCACACACACACACATCTATCTGTCACGGGTAGCTGGCTTGTCATGGACTCGAGGCATGAGACCGACACTTGTGGCTGTGTTGATGAGATATATTCACAGTGCCAGTAAGTACGAGACTGCAACTTGTAGCTAACTGTTGTAGCTAACTGTGGTAGTGTGATATATTCACAATGCCACTAAGTACGAGACTGACACTTGTATCTAACTGTGCTGATGTGATATATTCACAGTGCCACTAAACACGAGACTGACACTTGTATCTAACTGTATTGATGTGATATATTCACAGTGCCACTAAACACGAGGACTGTGGCCAACATGAGCAGTGTCAATGACACAGCCTATGGCGGGGGAAATGCGATCATCACAGAGAGCAGCCAGGCCAAGAGCATCCTCACCAAAGTCTTTCACTATGCCAGTTTGGGCATTGCTGGCCTCTTCTTTATTGAGGTTTGGATTTGTTTTAATGGTTTCAGAATGCAATTTTTAAAAATAGTTTGCCTATTATATTTTAGTTGAAGAGCGTTTGACCGACTGACTAGGACGTCAGGTCTCCATTTGGGAGAATTGATGTGTTTTTTTCTTTCATGAAAAAAAGAAACCCCTAATATGGACAGTTTTCGTGGACTGCACTAACCAGACGCCTTAATTCCTTAGGCTCAAGACCCCTCCCCACGCCCCCCTTTTCCCCTGTTATACACCGCAGTGTACTTACTATAGGCAGCAAAGACAGATATATTCTAGTTTTATGTAAAGTTCTTTAATCTATTAATACATTTTCAAAAACAAATATAAACAACTTAAATCATATGTAATGTAAGAACACTCATTCAATTAGGTAACTTGTAAAATGCCAAGAGTAAAATGACAAGAATGAATGCACATATTATAGGTTTATGTAAAACATAACAGAGTGAAGGAAGGGAAATGTACTTAGATGAATATACGAGGGTAAGTTAATAAGTAAGTCACAAATTGCTGTAGAAAAATAACTAACTATGATAACAACTTGAAACCAATTTATTTTTACACTTACATTGTCCCTTTATTTCTCAACATAATTTCCACCAACATTGATCCATTTATCCCCATCGTTTTATCAGCTCTTCCAAACCGGCTGCATAAAACTGCGTGCTCTGTTTTAATTTACCTGCCATCCCACAAAACTGTGTGACTTACTTATTGATTCGCCCTCGTAACTTTTTCTACCTAGCTATGCACCGCTTTGGGGGAAATCGCTAGGGGCTAAGTCCACTGAAAACCCACCTTGGAGGGAGACATTTCTCGAGTGGCGCCGAAGTTGAATGCGAAGTGAAAACGTGGTTTAGAAAACAGAGCACGGAGTTCTATGCAGCCGGTTTGGGAGGACTGGTAAAACGATGGGATAAGTGCATCAATGTTGGTGGAAATTATGTTGAGAAATAAAGGGACAATGCATGTGTAAAAATAAACTGGTTTCAAGTTGTTATCATATTTAGTTATTTTTCTACAGCCATTTGTGACTTACTTATTAACTTATCCTCGTAGAATAATTTACTGAACTGTGCATACAGATAACAGGGGTGTAGGTATGATCTATGTTAGAGAAAGATTGAACACAGTACAAGGATATAGAGCAAAGTCAGAATGAGTTCTGTTAATCAGTTAAGTAGCAAAATGGTAGATATTAATACCAATACGAATGGTAGCTATTAATACCATAAATGCGGATGCACCTGTTGTAGATAGCACAGAAGAAGAAAGTTAATTTTTACAAAACTACTTACTGGCACCTGGCCGTCTAGACAGACGATAGTTTGTTACATTGTGCTTCAAAAATAGACATAATAACTGCAACCCATGGCGGGGACGAGGGATGGAGTTATACCTCTCCATAACAAAGCCTGGACTGAATTGTAGAGACCATGTGTTGTCCATGCAGTATGATCCCTCTCCCGACTCGCCTAGTTTACTCCTGTGGAAATGTACTCCAATACATCTGGAACAAGACAAGCTACAGAAGCTGCTGGATAAGCAACGAAATGTTTTAACTGTCCGCGATAAAAGGGTGGAGCTATAACTGGTGGATTTGACCTTAGAGAGATAGATCAGAAAGGAAAGAAACTGGTTGAATGGACAAGGCCATATAGTATGATCATAGGAAACAATTGCTTCCAGTAACATTCAGAACTCCTGTGAGCGTGGAGAAGCACAAGAAGCAATTCTCACAATGACTTATACTTATAAGCAATCATTTCGAAACAGCTTACTATCAGTAAAAACAACATAATTAAGAGATTGCAGTAACGAATATGTGCTAGTAATTGGAAAATAGAATATATTTGAAGAAACTAAACAGGACTCTAAGAACTGCCAAGCTAGATTTGGCAATGAGTGACATAAGGACATAATCGAAAGATACATCTTTCTGTAGGGAATAGATACAGTGCTATAGAAAAGATAATGAATGAATCCCCAAAAATGAAAATTAAAATCGGTAAGCTTTACTAGAACACAATTACAAGTAATATAAATCAACGTTGCGGTCAAAGCATTCGTCAGCACAGGCAACAAACATACGCCGATATTGACACGTGTGTGGTTGAAAACCTTGAGTATGGTTATAACAATACCGCTAGACCGGAAATGTCACTGTGAAGGAAAAACGGGGGTAAAGGGGCTAAAGGTCAACAATGTAGACAATTTAGAACGTATAGAAAAAAAAAATAAGTAGTATAGACGAACAGTGGTGAGTGGTAAAAGAGTCTGTACAACATTCATCAAAACGAAATAATACCAGAAATAACGACGACAGTGGAGAAGAAATGAATGGCAGAGGAAACTTTACAACTGATGGACATTACAAGAAACAGTAAACGATATCAGTATGAATTTAAAATAGTACACGGAGAAGCCGTACGAACATGTAAGGCAAATAACGTCTAAGTAAATAATAAGTGCAAGGAGTTTGGGGGGCAACGAATAGACTCAACATCTATGTGGAAACAATGCAGGAGTTATTAGACACTAGGAAACATAGTTGTTTCCACACACAAAAAGTAGGTAAAATATTAACGAACAAAAAGAAGGTAAATGCTACGTGTACAGAGTGTATACAAGAGTTACACGATGATGAATGGCAGATCAGAAGCACACACTCCCGACATACGAGAATGACTACCAAAATTGATAGCCGAAGGAGAAGATGATACAACACGTGAAGATGGGTAAGATAACATCACTTTTGGTCAGATAACATCACATTTGGTCAGATAACATCACTTTTGAAGAAATAAACGCTGTTGGTGAATTAATTATATACCTGATGCTGTCATGAAATCAATGTTCATCACTCTACCACAGAAATCTGGTTTCATAGATTGCTAATGAATAATGCCACCAAAATATTGGTAATGATTAAAATGAGAATAATAAGGACAAACAATATGAGATATATACTTATACATCATATAATATACGGGTAAATAGGAATATTCTTAAACAATATGTATATACCGTTTGTTCTGCAGATTGTTCTGAAAGTGTGCTCCCTACAAAAGCGATTCATCATTAACCCCTGGCAGGTATGTATATTTACACGTACATTGCAATGTTTAATTTTCTAGTGGCTCTGTAGTCGTTGTTTGCTTGCTGGACTGTTTGAATAACAGATTGAGTGCCAAACAAAAACTAGGTTTGGGACCAAACAAAAATTACTGGTGGAGAATTGGAAGCAGGGATGTTTCATAGTTATGACTTAATAATTGATAATAAGATAGCAGGCATGCTGTACTATATATCAAATTATAGACGGTTGCATAGGAAAAGTACTGTATATTAGCCCATGGCAGAAGTCGATTAAAACGATTAATCATCCCTTGTCTCTGAATGAGTCATGATGATATGGTGGTGAACTTAAGTACAGTACGATGCTGGTCTGGGCAGTCACCGGGAAACAATGACACACATCAGTGTTTGGTCTTCAGGTTCACCCACTCTCTCGCCATAGCTGAGCAGTGACTAGCACGCTTACCTGACAGCGCGGTGGGCAGGAGTTCGAATCCCCATAAAGTCCGGAAAAGTGTGTAAACTGACCCATGCTCCCAGATCTGGCCAGCCTAAAATTGGTACCTGGAAATGTTACGGGAAGCAGAAGCTGATGACGTGATACCGACCACATGACATATCGAAAACTTCTGTATTGATATTTTAATGGAGACAACATTTTGCAATGACAATATTTCGGCGATATATAAGCCCTTGGAAGACGGGAAGTCACTCAATCAGTTAATCCTTGTAAATTCATTGCAAGTAATTAACTACACATTTATGGAACAATCTTCGCAATGATGTCTCAGGTTAACCACACGCGACTAATTTATATGAATATTGCATATCATTCTGCATGACGTATCGATCAACCCCAGCATGATTTTCTAGGCTATTTTACGTTAAGTAGTTTGCCATTGCTTTCTGAAAAGAGAAGTCGACGTGGCAAACCAACTGACGGTGTATGGAACTAACCCACTACCCCGCCTTCAGCTCAAAGAAAGTTTCAGCGTGAGCACTGTAACCCTTCGTCTACTCTTACCTCTGATTTATCTCAATATTATTTGAAATTAGAACCATATTGCGTGGTTGTATTTATACATGTAATCAACATGCCGGTTAACTGTTCTGGGTTATATTTGGGGTTTGCCGAGTTTATTATTGTTTTTATATCATATTTTTTGTTTGGTTATTGTGTTGTTGTTTTTTTGACAAATATATTGTGTTTTGTTTTCTTGATTTTAGATTTTTGATTGCCTGGTGGTGATAGCGAGTCTAACCCTTGAACTAACCTTTCACTTCGTGAACCCGGGTCACAGAGGTCTCTACTCACTGACCTACATTGTGTTGTTGCGACTTTGGAGGATCCCAATGTTGTGCAATAGTAAGATTGTGTGTCAACAGTCATAAACGTATAGATTTTGTCAACAGTCGTAGACGTATAGATTGTTTGTCAACAGTTGTAGACGTATAGATTGTTTGTCAACAGTTGAGACGTATAGATTGTGTCAACAGTTGAGACGTATAGATTGTGTATCAACAGTTGAGACGTATAGATTGTGTCAACAGTCGTAGACATATAGATTGTGTGTCAACAGTTGAGACGTATAGATTGTGTCAACAATCGTAGACGTATAGATTGTGTCAACAGTCGTAGACGTATAGATTGTTTGTCAACAGTTGTAGACGTATAGATTGTTTGTCAACAGTTGAGACGTATACATTGTGTCAACAGTTGAGACGTATAGATTGTTTGTCAACAGTTGAGACGTATAGATTGTGTCAACAGTCGTAGACCTATTGTTTGTCAACAGTTGAGACGTATAGATTGTGTCAACAGTCGTAGGCGTATAGAGTGTGTGTCAATAGTCATATGCGTATAGATTGTGTGTCAACAGTTGTAAACGTATAGAGTGTGTGTCAACATGTATATTGCAATAATTAGCTGTAATGTTTTCTTTATATTTAGTTCGAGCAATTGCAGTCCTTGAGGCTAGTGAGTATGACCTTGAACTCTACAGAAATGGCAGAATTAAGGCTGAAGACCGGTGTAGAATGCTGGAAACGACGCTGTCTCAACGAAATGTATGTACTACCTGTTCTGGTTTAGGTCAATGAATACATTACCGTGTATAATAAATAAATTAATATCTGCATAATCTGTGAGTTAGATATTAGCTCACTCGCTAGAGGGCTGGCATTTCAAGTTACTTTGGGAGAAACTATTTCATTAAATTGCACTGAGTAGCGTATTAACTTTTTTTAAATAAATGACAGGGTACCTATGATTATGACACGTTTGTATGTATCTTTGACTTTTCATATACTTCAAATGTAAGTGGGGGTTTCTAACGAAAAACTTAAAATCGTGATATAAATTAGAATAACCATGCCATTGTCTTGTTCATTCATCATGTGCCATGCCGATAAGCGTGGGCGGTCATGTTTCGCCATCTCACGCGATCAACAGAGTCATGGATCAGCTCTGTGTTCGTGCTTCGACCATGCGACGTGGCCACGCTATCCAGGTATTTACTTGACTGCCTTCCCCTTGTCCTCTTCCCCTTAATCTTTCCAGTTGTCACCAAGTTCCAAAGTTTATGTCTTCTCATAACGTGGCCGAAAAATTGTGACTGCCTACATCTAATTTCTCTAATCAGTTCACGGTTTTCATTTGTTTCTTGTAGGACTAGGTCATTGGTACTTCTGTCTGTACATGCTATTCTTTGCATTTTCCTCGGAAATCACATTTCCACAACCATCAGATGTTGTTCAGCTTGTCTGCTCATTGTCTATGCTTCACAATCACAGTGCAGGTTCTATGTAGCACTTCAACACTCTTTTTACTCATTGCAAATGACATCTTTTTATTGGTCATTATGTTTTCCATCTTGCAAAAGGCTACCTTCGCCATGGCGATTCTTGTTCTAGTCTCTTCAACGCATCTCCTATCAGATGTAATGATTAGTCCAAGATAATTGTACCGATTCACTTGTTTAAGAATATTTCCATTTACTTGTATAGTACATTGTGATATTTCCTTCATCCTAGTGACTATCATAATCTGCGTCTTCTTACAATTGAATTCTAACCCTAGTTGTTCACTGTGTGCAACAACCGCATCTACTAAATGTTACAGTTCCTGTTCATTGTCTGCAATCAATTATGTATCATTCGCATATCTAATGTTATTGATGTTACGTCCCCCAACGATGATTTGTTTCATATCTTCTACATTTCTGAAAATATTTTCACTATACAGGGAAAACAGATCTGGTGACATTACACACTCCTGTCTCACGCCTCTCTTAATAGGCTGATATGACCTACTTCATTATAAATCCTTATGGTAGCTTATTGTTTCCAAAATATGTTTTTTATAAGTCTAATGTCATTCCCATCAATTTGTAGATCTGCAAGCATCGTCATCATGTTGACGTTAGTTAGTTAGTTATGTTAGTTAGTTATCAGTTGGGGTATCTTCGTTGCACTCCGGACATGTCCATAGGTGCTCAGATCCTCCCCCCAGCATATGCATCAGCGTTCGGTGGCTAATAGTGCCAGTTCTGTGTTGGTTGACGAGGCGCTTTGTTTTCCCGATGTACCTCTCGCGTCTGGCTGTGCCGATTCTTACTCCCAGGTCTTTCATCCTGGAAAGCGATGTGGAATCACTGGCGTCAAAATCCTCTGTTCTCGCCATATCTTTAAGGGCGTTAATAACATCGGCACGATCCATGGGCTGGCCATCTACAGGGGGTGCAGAGCCAGCCAATTTATCAGCTCGTTCATTTCCCTCGACTCCCGCATGTCCCGGGACGAAGATGAAGGTGACTTTGCGGACAACAGACTTCCGCAGCGACTCAGTCCACTGTCTACGTACAGATCCAGCTTCGACCTTCTGAATCATGCTCATTGAATCACTTAGTACACACACGTTGGTATAATGCTGTGATTCCAGCCATATGAAAGCCTGTGTAACTGCCATCACCTCCATCGTCATGCTGCTCGTGGTCATGGAGTGGGCACCACTGGATTCTTGAACGGTTCGGCCCGCTGAGCGGGCTGTAAATGCCCACGCACTTCTCTGCTGCTTTACAACAGATCCATCTGTATAGATGAGCACTTCGGGGCTATCTGAGTGATCATAGATGAGCGCGTTAACCTCTGCATTGACAGCGTCAGGGTTCTGCTCTCTGCACCGTCTGTCGAGTGTGATAATGCAGGAGAAGGTACACTCAAAAGCTGGAGGCACCGGCACCCATTCCTTGCCGGGGTTGATACTGGTAAGACTGCAGACCTGTCCGACGACATCTTCCGCCCGACCCATCCATGATTTGCCCCTCTTTAGCCTGTCACCCTTTTCTCTGAATACAGCGTCATGCAGAGGGTGCTGCTCATCTGCACTTATTTTTAAGTATGCACGAGCTCTCCAGATCTTGATCCTGTGTTCCATTGTCGGGAAGTCAAGGAGGTATCTCATTGCTACACAGCTGGTGTCTCTCGTGCAGCCCAAAATGATGCGCATGGCTTCGTTTTGTACCTTTTCAAGTCTTCCAATCTGTGTAGGGCTGACAGTGAGGATGGCCAGGGCATACTCGATGCGTGAAAGCACAAGTCCTTGGAACAGAAGTAATAGCAGTCTTTGCTCGATATTGGCACTCGCTATGACTCTCATTGCTGCCAAACCTTTTCGAGCCTTCGTTATGACATAATCGACATGATCTCTGAAGGACAGGCTACGATCAAGCCTCACGCCAAGATATGTCATTGACTGGGTTCTACTCAGAATGCTCCCATCCATTCTTACTGCCCGCAGGTCTGTTTTCACAATATGGTTGTTTAGTGAGAACCATGTAACCGTTGCCTTTGCAGGGTTGACAAGGGCATCGGCATCAGCACACCATGAGGAAATTCGATCTAGTTCGCCCTGCATATAGTTGGCAACCGCCTGTCTATCTCGACCCTGTCGATACACGAGGATGTCGTCAACGAATGATAGAGTCCTACCCCTCCCATCCAACTGTTGTTCAGTGATCGGCACCGTATACACGTTGAATAGTACTGGTGACAGTGGTGAACCCTGCGGCAATCCTGGACATATCGTTATCGGCTCAGAAGACCAACTCCCGCATCTTAGCACCACCTTCCTTTGGAGTAGAACTGCAGCTATCCATCGTACAAGGTGAGGGTGCACTTTCAGTCTGAGGAGGGTTTGCATCAAGTGCTCGAAAGATACTCTGTTATATGCGTCCTCTAAGTCTATGGCGGCCGCACATGTCTCTTCTCTGACCTGAAATCCTTCGTAAACATCTTGAGCAAAGACCGCCGCATTCAGCCATGACTCTTTGTTGCGTCTGTATCCTCCAAGTGTGGGCGGGAAGCAGCCGAGCTGTTCCAAGTCCCAAGCAAGTCTGTGTGCTACAATTTTCTCCAGTAGCTTGCCAACAGTATTCTGCATCGTAATGATTCTGTAGCCGCTTATCTTGGAGTGGTCTTTGTTCGGTTTTGGCAGCGGCAGCAGGTAGCTGTGTAGCCATTCTTCTTTGATCTGACCCCTCTGGATACTGGTGTTGAATTCTCTGGCCAGTTCTTCCATGTCATCATCTGATATCACCATTAGGTCACCATATCGGATGCCGTCTGGGCCTGGGGCGGTGTTAGGTGATTTCTTGAGCATCATGTTGACGTGTCTTCCTTTATCTAAAACCTTCGTGTATTCAATAAACAAAGATGTAGTTTGTCTGGTCACCTGTCAGTATTGTTGTTATGAATGTTAAGAGTGATACGCACATGACATCACGGTGCAGACGAACACAATGACGTCATAAGGTAAGTTTAAAGATGGTAGCCCCACTCTGACATGCAACATCCGTTTGTTTTGTTTAATCAGCGAAGGGGTGAAACCTATAGAAATTCAATGTCGAATGAAGGTCCAGTATGGTGATGCATGCCTGTCAATCCAGCAAGTGTATGAGTGGGAAAGACAGTTTTAAAATGGCGTGACTTCTGTGACAGAATTTTCGGTCCGATGAAGATGGTGCATGAGTGGTTGGTTACACAGTCGACCAAGAGAATTGTATTCTACAGGAATCCAAGGACTTTATCGGCATTGGATGACTTGCGTTGAACGCAGTATTGACTACATCGAACAATGATGCAATCGTTCTGTGCTTTTTTTTCAGAATCTATTCATAAAACAACAAAACAAACAAACCAAAAAAATTAAAGTTTTCATTGAACGCAGTGATGGTAATTATACATTTGTGTTTTGCTTTTGTATAATATATTCTCATCACACACACACACACACACACACACACGCGCGCGCGCGCGCACGCGCACGCACAAGCACACACACACATTTAAGGTTTTCACTTGAAACTCCCTCGTACTTTTTCAAAATATATTGATGTTAAACATGGCTCTAACGGAAACATGTCTTGGTTTATTGATTTTATGTTTCGACATTACAGCTCTAAGGGGAAACCCATAGGTGATCCGTCTTTCTCAGCACATATTGTAATGTGTAGATCCTAAATGTTTCGCTATTAGTTACCTATGCGGTTTGAGGGGCTAAGACACAAATATAACATATCATAAACATCAGAACGAAGCGGTCATGATTTATAGGCCACATTGTGAGAGGACAAACACTGGAACATGTTGTTGCAACTGGAAAAATGTGTGCAAAGAGAGATACAGGAAGACAGCGAGAGAAAATCATGACAGCAAGGCAATTAACTAATACACTGCTGAAGGATAATATATCGTCAAATGTGACCTCGCACTTGGACAGAAGGACTATATATCGCAATACCAGTGTCATCGTGTTGTTTGTTTTGTTTTTACTCCCTGCATGAAGCGTGGATATGGTCAAGGGTTATAGGTTGAGATAGGCAGGTCCAGGATGGCACAGGCAGATATATCTTTCAACCAGGCGTGTGAAATAGAGAACATCAATCGTGAAAAAGAGTGAGTTAAAGTACCGGGAGACATGTCGGACTGGCACAAGTTATTCGTAACACTGGGACATGAGTGCAGAGAACGGGCAGCAGGCCGCACAGAGATTCGGGTGCAACAACTGCATCAGGGCAACACACATCAACGTGACATAGTGATCTACACCGATGGATCAGTGGTGAGAAACAGACGTAGTGGTTTGGGTTTCATCGCGAAGGATGATGCATGAAAAAGTAGTCTGGCATATGATATTACGCCCGCCAGCATGAGAATGGAGGTCGACGCAGTAACAGCAATCTTCCGATGGTTTGAGAAGACCACTGCAACACACATTGTATTCATTACGGACTCACGGAGTATGCTTAATAAGGTGGGAAAAGGAATGTTTCGTGTGGAATGGCTAACCTCGCTTCAGAGGTCACAGATTGTGAGAATTGTAAAGATTTTCTGCCCTGGTCACATGAGGAAGGGGGATTAACAGGGTGATAGGCTGCCAGGAAATACACCTCTCGGTGGTAGATTACGTTTGGACAAGGGAGAGTTGGTCGGGCGCCTGTGGAATCAGGTGGAGAAAGCTGTGGAATAGACTGAGAACCCATATGTGGAGAAAATGATATGGCGAGGGATCAGCAGGGATTTTGAACGAATCTCAAACCTGAGAGGGAAGACCAAGAGAACTTTCAATCAGATGGTATGATTAGCAATATGACTCTTCGCTGGCTGTTGAACGAGGGGA
This sequence comes from Cepaea hortensis, assembly GCA_963921405.1. Lineage (NCBI taxonomy): Eukaryota > Metazoa > Mollusca > Gastropoda > Stylommatophora > Helicidae > Cepaea > Cepaea hortensis. Next base: position 15,547,106 of record OY992877.1, read on the forward strand.
CGGAGTGTGCGTGGGAATGTCCTGAATGCATCGATGTCGTTTCTTAGTTCAACTCAACTCAACTCTTATTTTGTTTCGTGGTATCATCGGCAATTTAAATACTCAGTGAATTGACAATTATAATACTTGTACGTTTGATTTTGTACCATCTTTGGTCCAAACCGACATTGTGTTTGGCACTGAATCAGTTAATTATGATGAATACGCATACCATAATCAATCACAACCAACATGTCATACATCTAACTGATAATAGTCAGTTGGCGTTCCGTGCAAAATTTGTCTGTAATCGCATTTAATTTATTGGGAAGATTACATAATGTTTGCAAAGGTGTTTAAATTTCACAATCATTGTGCGAACATCTGTTGCAGGAAGATATTAAAAAGCTGGAGAAAACGTTGCATGATTTAACCGGATCGAAACAAATAGGTAAGTTGGTGCTCTCAGCTTACGTGTCTCGTGCCTTTCGTCAGTTTTTATTTCACTGATTGCATGTCAGCATGGGATTCACATTTGTAAAATTGTAAGAGCGTGGCTTATCTATACGTTTAGGTGTTTTCCCTCTTAATCATATGATTTAGCTCCTATTTGAAAGTCAAGACATCTTATTTGTCTAGATTTTCTGTCAGTCATGTGACCGACCTAGCAATGTAGACAAAGGGGTGGAACACATAAAGATAGGCTTAGAATACTGAAAGCTTTTTTTTTTTTTTTTTTTTTTTTTTTTGCGTATCTTTTTACAGGACTTAGCTGTCAACAGCAGCATCTTTCAGCTGTCTGTTGATCTCTTGGCAAGATTACGCTCAGTAGTTTGCCATTGCTTTCTGAGCGGCCGGCTCAGTATCCGCAAGTCACGAGCGGGGGTCGAACCACCTCAGTTCTCGCTCCGCTGCGAGACTCTGCGTGATAAACGGGATTACAGAGAGAAAGTGTTGTAACCCCACAGCCAGAGAGACCGGCTTACTGAAAGCTAGAGGAGCTTTTATAACACTTGAAAATGTATGGAAGTCAAAAGAAATTAAACTTAGCACCAAACTAATTTTAAATGGATCAGATACATAGAGAACAATGAAAAACGATTATAAGGAAACTATAAACATTCACTAACTGGTGAGAGCGCAGTATAGAAGGAATAAAATGGTAAGAAAAAAGTCATTAATGACGAGCTCATGTTGAGAACTAGAGAAATGATGTGAACCGAAAGGTGAAGAAAAGATGCTGAAGCTGGAAAGGTCATACACTGGGAAAACCAGAGAATAGTATCACTATAAAAGTTTTAATCTGGATCCCATAGGACAAAAGAAATAGAGGAAGAGATAAAGATCACGGAGAAGAGAAGTAGAAACAGATATGAACAATATATACAGGATGTGGATAGAGTTGCATGGGATAGCTACAGATAGGGGTGGACTAGCAGTGAATTGGTTGATGGTCAATGACCCAATGGCGGACAGAGGGCGTAAGATGAAGAGTATGATTGACCATCCATATAACCCACACGTCTAGTTTTTCTGTCAATAATGTAATTGGTCATCCATATAACCTACACGTCAAGTTTTTCTGTCAATAATGTAATTGGTCATCCATATAACCTACACGTCTAGTTTTTTTCTGTCAGCCATGTGATTGATCATCCATATAATGCCGATTCCGATTCAGCTGAGACGAATGGCCCCGTTCAACCTTCGACTATATCAGTTTGGTTGTATTTGGGACCTTTATTGTGTAGCTTGTATTAAGTCTTTCGTAGATTGGGCTGCTTCTTTTCGGCTTCCTGGCTTCTGCTTGGATGATTGTGTTCATTACTTTCTTGTTGTGGTTTTTCATGTCTGGACAGAGTCGCGCACTTGTTAAGGCCTGGATTAATTGTGTACCCACCCCGTCATATGATGCTGTTTCCTTCAGGGATGATTACCGGTAGTCGTCTCTCCTATTGTTCCACCTATTTCCCCGTCTTGAGTTGTCTTCGAATATTCTCGTTCTTCTTTGATTTCGTGTGTCGTCTCGATAGTTCGATCTTGGTGGAGAGAGGAAAAGATTCCTGACTGCCCTACACACTTGGTCTTGGTCTGGGTAGCCTTCTTCATCCAGTTCTAGTTCTTCTTCTGATGCTTCTTTTTCTGTCTGGGTCTTTGCATTTTCTGGTTCGGATGTTTCTTTCTGTGACTTGAGCAGTTCTAATTGTTCTCTTTCTTCTTGGATCTGTTTAAGCGTTTCTTCTGTCTTTTCTATTTCTTCTTGAATTTTTGATAGAGTTTCTTCAGTCTCGGTTTTTATAGCAGTTGTTCGAGCTACACCCTACTCAATCTTCTGCTGAACTTGTTGCAATTCGTCCAGAATGATCTGAACGACTGTTGTCTGTGTTTCTTGCGTCCTGTCGTTTTCTTTTTTCCATGCTATTGAATGTTGCTCTCAGGTCCTTCAGTTGGCCTTTCAGTTGCGCTTTGTCGCTTTGTGAGTCTATTGGTAGCCTCGTTCTGCCTCCTAGCCTCTTTATAGGGCAGGTTAGTTTTGATGGTGATCTTCATTGCTTCTGTGCTGTCCTGGTGGCAGGGGCAGACGAGGCACTTGGTGCCATGGTTGCCGAGGCAGTTGGCGTACTTTCTGTTATTGTTAGGCCTCCTAAAGTCCTTGTCGATCTTGGCATTCTGGCACTGACTATATGGATGGGGTCCAGAGCAGTATCTACATACCTCCACCTCACTCTTGCAGGTGGCACGGGTGTGCCAAAGTTATTGGCACTTTGAGCACTGCAGCACTCTCGGTATGTAGTGCTCTGGAACGTGATCTTTCTTGTCCCATCTGATGAGCTGAGGGATCACTCGGTCCTCCGATATTACGATGACGACTGTGGAGGGGATGTTATTCCTGCCGATGATCCTCTCAGCACTGGTGATCTTGAGTTTCCTGTTCTCTCTTGTCAGCATTTCCCTGATTTGGTCGTTGGTGAGATGGGTCTTGACTCGTTTAATGACCCGTCGTTTACTTTTGCGGTGCCGGGTGGCTTCCAGTAAGGTGCCGTGGTGAAGCTCAATGGCCGCTTTCTTTTCTTGTGCAATCTTCTGCGTACGGATTTTTTATTTGGATTTTTGTCGATGGAGACCACTACTCAATCAGGGGTCTTGCTCAGCTGGCATATGCTGTTTCTTCCCAGCTAGTTTTCCAACAGACTGAGCATCTTGTCTGTTGGTAGCGTTGACAGTTTGGCTTCTCCAACGCTTGTCTATTTTAGCAGTATTTTGTTGGTGAAGTCCTCGGTTGTTGATTCCTCCTGTGTGGGGGTCTTTGGTAAACTGGGCTGTATCACCTCGGTACTGATGACAACTTCACGGCTGCTGCTGGCTTCAGTTGTGGTCTCTTCAGCGACGGGAACTGTTTCAGCTGGTGTAGGAACAGGACTTCTGTGTGTGTATGAATGGGCTCAGTAGCCGCAGCGGCCTTCCTCGCCTCTACCTTCTTCTTCCCGGCTGCATATAGTGTATGTCTCTGCGCGGCACTTTTAACGCGAGGCATAATCTGCGTTATCCGATCGTGATCTGTTCTTGATAGAGCGTCGAGTCGAGTATAGCCCATCCATATAACCTACACGTCTAGTTTTTATGTCAGTCAAGTGACTGACCATCCATATAATCTACACATCTAGTCTCTTCTTTTTTAAGTTTTTCTCTTTCTCTCTTTTTTTTTTTTTTTTGGCGCGCGGGGGGGGGGGAGGAGAGAGAGAGAGAGAGAGAGAGAGAGAGAGAGAGAGAGAGAGAGAGAGAGAGAGAGAGAGAGAGAGAGAGAGAGAGAGAGAGAGAGATTTTCCATGTGATTGTCCTCAAAGTAATATACATGTCTGGTGTTTCTGTAAATCATGTGATATGAAATCTACATGTCTAGTTTTTATGTCAGTAGTGTAATTAGAGAGTGCAAGGAAAGGACTCTCCTTGAATATCAAGAAAACAGTAACAATGGTAATATCAAAGAAAATGGTGACACCAAAATGTGACATAGAAATAGAAGGGAAAATCCTTAACCAAGTTGATAATTTTAAATACCTAGGGGCATTTATAACATCAGATGGAAGATGTACAACAGAGATTAGGAGTAGAATAGGGCAGGCAAAAGCCGCTTTTCAGAAAATGAAGAGTATCTTATGCAATAAGTCACTATCACTAAATGTAAGAAAGAGAGTGCTGAAATGCTATGTAGAACAAGTTTTGCTGTATGGCAGTGAATCTTGGAACGTAAATGAACAAATTAAGAAGAAATTAGAAGCAACAGAGATGTGGTTCCTGAGACGAATGTTGCGAATTCCTTGGACTGCCAGAGTAACTAACGACGACTGCCTGAAACAGGCTAATGAAACTAGAACATTATATACAACAATAAGACAGAGACAAACATCTTTCTTCGGTCACGTGATGAGAAGAGAGGCATTGGAGAACATCGTAACAACTGGAAAGATCGAGGGGAAGAGAGGCAGAGGTAGACCAAGAGAAGTGATGCTGGATGGATTGAGACGGTGGCATGGAGGAATATCAGCACCAGAGTTGATCCAGAAAACCAAAGACCGAGATCTATGGAGAGCCATGAACGCCTACGCCAGCCGGCACGGCACTTGATGATGATGAGTGTAATTAGGCACCCATGTAATCTACACTTGCAGTTTTTCTGTCACTTGTGTGATTGGCCAGGACGGCGGAAGTAACGGTGGTCGAGGAATCGAACTGCAGATGGGCGGATTCGAATTTTTAATATAGCTACCGAAACAGGTGTATGACTTCACTTCTGTGATTGATTGATTGATTGATTGATACAGTATTTACTCATGTCCGGGCCGTTCTGGTGTGCTCTATTCTATTTTCTGTTATTTCAGATCTCGCAGATAGTAATGATCACCACAAGAAAAATGGCCACCTGCCTTACAATAACTACACAACTGATGACGTCATTAATGTCAAGTGTGAGCTGCCATCGTTAATGTCTTCAGACAGACAAACATACTCTCTTGTACTCAAAAGTGCTCACAAACAGAGCAAACTTCCGGGTGACACTGAAACACAGTTTATGAGTACCTATGACCTAGAAAGTGCATCAACACTCAACAAAGCTAGTACAGAACTACAGACAGCTCAACTTTATAAACAAATTGCAAAGAAAAGTGAAATTTTATATGAAGACAAAGATAACAATGGTAATAATTCTTCTAATGACAGAAAATCAACACCTTCAGTTGAGAACAACAATGATTTGTGTTCAGAAAACAGATCTACATCACTTGCAATATCACCACCATCACAACAACCACAACGAAGAAGTCAAATTTTTCTTAGATCAAGAAAGAGACGCTCTTCCGCAAGCGAAATACTTGACTATTTAAATCTGTCTTCACCAAGTGCAGACTCATTGTTTTATGACAGTTCACAGAATTACACCTCAACACAAAACTGTGACTTGGAGAAAGATACATTAATTACTAAAGATATTCATGACCGTACATGCACAGACGATGTTAACAAGACTAATAACAAAGTTGACACAGATGGAATCAACGTTGTAAGTCCAGAGGAAAAGAAACATCGACAGATCAAGAGACGAACGCGTAGATTTGCTTCTTGTCCTGAATGTGTCTACACTCAGAGGATGAACATCACGAATGATGAGTCTTTGCTCATTGGGGGTAAAGTATTCCCTGCGTTAGAAATTCATACTTGTTACTGTGTCTGTGGTTTAGTTAGCTGCCAGCGTGGTGGTCAGCGTGGCCGAGACGATTAACTCGTTAGCGCTTAAATTTTGTCTGATTACCGGGCTCATTCCTCACACGAGTCAGTGGGACTAAAATGTTAACTTCTCGGGCTTGACTCGGGACGTAAATTACAAGTATCTCAGAAATCGGTGAGGGTTAGTCTGATGGTGAGGGACACTGGTAATAAATAAATCTGGCCTTCAAGCAAAATCAGTCCAATGCACTTAGAATTAGCAGCTACTACTACTAGGGATGGCTCCGTCGCAAAGAGGTTACGGGCGCAGTTCATGATCCTGCATACCCACGTCCGAAACACAGCTGCGCGCGATTTAGCAGAGAACTGCGTTGCGATGGATTTTTACAAGATGGTATGGTCGCTGGTCGTTCAGAAAGGAATGGCAAACTACTGAACGTAAACTTGCCAAGAGATCACAACAGCAAAACAATGCTGGTGTTGACTGCAACGTCCTGTAAAGGATATGCAACTAACTAACTACTACTAGTACAATTGTGGGTCGACCTGCGAGTCCGTGTCAGTGAAAAAATTCCCTTCTCAGTGAGGATTTGAACGTATGACCAACGACCCGACAGGCAAGCGTGCTAGACACTACACTGCCATGGCTCCCCGGGTATATATGTGCTGAGAGTTTAGGAATCCGTATATTTGTTTCAACTGACCTTCCCTGTGCCGAGTGGCTGCTGCTCGGGTAGCCGAGTATGCATGAATGCCGCTTGGGACATGGAGTCTGAGCTGATGGAATAACGCAAGTCGACTAGCCACGAGGTGTCATCTCGAGATACCGGACGTTGTTGTGTGCACACGTCCGGAAGCATGGTTGTTACTTTGAATGTGGGATGGATTTCCAATTCCGATTCTAATTCTTGAGAAGAATGGCCCCGTTCAACCGTCGACTTATCGATTTAGTTAAAGTCGGGTCCCTTATGTTGTATCTCGTACCTCTTCTTTCGTAAATGGAGATGCGTATATCAGCTGAAAGTGGGATGGAGCCACTGGGGTGGAGATATAGTGTGTTCGAGGCATAGAGTAGATTACTTGCCATGATCGAGTCTACATGTACAGTTGGTTCAATTAGAGGTAAATATGGCAAACTGTCTACCAGCTGTGTGTTGTTTAAGTAAACACCGGAAGAATAACGCCAGATCTGCTAAATGACGAACGGCCATCACTACACCGGTAAGAGCGTCGGGTCATACATAATCGACATTCTCAGGCCATAATATGGAAATGCTCAATATTTTGTGAGATGTTTGGAAAAGGGGATACATAGAGCCTGTTCTTTTGTATGGATGTGAAACTTGGACAATGTGCAGTCAAGCTGAAAAACATCTGATGGCTGTAGAAATGTGGCTTCTGAGGAAAATATAAAGAATACCATGGACAGACAGAAAAACCAATGACCAAGTACTACAGGAGACAAATGAACATCGTAAACTGATTAGAGAAATTAGACGTACAGTCAAAATTTTTTGGACATCTTATGAGAAGAAATGGATTGGAGAACTTATTGACAATTGGCAAGATCGACGGGAACAGACCAAGAGGAAGACCGAGAGGAAAATACCTGGATGGCTTGGCCACATGGCATGGACGAGACAGGAACACTGAGCTGATCCACGACACCGATGATCGAGTGAAATGGCGAGTCATCACCGCCCACGCTTTCCGGCATGGCACATGATTGATTGATTGATTGGAAAAGGAGACATAGTTTAGTTAACAGATAATATCATCGACAATCTTGTTCATGAATTAGTAAAAGATATCTGGACATAAATGAATAAATACTACACAAAAGGGTTGTTGAGAGACATATTTACCCACGCCAGTTGGCAAGTCACTTTAAAACAAAGAATTATAGGATGTATAATTTAAGATAATTCTGTGTCTTGAAAAATATCCGGAGTCATAACCCGAATGGGCCCACGCTCAGAGAGTGTCATCAAGGTAAAGGACTGGGACAGACTGCCATACCCATACAACAGATAGTTAATCTGCAACTTCTCCATCGGTCTGACATTACCCATACAACAGATAGTTAATCTGCAACTTCTCCATCGGTCTGACATTACCCATGTTTAATTCTCTTATTCCCGATGTCACTCTGACACTTCTCTGCATTATTGCTATCCACAGTCATCCTTCACCTCCCCCTTTGTAAATATTCCTATGACATTGATTGTCTTTTAATTCCATATTACTTTTCTTACATCTGTGTTTGTTTTGTTCTTGGGAAATTAACTGACTATCGAAACGTGGGATAGTTGGGTGTTGCGCGTTACTTATATTTATCTTAATTTTGATTACATTATTACATTATTTTCGCCTATTTATCCCTGCATTTTGTTCGCGTGCACTGAGACCATTGTTTGTCTGGTATATATGTCAGTTTTTATTGTTTCTCTACGGGATTTAAAATAGAATTTTGTTTCATGATATGCTTAGAAACAAGCCCCGTGTGAGCTGTAAATACCACAATATTGTATTACTGGTACATTGGCTGTCTACCAAACGTGGCTATTTTATTTTCTCATATTGTTCTATGAAGTTCTCATATTGTTCTATGAAGTTCTCATATTGTTCTATGAAGCTCTCATATTATTCTATGAAGTTCTCATATTGTTCTATGAAGATCACATATTGTTCTATGAAGTTCGCATATTGTTCTATTAAGTTCCCATATTGTTCTATGAAGTTCTCATATTGTTCAATGAAGTTCTCAAGTTCTCATATTGTTCTATGAAGTTCTCATACTGTTCTACGAAGTTCTATTGATAGATCTAGAATATTTTTACTTCTTCTTTTTGCCTTCAGTCGTATTGAGTGTATGCTGACAGGCTCGTGTGTATGATGTTGTCATTTTCACGCCGGGTCGTCTTTTACTTCCCTGGACACTTTCTGGTACCCTTTTAGTCTGGGACTCAATGTCTATTTTTTTTTTTAATTTCTCTTGATGAGGATTCGAACATTTGATCACTGGGCATTAAGGCAAGCACTCTTGTCACTGCGTTAGCACAGCCCTCGAAAATGTCCCTTGTTCCAGAGTTGAGTTGAGTAGAGTTAAGAACCATCGTCACAACACTCGGGACGTTCCCATACGTGCTTCGTCCTCATCTGCAACAGTCAGCGAAGAGTCCCAATGCTAATGGCATCTTGTGACAGGAAAACACGCCTCCAGAAATACAGGAAGATGAGTCCAGTGTGATATATCACATGTCCATCGTAAGCTTCGGCCAAAGACGCGTTGATAGTCTCTGGGCGCTCAAATGTTGTTGGTCTGTCCAGATCTAGGTGACCGATCTCACAGCGCAGAGACCGAAACACATAGTTAAGAAAATCGTTGACCGTGAATGGAACATTGACAATTGCAGAAATAAATAGTGCAGTGAAACTGAGAGAAATAACAGCTGATAGAAATGTAGGCAATAGACTAAACGTGAGAGAAGTGTATATTATATTCTGTTACCAAAAAGTCACATGCTGTTGCAACTATTTTCAGATGGTCACGCAACTGTAGAGCATTTTGAATACAGCAATTTTGGTTTTGATGGTGACGAGAACGTGTTCTATCCAGTTATGTCAGAGTACAACGGTTCGACAACTTACAGAAACGAGGTGAGTATATGTGGGAAACGAGGTGAGTTTGTGGAGGAACCGTGGTGAGCATGTGTGGGGAAACGAGGTGAATTTGTGGAGGAAACATGGTGAGTTTGTGGAGTAAACGAGGTGAGTTTGTGGAGGGAACGATGTGAGTTTGTGAAGTAAACGAGGTGAGTTTGTGGAGGAACCGTGGTGAGCATGTGTGGGAGTTAGGTGAGTTTGTGGAGGAAACGAGGTGAGTTCGTGGAGGAAACGATGTGAGTTTGTGGAGTAAACGAGGTGAGTTTGTGGAGGAAACATGATTAGTATGTGTGGGAAACGAGGTGAGCTTGTGTTGGAAAAGAAATGAGTTTGGGGAGGAAACGAGGTGAGGTTGTGGAGCAAACGATGTGAATTTGTGGAGGAAACGAAGTGAGTTTATGGACGAAACGAGGTGAGTTTGTGAAGGAAACTAGGTGAGTTTTTGGAGGAAACGAGGTGAGTATGTGCTGGAAAATAGGTGAGTTTGTGGAGGAAACGTGGTGAGTGTGTGGAGGAAACGTGGTGAATGTGTGGGGGAAACGAGGTGAGATTGTGGAGAAAACGTGGTGAGTGTGTGGAGGAAACGTGGTGAGTGTGTGGAGGAAACGAGGTGAGTGTGTGGAGGAAACGTGGTGAGTGTGTGGAGGAAACGAGGTGAGATTGTAGAGGTAACGAGGTGAGTATGTGTTGGAAACGAGGTGAGTGGGTGGAGGAAACGAGGTGAGTGGGTGGAGAAAACGAGGTGATATTGTGGAGGAAACGAAGTGAGTTTGTGGAGGAAATGTGAGTTTGTGAGGGACATGTGGTGAGTATGTGTTGGAAACGAGATGAGTTCGGGGAAGAAACGTGGTGAGTTTTGTGGGAAACGTAGTGAGTTTGTGCGGGAAACGAGGTAACTTTAGGATGGAAACGTAGTGAGTTTGTGGAGGAAACTTTTTGAGTATGTGTGGGAAACGAAGTGAGTTTGTGGAGGAAACTTTTTGAGTATGTGTGGGAAACGTAGTGAGTTTGTGCAGGAAACTTTTTGAGTATGTGTGGGAAACGTAGTGAGTTTGTGGAGGAAACTTTTTGAGTATGTGTGGGAAACGAAGTGAGTTTGTGGAGGAAACTTTTTGAGTATGTGTGGGAAACGAAGTGAGTTTATGGAGGAAACATGGTGAATATATGTTGGAAACGTGAATTTGTGGAGGAAACGAGGTGAGTTTGTGGGGGACACGTGGTGAGTTTGTGTGGGAAGCGAGGTGAGATTGTGGGGAAGACGTGGTGAGTTTGTGGGCGACACGTTTTGAGTTTGTGGAGGAAATGAGGTGAGTTTGTGTGGGAAGTTATGTGAGGCTGTGTGAGAAGCGATGTGAGTTTGTGGGGAAAACATGGTGAGTTTTTGGAGGGAATGTGACAGCACTCTTTTGTTTTCAGCTGAAATTTAAACCCAGAAGCCACAAACAATAAACTGAACAGTTTATTGTCTGGCAGGTTTCACTGCCTTTCGTCGGGTACACACTGCAGAGTTATATATTATATGACACGGAAGGACAGGCAGGCTTCGTTCAGAGTGGCTTGCTTTGCTTCGGAAGTCACAGGTGGCAAGCATCACCTGGATCTTTTCTCCGGGGCATGCCGGTGTGCTGGGAAATGAACAGGCGGACAGATTGGCTGGCTCTGCAGAATTTGGTGCAGTATTGATGCATGACAAGGCAGACGTGGTTGCGGCCTTGTGGGAGCACGTGTACACCTCGGAGGAGCAAATGGATCACCATAGTCTGGCAAGAATGAGGCAGCGAGGAGTGATGAGGGGATCTGGCCGACGCTCGACGCTCAGAGGAAAGGCAAGACGGACATATAATCAGATTGCTACTGGTACTATTGGTGTTGGAACTCTTCGCTGACTGCTGAGGATGGAGATGGAGCGTGTATGAGAATGCCCCGAATGCTGTGATGTCGGTTCCTAAATCAATCAATCAATCAATCAATATTATATGATGTGAATTTAAAAAATGTTTACATATCCTTTACAGGACATTGCTGTCAACATCAGCATCTTTCAGCTGATTGTTGATTTCTTGGCAAGATTACGCTCAGTAGTTTGCCATTGCTTTCTGAGCGGCCGGCTCACATACCCCGTAAGTTACCGACGCGATTCGAACCCCTGCTGATTCTCACCGTCGTCACGTTACTTACGTTACTTACGAGAGTATACGAGATTACGGAAAAATGTCGCTAACCTCTAGGCCAGGAAGCCGGCATGAAGTGAATAGGTGAATCATATTTTGGGTGAAATACATTACACTTTGTAGTGGAAAAGAGATGAGTTTGTGGAGGAAACGAGGTGAGTTTGTGTGGGAAGTTAGGTGAGTTTGTGTGGGAAGCGAGGTGAATTTGTGGGGAAGACGTGGTGAGTTTGTGGGCGACACGTGGTGAATTTGTGGATGAAATGAGGTGAGTTTGTGTCATCGATATTGTTCGAAAGTGGAGCATTTGTTATCCTCACGGTAATGCTGTGTATATGCTGCGAACAGTTATTGAACGTGCTATAGAAGTAAACAAGGATATACATCTTTGCTTTATTGACTACACAAAGGCTTTTGATAGAGTTAGACATATCAACATGGTGGATATGCTTGCAGATCTAAAAATTGATGGGGAAAACATTACACTTTTAAAAAACATATATTGGAAACAACAAGCTGCCATAAGGATTGATAATGAAGTGGGACAATATCAACCTATTAAGAGAGGTGTTAGGCAGGGATGTGTAATGTCTCCAGATCTTTTTTCCCTATACAGTGAAAATATTTTCAGAAATGTAGAAGATATAAATGGAATCAGCATTGGAGGAAGAAACATCAATAACATTAGATATGCAGATGATACAGTATTGATTGCAGACAATGCACAGGATCTGCAACAATTAGTAGACGCGGTTGTTGTACACAGTGAGCAGCTGGGGTTGGAATTAAATTGTAAGAAGACACAGGTTATGGTCGTCACCAGGAAGAACGAAGTACCACAATGTAATATACAAGTAAATGGGAATATTCTTCAACAAGTGAATCGTTAAAATTATCTCGGAACAGTCATAACATCTGATGGGAGATGCCTTGAAGAGATTAGAACAAGAATCGCCATGGCGAAAGTTGCCTTTAGCAAGATGAAAAACATTCTGACCAATAAAAAGATGTCAATTGAAACGAGAAAAAGAGTGTTGAAGGGTACATAGAGCCTGTTCTTTTGTATGGATGTGAAACTTGGACAATGAGCAGTCAAGCTGAAAAAACATTTGATGGCTACAGAAATGTGGTTTCTGAGGAAAATGCAAAGAGTACCATGGACAGATAGAAAAACCAATGACCAAGTACTACAGGAGACAAATGAAAATCGTAGACTGATTAGAGAAATTAGACGAAGACAGTCAAAATTTTTGGGACATGTTATGAGAAGAAATGGATTGGAGAACTTATTGACAACTGACAAGATCGAGGGGAACAGGCCAAGGGGAAGACCGGGAAGTAAATACCTGGATGGCTTGGCCACATGGCATGGACGAGACAGGAACACTGAGCTGATCCACGACACTGGTGATCGGGTTAAATGGCGAGTCATGACCGCCCACGCTTTCCGACATGGCACATGATTGATTGATTGAATCGCAGTGTCACAATGAAGTCTTTCTGTTTGACTAACCCTGGTTTGAGATGCCGAATTGCTAAAAGCCTCGGCATATTTTAGTAATATTTATTGTTCGCCCATTACAGTACAAGAAACGCATTTTCTTTGTTAATTTTACGACCTTAATATAGCGGCTGCTGAGGTTGAACTGTTATAGTCTGTCTACTGCTCGGGGTGTCCTGAAGATTGAGCAACTAACTCTCTTTTCCACACTTCATCAAATGCTTTGCCGACTGGCGTGTGCGATCATGCTTCTCAGCATCTTTCGGGCTCCAACGACAGGTATCAGTTCGCGTGTTGGCTCTCTTCCGTGTCAAGACACAACATTGTCAAGAATGTTCTCTCCTTGTCTAAGCCCATGCGATTTTCTACAAATCTTCCCAATTGTAACAGCGTGCTAGTTTTTGTCTTCAGAAATAAATAATGAAAGAAGTCAATGAAAACCGTGAATTGATTAGGGAAATATGGAAATTATACGCAGACAGTAAAGATTTTTGGGGCACATTATGAGGAGAAATGAATTGGAAACTTAGGGGCAGTTGGTAAAGATAAAGAGAGATAAATGTCGGGATGGTTTACCTACATGGCATAAGCAAGACAAGAACAGTGTTGCCCCAACGCTCTAATGATAAAGTGATATGGCAAAACTTGACCGCCCAAGCTTATCGTCATGACACATTATGATCACCTGCAAACTAACAACCCTTCAAACGATACCGTCCTTTTGCGGAATATCAATCAATCACGTGTCGTCTCCACAATGAAGGTTGGCTGCGATGGACCTCCAACACTGTCTGTCTCTCGCTTTGATCTTATAATCTATCAGACTACTGATCATCCATCTATCGATGTTATCTTCCCACATTCGTTTCGTTGTCTACTTCTTGCTCGCTTGTCTTCAACCTTACCCTTCAGTATGGTTTTTACAAGAGTTATATCTTTTAACGTGGCCGAAATATTTCACTTGTCTCCTTTTTACTTTTGTCCTCAACTCTCTTTTCATTCCCAGTTTTCCTTGAATTTCTGTATTTGATTGTGTGTATGTTTTTTTTTTTTAGTTAATGAATTAATCTGTATATCCACATATCTAAGGCCTCAATTCGACTTTCTAATTGCTTGTCCGGGCCTCCGCGCCAAATAGTTTTATTGAATATACATAACATTTTACAATTCTCATTTTTCATGCAGTGCTAATCACTCTTGATGTTAATACTGATTTCGTGCTGTTGAAAACAATCTTGGCCCTTTTGTCTCTTTTTCTATTTGTCTGTTTCACTTCTACCCTCATCAGTTGTAACATGTCCAAGATAGGAGAAACGTATTACTTGTTTTACCATTTATTTTTATGTTCATCGATGGCATCTCCTTTTCACCGCTAATTATCCGTTTTAGTTTGTTAGGATGTAATATCTAACTAAACCAGTCTGCAGTATGCCTGTTTACATATTCCACTAGGTTTTGTAACTTCTGCTCGCTTTCTGCTAGTAACACGGTATCCACAGCATGCCTGAGATTGTTTATGATTCCTTCATTGATATTAAGTCCAGGCAGTTCGATTTGATTAAAAATGCTTTCTGTGTACAAGTTGAAGAGGCTTGGGGACAATTCGCATCCCTGCCGTACTCCTCTTTCTATCTCTAAGGGCGACGAATAATTATTTCCTGATCTAATTGTCGCCACTTGTTCCAAGTACATGTTACTAATAAGTATGATGTCCTTCCCGTCTACCCTTGTATCTTGAAGGCATGTAATAAATCGTTCATACTCTATCAAAAGCTTTCTTGTAGTTTTTAAAACATAATTTTTCTTAACTTCTACATATTTTTCGTTCAACATCCTCAAATAGATTATGATTTCTCTGGTGTCGCTGTTTTTGCTTAATCCAAATTGTTCTTCAGCTACTTCCTCGTATATTTGATTTTGAATTCTTTCTTGCGTAACCTTGAAATATCTTAGTTATATAGCTCATTAAGCTAATAGTTGTGTAATCCTCACAATCAACAGCTCTTGGCTTCTTGGGTAGTGTGATGAAAATGGATGTTTTCAAATCTTTGCGGATGAACCCAGTATATATATCATTACATCATTCTGTGATAGTATCAATGCCAAGTTGGATAAGGATTTTATCATGGCCGTTATCTTGTCATTGTGGAGCATCTCGAAATGAAAACCAGCAGATGAACATGCAAGAAAGGAGTATAATATATTTTCAAATTTAGCAATGTGTGTTTTTCCCATCTTGTTATTACTGATGTCAGTAAACTTATTTTGCTTCTCTGTTCTAACAGGATGGTATACCAATGACCTCTTTATGAGAAGAAAGAACGGGAGAATCGCAGGTACTATTTGTGATTCATGAAAACTTTCACATATTTTCATCATTGATATTATACAATCGTTCAGAAGCGTGTGTGTCAGTCAGTTAGTTAGCTAGTTAGTCATTTAGTCAGTCAGTCAGTCAGTCAGTCAGTCTGTTAGTTAGTCAGTCAGTGATTCGGTTAGTTAATCAGTCAGTCAGTCAGTTAGTCATTTAGTTAGTCAAGTCAGTCAGTCAGTTAGTCCATGAATTAGCCAGTCAAGTGAGTCAGTCATCAGATCATCATCATAATTATACATCGAAATGTTGGCCATAAGAACCCAGACACCCTTAGATTTTGTTTTACAATCGACCTGGGCTCTCCAATGGACCCCACTTAACACGGGTACCCCTCAATGTCCTGGGAAGCCGAGGCGGTCGGTGGGGTGTGGACCACGTGACCCATCGTCTGCCAGTCTGTCTATAACAACATGGACTAGCACCATATACCCAATAAGCCTCAAGGTGTGTAAACGGTTACTTTACTTTACTTTACTTTACTTTACTTTACTTTACTATACATGTATTCTGCTGTAAATGTGTCAGATGATTGGTGAATGCACATATTAGATCAAGGCTTAAGATGTGTGGTGACTAGCTCTCTTCCTTATTGCATTTCCTTCTCCAGCTCACAGAAAAGCTGGTAAATAATTGGGAACTGAGTGCATCACATTGCTTCCCCATCATGGTCTTCAAACCGCTACGACTGTCACACAACCGCACAAGTCATCCCCCATCATGGCTGAACTCTCTGGATACCTGTACTCACCACCATCCAGCCAGATCCCGGCTGTGGGGGCTGGCACTAATGGGTCTGCCGCAGCCTCTCTCCTTGGCATTTGTTGAACATTCTACTTTGTTGGATACTGAGCCTAATTGGTTCTGTCTGGCCTTTTGTATCTTCGATGGCATCTGGGCTAACAAATGTGTTATATTTATCCACATCATGTTTAACTTTTTGTTGTCGTGTTCATTTTCATGGTGTATTTTAACCTTACATGTTCGCTGTTCATTGTGTTGGGTTCCCAAGTTTTACCAATTTTTTCTTCTAAAGGGATGGGGAGGGTGGGATATCCGTGATGAAGTGGTTGAGCGGTTTTTGCCTCGAGCTCGGAAAGACGCGTGTTTGCTTCTGAACTCCGTCATCCGGTTATCGAGCTCGGTGTTTTTGGAGATCCTTGGGGTTCGTCGCCGGAGCTAGGGAGTTCGTTCTGTGTGCGATGCTTTCCTCCGGCTATTACCTGCACTAGTGGGAGAGACCGAGGTATATGGGTTAAATCCAAAGTCATCCTCTCACCTGCATATTAGCGAGGGAGACCGAGCTGTGTGGGTTAGACCCTAGCGATGATCCCATTTTCCTTTAACCCCCTTTTTTTTTAAACCTGAGGAAATCTAACATTGTTTCAGAAATATCAGCAGTTAGTCCTGGCCAGTGGTTGAAAAGAAAACAATCACATCTCACTGAAAGTTACTCTGCAACAACTGACTTTTTTGGTAATAATTTTTAAAACTAGTGCCTTTTATATCCTGTGAATAGTGTACTAGTGATATGGATTGATATTGTTACTTTAGTGGATTCGCTTTGATATATTAGTAAGTTTAGTTAGTCAAATAATATTGTTATTTTAATACGTTATGTTAGTCGAATAATGTTACTAATATTTTAGGGATTAATAGTTGTGATTTTAGTTGTCACCTTTGTGGATTCACTTTTTTTTCTTCAAAATAAGTTATGTTAGCCGAACACTGTTATTTCAATGTAATACTATTGTTACGTTAATTAATTCATATTGTTATTTAACTGTTACATTATAAGGCCAGTGTTTTTATTTTCATTGATAATTTTGTTATATTAGTGGATTAATTGTATAATTTTAATAATTTATGCTAGTCAAGTAATGCATTTTAGTGTACTAATGTTGTTACTGTAATTAATTACTATTTTAATTTTAATATATTATATTGTGATACTAATATTGTTACTTTGGTTGATTACAATTGTTATTTTAGTGTATTAATGTTGTTATTTTCAATGTGTAACGGTGTTATTTTAGTTGATTAATGTTTATATTTACGAAGACTAATATTATTTCAGCAAAGTTGAGTGTGTGCACTTGTGGCCATACTATTAGAACAATCATGACGCTTTTAAAAACATGCAGGCGGGTAGTTATATTAATATTACAAGTATTTGCTCACCCAAGGTCACATACTGGATATATTTAACGAATAAACTGGGTATGGAGACATTAAATTACAAATCGCTCTACTTACATCAAGTTAATGAAATGTATTCAGTACTGATTTAATTATTTCATTATACTGCTTGCTATTTGTTAAAATACCCATTATCATTATCATCACGTGCCTTGACGATAAGCACGGGCGATCATGGTTCTCATTGTTACACATTCACCAGTCTCTGATCAAGTCTGTTTAGAGTCCTAGGGAAAATTCTTAACCAAGTGGATAATTTTAAATACATAAGGGCATTTATAACATCGGATGGAAGATGTACAGCAGAGATTAAAAGCAGAATAATGGCAAGCAAAAGCCACATTTCAGAAAATGAAGTGTCACTGAATGTAAGAAAGAGAGTGCTGAAATGCTATGTAGAAACAGTTTTACTGTATGGCAAAGAATCGTGGAATGTAAATGAACAAATTAAGAAGAAATTAGAAGCAACAGAGATGTGGTTCCTGAGATGAATGTTGCGAATTCCTTGGACTGTCAGAGTAACTAACAATGACTGCCTGAAACAGGTTAATGAAACTAGAACATTATATACAAAAATAAGAAAGAGACAAACAGCTTTCTTCGGTCATGTGATCAGAAGAGAGACATTGGAGAACATCGTGACAACTGGAAAGATCGAGGGGAAGAGAGGCAGAGGCAGACCAAAGAAATGATGCTCGATGGATTGAGACGGTGGCATGGAGGAATACCATCATAGTGTTGATCCAGAACACCAAAGACCGAGATCTGTGGAGAGACATGAGCGCCTACGCTGGCAGGGCACTTGTTGATGGTGAATTACAAAGTTGTATGCCCTTATATGCCGGTCTCTCTGGCTGTGGGGTTATAACACTTTCTCTCTGTAATCCCGTTTATCACGCAGAGTCTCGCAGCGGAGCGAGAACTGAGGTGGTTCGACCCCCGCTCGTGACTTGCGGATACTGAGCCGGCCGCTCAGAAAGCAATGGCAAACTACTGAGCGTAATCTTGCCAAGAGATCAACAGACAGCTGAAAGATGCTGCTGTTGACAGCTAAGTCCTGTAAAAGGATACGCAAAATAAAAAAAAAAAAAAAAAAAAAAATGCCCTTATATAATGGCAAACTACTGAGCGTAATCTTGCCAAGAAATCAACTTACAACTGAAAGATGCTGGTGTTGACAGCGATGTCCTGTAAAGGATATGCAAAAAAAAAAAAAAACCCTTATATACTAAGGAATGAAGAATAATCATGTGACTAGTGTCTTTTGCCTCCACGTTTTTATAGTATGTTTATTTTCCGCTGTGATTGTTGTTCACTTGTCCAGGGTGCTTGTAAGGTGTGTACATATGTTTCGGCTTATTTATTTCTGCGCAGGATCTTAACGTACCTTTATATTTCATTGTATGAGTTAGTAAACAATGCAATTTCGAGAGATATAGTGCTGCTATCTTCAGGCTCGTCATGACACACGTTCTGCAGACAAACTCTCCACGAGTCGCTGTGTTTTCTTGGTTCGTTATACCCACATACGTCAGGTCGGAGTCTGTGGCCTGGGGGTAGAGACCACAGTTTCACAATCCCGTTGTATGGGACTCGAAGTCAGCTGCAGGCGGTTTGGGAGCAAATCGGGTTGCGTTGATTTTCACAAAGGTATGAGCGTCGGCTGCTGGGAAAGCAATGGCAAACTACTAATGTAAAATTGTCTAAATCACAGTCGGTAAATGATGGGGTTGGTTGAGACGTCCTGTAAAAGGCGTGCAACTAACTTTACATAAGCCAGCTTTGTCTTTACATATGTACTGTAAGGGGTAGCGGGGTAGGGGTACATCCTATCAAAGGAGAAGTAAGGTGCCTCCTTCCCACCGCTAGCTTACGGGACACCCTTGGGCAAGGTGGAGTACCCGTTTAGCCATGAGAGCAGGTGGTGGATTGGAGTTGGGAGCAGCCGACAGATAGTTGTTGGTTATGGTTTCAAGTCAGTGACGGTGGGCAGAGGATCTCTCAGTAGAGACAATGGCTACGGTCATCCGATCAGTATGGTCACTGCCAGGAAGGAAGAATGGTAGACTTGCCTCCTTATTGATTCCCGGGCAGAAGAGGTTCGTCAGCCTTGGTTGGTATCTCTTCTAAGAGAGGGAACTCTAAATCTCAAACCTCCGCTGCCTTGCGGGTATGCCCATATGGGAAAGGCTTCGGGAGTAAACCCTGAGGACAAATCCGGAGATGGAGTCCCTAAGGCAGTTCCATGTTGTAAACAACATAGTTCTGTCAACTCCTGCGACGGCATCGATGCCAAGTTGCATTGGCTACTGCCTTTCCCTTGGTCAACATCGGCGACGTGGAGAGGGGGAACTTGCTACTGGGCAACAACTGATTTTCCATTGCCCAGGCTTGTGCCCTGAAGAGGTCACTTCAGCACCGCGTAATGTGGTGTTTTTTTGTGTGTGTTTTTTTTTAATTTTCACTCTTGCATCGGACTATACAGTC
Source organism: Cepaea hortensis (assembly GCA_963921405.1). Classification (NCBI taxonomy): domain Eukaryota; kingdom Metazoa; phylum Mollusca; class Gastropoda; order Stylommatophora; family Helicidae; genus Cepaea; species Cepaea hortensis. The sequence continues at coordinate 15,567,201 of OY992877.1, forward strand.
ACCAGCGGTGCTGCCAGGTAACTCCCCAGCGGCACAACTCTATAGTCCTTCAGGACACAGAGAGGCCTACTACTGCTATGTACTGTAACGTCACACAGCTGTCCTAGACAACTACACAAACACATGCATGTGTACCATAGTGGTAGGTGTCTACACTGTGTACATATTTCACGAGCCAGTTGTTGTACTTTCATGGTGTACTGTAAAAACTGCGAAATATTTACATTCATGTTCTGTTACTCTGAGAAGAAACATAATTTTCGCATTGTTCTTTTTGTAAAGCCAAATATGAAAACATTGCTAAAATCAATACGCATTGATATTTATTATTGTTGGTGTTATCTCTTCCTCTTTCTTGTGTAAACATCACTGTTACGTATTGTGAATATTTTACAAGAGAAAGGGAACAGAGCAACTAATGTGTTCCTGTTGTATCCATTCTTGCCTCTTCATGCTCTCTCTGGATATTTGGGTGGAGTATGTTCACAATGAAAACCCTGAAAACTGTGGTGAAAACATCACCTGCCTAGGACTAATCTCACATTTTACAAACACACTTCCGGTCCAGCCGCATTGTTATAACCATACACACTGTATACGGTCACACGCGTATTCAGTCTAAAACAAGGAAGCAGATTATATATATATATATATATATATATATATATATATATATATATATATATATATATATATATATATATATATATATATATATATATATATATATATATATATATATATATATATAACATGTAGCATTTTTCATGTAGTTGTATCAGTGTGTGTTTGTTGTTTGTGTGCTGGCGAAGGCTTTGGCCTAAACGTCCATTTTGTATATTTCTAGTTGTACTTGTGATATTGTCCTGGTAAAGCTTACCGATTCTACTTCTAATGTTTTGGTGATTCATTCATTGGTGGAACCCCAGTTAGCCCACACGTGCTGTGCTGGATCACCTGGGTGTGGTTACATCTTAATATGATCTTCCACATACGTGAGGTTCCAGTACCCAGCCTGCACACTTTGCTGGTTTTCTAGAAGGGAAGGACAGCTTCGCAACACAGTTCTCTTAGAGAATGTACTTTGATACCGAGATGAGAGAAGTCTCTACACTATCATCAATCCAAATGACAGAATCAATGATTTATTAGGCAAGGGAACGACTTCATTACACGGGCGATTATCCCATTGTCCTCTGTCTCATTACCCAGGACGACCTGCCGAAAACGCCGCACAAAGCGGCGTACTCACTTCGCCACGGGACACCCTCTAAATGACAGAAGCCTTGTTAGGGCACAGATATCGTGAACGTCAGCCATCGGGCTTACTGAAGATTGAATGTAAGAATGGACCTCGCTGCACCCGGAACATTCCCACAAGGATGGGCATCACTGCACTCGGGACATTCCCACAAGAATGCACATCTCTGTACTCTGAACATTCCCACAAGAATGGACATCACTGCACTCTGAACATTCCCACAAGAATGGACTTCACTGCACTCTGAACATTCCCACAAGAATGGACATCACTGCACTCTGAACATTCCCACAAGAATGGACATCACTGCACTCTGAACATTCCCACAAGAATGGACATCACTGCACTCTGGACATTCCCACAAGAATGGACATCACTACACTCGGGACATTCCCACAAAAATGGACATCACTACACTCTGAACATTCCCACAAGAATGGACATCACTACATTCGGGACATTCCCACAAGAATTGACATCACTGCACTCGGGACATTCCCACAAGAATGGACATCACTACACTCGGGACATTCCCACAAGAATGGACATCACTACACTCTGAACATTCCCACAAGAACGGACATCACTGCACTCGGGACATTCCTACACACGCTCCGTGTCTCTCTTTAATATCCACCGAAGAGATCTCATGCCGATTGTTTCAGTAACAGTTTGATTCACATCCCGCCTGGCTTTCTTCAACGAGAAAACCATTGGACGTAACTGATTGAGTGCCAAATAAAAAGAAGGCTTGGACCACACATGGTACACAATCAAATCAACAAGCATTGTAATGTAAAGGTCCAGTCAAAAAGCTTTGAAACTGCGGAAGATACCACGAAACAAAACAAATAACAGGTAGACCCAACCTATAGCGATATATCGTCACGCTGTCCAAATGAGAGGTCATATTCTGCGATATATTATCCTTGGGCAGTAAATCAGTTAAGAGTTAAAACTCAGACTTCTTATGCACTCGAAAGCCACCGAACAACTAACCAACCATTCGTGTCTTCTTGTAAGCCCCTTTTCATAATTCATCATATTATCACAATTGATTGTATTTTATATTTTAGTGTTTTCTTTCCATGTTTGTTAGGTAAATAACAGTAGAAATACCACTTCACCTCTAGTTTATCCAACAAATGTTACCGCCAGATAAGTCACGGATTGCGGGTTGTCATTAGCAAACTACACATCAACGATCATGGGCGTATATTGGGATGTCGTTAAAGTGGGTCAAGTGCTCACAAAGTGCACCAGTTGCCGGGTGTGGCTTCAGATAAACAGGTAAACATCACAACTCACCAACTGACATCATTTTGACTGTTTCAAGAGTTGTTTGTTAGGAGATGAGTGGCGGATGAAAATCAAACGCTGGCGCCATTTTAATTTTTTTCAATGTGTGTTGATTAGTAGTCGGTGGCTTAAGATAAAATGAGTCACTGACTAACATCATTTTAACTGTTTCAGTGTGTTTTGGGGGAGAGGTGTTTAAAATAAACAGGCAGAGGAGACCTGAGTGGTCTCGAGGTATGGTGTTCGCCTCAAGTGCTGGAGGTCCCGGGGTCAAGCCCCTGTGAGGGCCGGGATTTTTTCACGTGGACTTCTAGTAACAAAATTTCCCCTGGTCTCTGGGTAGTGAGATTGGACACGCGTGTGTATTGTTGCGCACATAAAAATCCCTTGGCAGTTGGAAATCGAAAAAGAGTAGCCTAACGGCGTTGCCCGGGCAAAATTTCTAGTTAAAAATCTACCCAAAGTATTTCAGGATCCCCGCCGGTGCTACGGAGTTTGTGCACCGAGCTGAGATTCTCCGGATTCAGGCTTGAGTTAGGAGTAGAATGGAGCTCTTATGGGCAACACCAGTGGGTCGTGATGTTGATCCGTCGACTAAACTAAACTAATCTAAACAAGCAAACTAACATCAATTTAATTATTCCATGGTGTGTTGGGAAAGACGTAGCTTAAGATAAACAGACAAACTGACACCATTGCACTGATTCAGGGTGTGGTTGTTGGGAACGCTTAAGATAAACAAGGTCACTGACTGACTCCTTTTAACTGTTTCGTGGTGGTATTAGAGGTTAATTGTTTATGATAAACAGGTTGAGTGGCACCAATTTAACTGTTTAAGGCTGTGTTTGTTATAGAAGAAGTGGCTTATTGTAAACAGTCTCATTGACTGACACGTCCTGACTGACACATTATTACGTGTTTCATTGTGTCTTCGTTGGGGAACGTAGTAGTTTATGATAAACAGGGTCACTGGCTTACTCTATTTTAACTGTTTCATTGTGTTTTATGGATATTTAATAAATTCGTATTTCTGGAATACACACATTTTTACTCCAGCCCATGTAACAATCAAGTACAGAGGATCTAGAAAAACGGAAAGGAAAGAGAGTTGGTGAAATAAACAAAAAAGAGGCAAGTGAAGTATTTCGGCCACGTTAAAAACTTTAATGGAGGGTAAGGTTGAAGGAAAGCGAGCAAGAGGTACACAAGATAACATCAAAAGATGGACGAACAGCAGTCTGATTGACAGACACAATGTACAATCGAGAGACAGACAGTGTTGGAGATATACCGCAGCCAACCATCATTGTGACGACGGCACCTGATTAATTGACTTTTTTCTTATCAAAAATTGCTTTTATTTACTTGTGTAAGTACTCTTAGATGGGTAATATAAATTACTACAGTACAATAAAAGGTTTAATTTTTAATCCATCAAATCCTTCGGCTAGAAAATAGTTCTGCTGTGCTGCATAAAATGAATGACTATTATCTGTCCCACACACTGCATTGATTTTCTAACCTTCCTTTATTTTCCCATGAATCAACACTTACGCGGGGCCCGCAATAAAAGTAAGATTTATCACCTGGATATTTGCGGGAAAGAGATCGATATCTAATCATGTTGTGTGCGTGGTTATCGTAGTTGCTGTGTATTTGTATGCAGATCGTGTACTCATTATTATGTGGTTATTGGGTTTCCATATATCTCCATATGTTTGTGTGTCTGTGTGGGTTAGCAGGTCATTTGATAGGATAATAGCATTTATCTTATATATAGAAACTTAGCGTGGAAAAAACGGTAACCAGTGAACGGAACTGGGAAAATGAATATCTACTTACTTCTTACCTATCTACTTCCTACCCACCTAACATAAGTGCATCCAGCCCGCATATCTACCGACCTACATACCTTCTACCTACCTACCTACCTCCCTACTTATCTTCTACCTACCTATCTCCCTACTTACCTTCTACCTACACACTTACATCCTACCTACCTATCTATTTACCTTATACTTATATACCTACCTCCTACCTAATTACATATTTACCTTCTACCTACACGCTTACATCCTACCTACCTATCTATTTACCTTATACTTATATACCTACCTCCTACTCACTTACATATTTACCTTCTACCTACACGCTTACATCCTACCTACCGACCTATTTACTCATTACTTATATACCTACCTCCAAACTACTTACATACTTACCTTCTACATGCATACATATTTTCTGTCTGCATACCTACCTACATACTTAGTTCCTACACACCTACTTCCCTACTTAACTTCTACCTATCTACATACCTTCCTACCTTTCTTCTACCTACATACTTACCCCCTACCTACCTACCTACCGACTTTCTGCCTACCTACCTAATACTTACCTCCAACCGACCTATTTACCTTCTATTTAAATACCTATCTCCTACCTACTTACATACTTACAATCTACCTACATACCTCTAACCTCATCATCATCATAATGTGACATGTCGATAAGCGTGGGCGGTCATGATTCGCAATCTCACACGATCACCAGAGTCGTGGATCAGCTTTGTGTTCTGTCTCGACCATATCACGTGACCAAGCCATCCAGGAATTTACTTCTCTTCCTTTCCCTCTTTTCCCCTTAATTTTTTGTCACCAAGTTCTCCAATTGTTGTTTCCCCTCTGATAACGTGTCAAAAACTGTGACTATCCACGTCTAATTTCTCTAATCAGTTTACGATTTTCATTTGTTTCTTGCAGGACTCGTTCATTGGTTTTTCTGTCTGTCCTTGTATTCTTTGCATTTTCCTCAGAAACCACATTTCCACAACCAGATGTTTTTCAGCTTGTCTGCTGGTTGTCCACACTTCACATCCATACACAAGTACAGATTCTATGTAGCACCGCAACACTCTTCTTCTCTCTGCGAATTACATCTTTTTGTTGGCCACTATCATACCCTTCATGCAAAAGGCTGCCTTCGCCATGGCGATTCTTGTTCTAATCTCTTCAAGGCATCTCCCATCAGATGTTATGACTGTTCCGAGGTAATTGTACGATCCACTGTGTTTAAGAATATTCCCATTTATTTGTATATTACATTGTGATATTTCTTCCTTCCTAGTGACTATCATAATCTGTGTCTTCTTACAATTTAATTTTAACCATAGTTGTGCAACAACAGCATCTACTAAATGTTATAGATCTTGCTCATTGTCTGCAATCCATATTATATCATCCGCAGTTCTAATGTTATTGATGTTATGATGAGTGGTGATTCCTCTCATATCTCCTCTAACCTACATAACTACTTACCACCTTACTACTTACATACCTCCTACCTGCCTGCTTACCTCCTACCTACCTACCTACATTCTTACCTACATAGCCCAATATTCTAACTATCTGCGTGTCTATCTAGCTAACTGTATATCTCTGTTCGTTACTGACTATTTATTCAGCTTGTCACCAGTCTATCATTCTATTCATCCTTTCATTTCTATCTCTACCTACATACTAATCTAACTACTTAACTCTATCTATTTGTCAATATGTATATTTGCCTGCTTGTCTGTCTGTCGGTTTGGCTTTGTGTGTGACTTATATTTGAACATTCCACTCTTTGTAACTTCTGTGTAAGGTATTCAACGATCTATAACATATATTTGAACAATACACACTCAATACCTATAGTTTGAACATTACATTATTTTTAGACCTATTTGAACATTCCACTCATTTGTAGGGCCTATTTGAACATCCTAATGTCTTTAGACCTATTTTAACGTTACATTGTCTTTAGAACCTATTTGAACAATCCACTTTGTTTAGGTCCTACAGGAACAGTACCTATTATAAAAATATAATTGAGCATTCCAGTATCTTTAAGACCTATTTGAACATTCCACAATCTTTAAGATCTATTTGAGCATTCCACTAATTTTAAACATGCTTTTATAATTATTTACGAAACACACACTTAAAGCACAATGCACAACACTCAATGCTCTGGGATTCCGACAACAATACAACACTTTGTGTGCAGAAGGCAAAAATACGTAAAGACAAATACTCAACCTGATCCTGTAAAAGACGCTCCTCTAATTGATATTTCATTCAAAGTAAAACAAATGGGATAGAAAAAGTCTGAAAAACAGAATTGTGTTTATGAGAGACATCAATGGTACTATTTGCATATTTGCAGATTCAGATGTATACACAAGGTCAGGTGTAAAGTTTGATTAAATCTTCATATAAAACTGTGACCACCCTGCTGCAGAAAACCACAACAACAGTTCGTATATCCGATACGGAGGTCAGCATGGCTGAATGGATAAGAGAGCTTGTTCTTTAAATCCGGTGTGCTGATGCCGAAGTAGCGGGTTCAACCCCTACACCGGTCAGTTGGGCTAAAGTATTGACTTCACGTCCTTGACTTGGGGATGTGAATGAAGTGTATCTCTGAAGTCGGAGTGAGTTCACCTGATGGCCAGGAACACGCAAACATCAGTCCAGTGCACTAGAAGAAATAGCACGTGCGTTTACTATGTTTGAGTTCAAAACGAGCGAGGGCAAAATAAAAATAAAAACATAAAAAATCCAATCCAAGTATATAAAACCCATTTGATGAATACTGTTTCCTGTTGTACATATTTTGCTTATCTGTTTCTAATACCCCAGCCTAAAGCAAACAAATGCCATAATTATTGACCAACTCATCATTTCCTGGTGTCCCGTTTTATTGTGATACAATTAATTTGTTTGATGTAGTTATTCTATTTTTAACTTTTACTTCATCTATACGATAACCCTTCAAAGGTTATGTACACAATTTTTTGAAAGTATAATGTATGCATGCAATTAATTTTCATAGTCGATTTGTGCAAAAAAAAAAAAATAATAATTCTGAAGATAATTATACGAAATTCTTACGTGAACTTCGTGTACATAATTAGCCTGTAAGTATATCTGTATGTACATAATTGTAAATATTCACGGCTGATCTTTGTTACAACTTTCTGTGATAAATATTTCAAGTGGAGACAACTTGCATGACCTGTGAACTACTTACACATGTAATATAAAAATAAAACTTTCACTAAAAGCTTGTTTATTCTGTTTTAGTTATTTCTAGTTTCATTCGCTCCCGGAAATTTTTATACTGTGGCCATATTTAACATCACAGTGACTTAGAAAGATCGGGTCACATCTACCATCACGAATCGTCGAGCTATAGTATGTCCACATTTGTTTGCCTTCATTCACGATCAATTATTTTGAAAACTGTCTGTTGCATCGTTATGAAATTTTTCCTGCCGTCTTATATTTACCCCCACCCAAGGAATATGTCTTTGATACGTCCAAAAACAACTTCAATCATCAAAAGCGGCGACATTCCTTTGATGTTTTGCTGAAAAACTAGTGATTTCTCGCTAACGAAGTTATGTTTACAGTAATTGGAGACCTGCAAATTCAGATGACACACAAAGGCGTATCCAGATTCTTATGGGAGTGGGTGCAATGAAAAAAGTAGCTTACAGGGTCGGCTGCATTGCACCGGGTTTTTATCCCATATGTCGCACAAAGCACGAACTCCGTAGCTCCAGCGACGACCCTCAAGAGTCCAAAAAATGCACTCGTGAAATGAAGGACGCGGCCCGGAATCGAACATACAACCTTCGGAGCCCGAGTCAGACGGCTTGACCACTTCACCACGGAGAATCCAGAGAGGGTGCAATGTGTAATATTAGTAAAGACAGAGAATTTACAGAGGCACGGGGTAAATAATTTGTAAATTAACAGGAAAGTAGAAGAAATATATTTCTTACCTTATTTTTCATTTCCTTCTTGTTTCTTCAGCTTATGCTGATGCTGTAATGTTTAGGTCCTGCAATTCGTCTGAATAGTTGGAGCAACATATCCCAGTAAGTGTGTACGTAGATTAAGGTCTGCGATCTGCTCAGACCTTAATCTGTGTCGGACGATTCCAGTAGGTTGATGATTGCTCTCGGTTGCATAACATTCAATCCATCCTTTCTCCAATAGTCCTCTTCCTCTTTCAACACATGGTCCTGACGATTTTTCCAGTAACTTTTATCAATATTTCTTCTTCTTCTTCGTTCATCCAGAGTTTTTTTTTTTCCGGATGTGATTGCGTTGTGCCTGTTTACAGCAGAGCTGCGTTCTTGCGCCGTTAGGCCGACACATCCGACTTCTGCGGGCATTTGTTGACCGGGTTAACCTTCCCGGGGGTTTCTTAGGACGTTTGACTCTCACTGTTGTGGTGTTATCCCCCATCCTAGCTGGCCCATATAGAACAGCCAAAGACATCCTGGTCAACCCTCAAGGGAAGGCAGGGGCAGACGATGGGCATTCCCCGCCATCCAAGGAGGCTTCCATACTTGCAGAGCCAACACACAGCGCTCTGGTACTGGGCTCACCCAAGGAATCGTCACGTCCTGCACATGGCTGCTTAGCCTCACTTCCGTATATTGGGCCTTCCGTTCACCATAGGCTGTTCTTCCGGACACCAGAAGAATGCAGTGTGCAGATGACATCTACACAGTGAGCTTTCGATTCGGACTTTCCGCACAATGGATTTGCTATCCGAGCAATATTCCATTTCGTGCCACTAGGACACTTTTTCCACCTTATTTGAAGCCCACACAGTGAGCTTTTGATTCGGACTTTCCACGTAATGGATTTGCTATCCAAGCAATATTCCATTTCATGCCACTAGGACACTTTTTCCACCTTTTATGAAGCTCACACAGTGAGCTTTTGATTCGGACTTTCCACGTAATGGATTTGCTATCCAAGCAATATTCCATTTCATGCCACTAGGACACTTTTTCCACCTTTTATGAAGCTCACACAGTGAGCTTTTGATTCGGACTTTCCACGTAATGGATTTGCTATCCAAGCAATATTCCATTTCATGCATCTGGGAGGCTTTTGTAACTGACATACCTGTGGTATGAAGTGTGGCAGTCTGAATACTTCTTCATACACCTTTAAATGTCAACCTGTATGTAGTTAAAGTAAGCTGCGGTCAACTTGAGCTTGTTGATATCTCCATAGAGCTTGTCCTCAAATGAAGCAGGTGTTGGCCAAAATATCTTTCTCTGTTCTGCATATATTGGGCAATCCTGCAGCAAATGTTTTGCTGTCATTTTTCCAGTTCGACAATTACATTCATCGGTATCTCCTATCTTTAGTATATTGAACAAGTGGTATTTCAGCCTGTTATGTCCTGTGCGGAGTCTGAAGATTGCTACTTGTTCTCTTCGGTCGAGTTTGTAATATGCATCATCCTTCTGGTGGCCTGGATGCTCTGATTCCCATTTGGTTTTATAGGTGCTTTTTATCAACCTCTTTGCCTCATTGTAAGTTATGTCTATGTCAGGCTGTGGTAGTCGTCCGCCCTCTTTTGCCAGTCTGTCAGCCTCTTCATTTCCAGTTATACTGCAATGTGATGGGATCCACTGTATTACAACTTTTTTGGGATTTCTGGCTTAGACCATGGAGTGCTGCTCTTAGGTCAGCTATTTCTGTACTTTTATTGCTCTTCAGTATTGAGACAGCTGACTTTGCATCTGTGAAGATAGCTATTTGCTTCTCGTTATTTTCCTCCATCAAGAGCATTTTTGCTGCAGTTTTCAGAGCCTCTACCTCTGCTTTGAAGTTACTTGAAAACTTTCCAGTTGCCACTGAATGTGTTTTTTTCACTCCATTTTTTAAATTTAGGAGAATTCCTCCTCCTCCATTCTCTATTGAATTTTTGGCTGATCCATCTGTATATGCATGGGTCCAATTGCTGCTTGGGTAATGTTCTTTTATGTAGTTTAGGGTTATTTCTCTTCTTTCGGTTTCATGCTGAGTGTTCTTTTTCTCAATACGAGGAATGTTTTCTATCATCTCAGGCAGTTGCTGCTGTCTCCAAGCTGGGAAGTTGTGTGCATAGTAAATGGGCTTGACTGTTGATATGTTAAGTATGGGATCTGCCCTAATCTTTCGTTTTGCAGTTTCTACAAAGTTGCTACGCTTCAGTCTTCCTTTTCCAAAACCATTAAACCTGTTATACATAGGGTGGTCTGTCAATCTTCTAAATTTTTCTGCTTGTTGCTGGGCTCTGCTATCTCTTCTGTCCTGCATTGGTTGTAAACAAGTGATCTTTTCTAGTTCATTAATAGGCGTTGTCTTCAGGCTTCCAGTTATGATTCGTATTCCTTGGTTTTGGACTCTACTTATTTTGTTAAAGTTTGACTTAGCTGCTGTTGCCCAAGCTGCAATGCCATATTCCAGTACTGGCCTCACCCGTCCAGTATATAGCTTCTTGAGAACTTTCTCATCTGCTCCCCACGTTGTACCAGCAAGCTTTTTCATGATTGCCATTCTTTGCCTTGCTCTTGTTCGATTTTTCTCAACCTGTGTTTTCCATGTCAGGCGACGATCAAAGGTGACTCCGAGATAGTTTGGATTTTCTTCATGGCGCAATATTTTTCCATTCAATACCAGCTTAGGTTGCTGAGTTTTATTTGAGAGGGAGAACACTGTGCATGTTGTTTTCTCCTCACTTATCTTCACTAGCCATGATTTTGACCAGTCCTCTAGTGCTAATAGGGCTTGCTGTATTCTGCTGTTAGCTGTACTAATATATTCTTCAGATGTCCATATGGCTAGGTCATCTGCAAAGGATGATGTGTGTACTCTGGCTGGAAAATTTTCCGTGATGTCGTTTATATATGCTAGGAATAATGTTGGTGAAAGAACTCCTCCTTGGGGGACACCTTGCTCCAACAGCATCAATTTGCTGGTTTGTCCTTGTACATTTGTCCTGGCAGTTCTGTTCTCAAGGTAGTGGCTGATCCATTTGTACATTTTCCCACAAACATGCGTTTTTTGCAGTTTTACTTTCAGTCCTTCCTTCCATACTTTATCAAATGCTTTTTCTAAATCTATCCAGACCGCTAGTGTGTGCTTTTTCTCTTGGAAGGCATCCTCTATTTCCTGAGCTATATAGGTTATTTATCTGTACTTTCTGAATCCTGCTTGGTGTGGTGTTAAGAGTTTGTTTTCTTCCAGATGCCATGTTAGCCTGCCATTGATAATGCGTTCCATTAATTTTCCTACACAGCTAAGTAGACTGATAGGTCGATAGCCATTTGGTTCTTCCAGGTCTTTTCCTTTCTTTGGGACTGGTATTAGTATAGTATAGTATACCTGGTGATTTCTTCTTTTTTAGGGTATTCATTGCCTGTTCCATTTCTTCCATTGTTAGATTTGCCATCATATATTCTGCTGCTGTCTCTGTATTACTATGATGTATCTGTTTATCTTTGATTGCTTTCTTCTGTTCGGTTGTAATATCAATGTGGTTTGCACTGGCATAGTGTTCCATTAGTGCATTTGCAGCCTTTTTTCCTGTAAGCAAGGCATTTCCTTGTTTAATTGTTATTTGTTTGTTTCTAGGTCCTTCATTGTTCATGGCTTTCACTAGTTTCCATAGTTTGTTTCCATCCCTGTCAAAATTCAGGTTTTCTGTTTTTTCCCTCCAACAATCTCTTGTTGTTTGATTTACTGTTCTTTTATATTTTGCTGAGATGGCTTTGAGAGAGATGTTCGCTTCAATTGTTTGTTCTCTCTCTGCTGTCTTCCTGGCATCTTCAACTTTGTCCTCCAAACTTTGTAGTTCTTCAGTCCAGTATGGTTTGTAATTTTTCCTCGCTCCTCTTGGAATGGACTCAGTGGCTGCCTGTATTATTGCTCTGTTTAGACTTTCCACCATTTGCTTCATGTTGCCATATCGTGTATTTATGTTTTCACAATATGTGTCTGTTAGTGTGGCAAATCTGTCCCAATCTGCTCGTTTGTAATTCCAGCGGGGCAAGGGCTTTTGCTCCTGTGGAACATACTCCATATTCATTACAAGCTTGATTGGTCTGTGGTCACTACCTGCTAATTGGTCCAGCACATGGCGGTCGATTTTGTGGAGGATGTCTCCTGTGCAGAAAGATAAGTCTGGAGTAGAAGTGGTAATCCATCTTCTGGAGTAGAAGCTAGGTGTGTCATCCGCTTTGTTGAGTAGATGGAGATTTGAGTCTATTTCCCAGTCCTCCACTTCATCTCCTCTTTTGTCAGTATCTGGGTATCCCCATCTTTCTGAACGGCTATTAAAGTCTCCGACAATAATGCAATTTGTGTCAGTTATTTTCATGTTTGAGAGTGTAAGATCCTTATCTGCTGGGCTATAAAGATTGTAAATTCTTATTTTCACGTCTTTGGCGCAGGTTACTTGAGTGTTCTTTCTAAGTTCTGTGGTCAATATCATTGCGCTGTAAGTGCTACTCTTCTGAGAAGTAGAAACTTATGGAAGGCAGGTCTTGTCTAGATATACTTGAGGTGTCGTAGCAGATGCTTGCCATCTCTTTCAAAACTAGACTAGTCTCGTTTTGGTGTGTGCATTTGTTGTACAGATTATAGTCAACTGACTATTTATTTAATTCTTACAACAGCAGTAACTCGGTGGTGATTAAACCGGGCAGCTCAGCAAATATGGCTGGTCTGTTTGGTCACTTCAGTTAGACTTGTTGTATATCTCATTTTGTAGCTATACAATATTAGTACTCATTAATAATGCCTGATACTATTATGTTGAGTATCATTAGATGTCCATCTTGAAGTAATATAATGTTTACGGATATGTTGGATGTATGTATGTGTAATTTCATAAACTAACTAGTGCATTATGCTATGATGTTAAAGTATCACAATATGTCTAGTTTAATCAATATGTTTATGTGTATTGGATGTTTGATATATTGATTTGTCATATGCAAACCTACCAATATGAAGTGTTATATTATGGTGTGCGCATTGGCACACTAACCATCGATTGCATTTGTAGCAGAGGTGTAATGGTACAGATATTACCCACAAGTGTTATGGGGTATATGGTGCTAAACCTTTTTCATCATATGGTGGAGGGTAATGCATGGAAACCTGGCACAGCTACTGGTCACGGCTTGTAAGCCCGGATGATCAGGCATTGTTATAATACACTTACCGACCCTGTGAGCTGCTAAACTAACTTTGGACGGAGCGGCTGTACGACACAGAATTTCTGTATTAGCGACATGGACATGGGGCGGCAGAAATGTAATCATTACAGGCGTGTGAGACAATTGAAAAGCCCGTCCCAGACTAAAGACAGTAGGGAGAAGGAGGATGGTGAACACAGTAGAGCTGGAAGATAAACTTGGCCAGACTGGTCATTGTATATGTTTGTGTTATGATATGTTTTAATTAGGATTGCGCTGATGTAGAACTGATATAACACATTCTTGACTTTCTTTCAAGCTCTCACAAGGAGCACCTATGTTATAGATCTCAAGACTAGAGACTACTGACTAGGAGTGTCAGGACTGGCAGGATCGTCAGAATACCGGCAAGCTGTTTCTTTTTTGAGTCTACTGGAGAGTGGGGATCTGGACCACAGTTCCAGATAGATGAAGTAACAAGTAAAGTTACGTAATGTTTGTCATCAATATCAATATGTATATGATTTCATCATCCTCATCTTGAACCATCAGATGTCTATGATTATGATTAGTAAATAAATGTTGTTTACGAAACAAATACACGAGCCTCGATATCGGACTGACTTATCTGGACAACGACCTTGGAACGTTAAAGGACTTTTGAGATTTGGAACATGGAATGTACGGACACTATATCGAGCTGGAGCGGCCGAAGAACTAACCCGGGAGCTGGGTGAATATCAAATGGATATAACAGCAATTCAAGAAATAAGGTGGCCAGGAGAGGGTACTTTAGAGCAAAATGGAATGATTATAATATATGGAGGAAACACCCAAAATAAACATGAATTAGGAACAGGATTTGTCATCAAAAAAGAGTTATGGGGGAACGTTTTAAACTTTAAAGCTTTTAATGACAGAATTAGTAAATTACGAATAAAAGGTAAATGGAAAAATATAACGATGATTAATGTACATGCACCTACTGAAGAGAAAGAAGATGATATTAAAGAAGACTTTTATAATGATCTGGAAGATGTCATAGAAGAAACCCCCAAACAGGATATCCTGATTGTGCTGGGAGACTTCAATGCAAAAATAGGTAGAGAGCAAACTAATAAAAAAGTGGCCGGTATGGAAAGCCTGCATACAACTTCAAATGATAATGGATGGAGAGTCATCAACCTGGCAGAAGCCAAAGGACTGCAGATTAGCAGTACCAGACTACAAAGAAAGGATATACACAAACAAACTTGGAAATCATGTGACAAGAGAACCTATAATCAAATAGATCACATTTTAATTAACAACAGAAATGCATCAAACATACAGCAAGTCAGAAGTTATAGAGGAGCTGAGTGCCACAGTGACCACTTCCTCGTTGGAGCAAAATTTAAAATAAAACTTAAGAGAGCTTTCTATACTAAATTACAAAGATTACACCCAACATATAACAGAGAAAAACTGCAAGACATTACAGTCAAAAAGAAATTTACAGATGAAATAAAATGTAAACTTGAAACTCTGCAAAACCCTTTGGAGGAAAGCGTTGACCAAACTTGGTTGAACATCAAGAATACAATTCAGTCTACCGCAGAAGAATGTCTTGGTGTGTTAACCACGCATAGAAAGAACAGATGGTTCAATCAAAAATGTGAAGAAGCAGTCATTAGGAAGAAGTATGCCAGACATGTATGGTTAAATGACATCAATAACATCCAAAAGGAAGAGCATTATAGAAATGAATGTAAAGAGGCTACAAAAATAGTCAGACAGCAGAAGCGAGAATATATGAGTAATATAATCAAAGATATGGAAACTAATCACCAGAAAAATGAATCCAGAAAATTTTTTAAAGAACTGA
This sequence comes from Cepaea hortensis, assembly GCA_963921405.1. Classification (NCBI taxonomy): domain Eukaryota; kingdom Metazoa; phylum Mollusca; class Gastropoda; order Stylommatophora; family Helicidae; genus Cepaea; species Cepaea hortensis. The sequence continues at coordinate 15,582,666 of OY992877.1, forward strand.
AGTCAATGAAACGAGGGCACCAACAAAACACATATGGTTTAAAAGACAAAAATGGGAATATGCTAAATACCAATGAGGAAATGTGCAACACATGGACAGAATATTTTATTGAATTACTAAATTGTGAAGCTCCAAGTCACATTTTCCCACAGGAAGAGGTTCTAACATGCGAACCACAAATTGAAGAACCTACATTTGAAGAAATCCTATATGTAATCACACGACTTAAAAACAATAAGGCAACTGGGACTGATGGAATTGCTGCTGAATTTATAAAGGCAGGTGGCCATGCATTACATCTAAAGCTATACGAACTAATAATAAAAATCTGGAGGACAGAAGAATTACCCCATGACTGGAAAGAGTCATTATTGATACCTATCTTTAAGAAAGGAGACAAGTTCCAATGTGGAAATTATAGAGGAATATCACTACTGTCCACAAGCTATAAGATACTATCCGCAGTATTACTAAATAGACTAAAACCATATTCAGAAGACATATTAGGTGACTACCAGGCGGGTTTTAGACAAAACAGATCAACAATAGATCAGATATTTATCTTACGACAAATAGCCGAGAAACATTGGGAATATAAAAGAGATCTCCATAACATTTTTGTGGATTTTAAAAAGGCTTATGATAGTGTCCATAGGAATAGTCTATGGAATGCTATGCAGGAATTTGGAATACCAAGGAAGTTAATCAACATGACCAGACTATGCATGGAAGATACTTATAATATAGTAACATATAAAGGCAGGAAATCAGACCCCTTCCAAATAACATCTGGCTTGAAACAGGGTGATGCACTATCGCCGCTACTCTTCAATCTGGCTCTAGAGAAAGTTGTAAGGAAGGTAAAGGAGGAATGTGATATTGGAGGAACATCCAAGCTGCTTGGTTATGCAGATGATATAGATATTATAGGGCAAAGTGAACAAAAGACATTGGAAATATTGACTCACTTAAAGGGAAAAGCCCAACAGATGGGGCTGGTTATCAACCAAGATAAGACAGAATATATGGTAATTTCAAGAGACGGAATGGCTAGAAACTCTGGCCACATACAAATAGATAATATGACCATTAAAAGAACGGAAACATACAAATACCTGGGTACAATCTTCAACTGCTCCAACATCATAAGGGAAGAAATACAAACTAGAATCAACTCTGGAAATAAGATATACTATGCACTACAACATCTACTAAAATCAAAGGCGCTATCTCGTAACACCAAAATCACAATATACAAAACACTGATCAGACCAGTTGTGCTGTATGGCTCTGAAACCTGGAGTACAACGAAAGGAGACGAAGCCTTGTTACAAACCTTTGAGAACAAAATTTTAAGACGCATCTTTGGACCCATTAGGGATACACAAAGTGGAGAGTGGAAAAGAAGAAGTAACAAAGACATTTATGATCTGTTTAAGTCCCCGCTAATCACTGGTATCATGAAGGCTAATAGACTACAATGGCTGGGGCATATAGAAAGAATGGAAGATAATAGGGAAACAAAACTCGCTTACACTCAGGAAATAAATGACCGTAGACCCCGAGGTAGACCAAGAAGGCGGTGGAGAGATAATACATGTACAGACCTACAAGCACTTGGAATCAACGACTGGCAAGAGAAGGTCCACCAGAGAGACGAATGGAGACGGATTGTATTTGCAGCAAAGAACCTCAATGGCTCGGAACGCTGAAGAAGAAGAAGAAGAATAAATGTTGTAGTATTGTAACTCATAGTTCTGTCGTTATCTTTTAATTCCAATTGTGCATACGTGTTGTGTGTGTACATTGGTGGGGGTTCACTTACACACCAAGGAAAGGAGCAGTCAGGGAGAAAAACCTGTACTAGGATAGTTGTCTTTAAACTTTAATTCAGACGTAAAAATCTATCTTAGCTAACCTTCTCTTTACCATTCCTTGGCGAATATTCAGCACAGTTCATTTCATTTTGTAACGAGCCACTTGGAGCTGTACGTTGGATATTCAGGGCTTAATCTGTAGTTCAGCCATATAGATTTTGTCCCTAGTCAGTTTCTGACTATTTGGGGTTGCTCGCCAGTGAATAATACTTTAATCAAGCCGGTGGGGCACCCCGACTTCTGACAGATTTGGGGTCCAGTCCGCGATCCTGAACCAGGATTCTAGTAATCATAGTGATTCTACTAGACCCTAGACATACGATTTTAAAAGTTAACTCTAGTAATCTTCAGTCATCAAAATAGACTATCATCAGATGTAGCTAATTTTAGTTGAGGAAGTTACAGAGTATAAATATAACTTTTCAAAAGTTTATAACAGATAAGAACTTATGAGAAAACTACCATCATCTATCATTGATTGATAACTGTTTTTAACTATATCAATTAGTGTTACCATTAATCATTTATTGATAATTGAACACTTTAATCATATTTACATTGATGTGTTTGATGATTTAACTGCTTGACTGATTTGCAATTTTATGTTAATATATGCCATGTTAATTTTGACATGTATGCAGTGCATTTTAATGTTTATTTAGGTAAATATTACGGGTGATTACTGTGTAGCATATCTCTCACACTTACTTCACTGCTGTCGCCAGGTACTACTTGAATATTATATTCAGTTGTCTTTCACTGCTGAGGCTAAACTATACACATTGGATAGCGTAGACTGTCAGTAGTTAACTCTTGTCTCTCTAGCTTAGATCTGATTTTTGATATATTCATAGGAGCTTATCGGAATATAGTCCTTTGCAATTATGGCCTTACGTTTCCGGAATCCCGAAGAGGACATGAAGGCGCGCGCAGATTTCTCAGAGTCCGCGAAAGGGTGGGGCATAAGAAAAGGCTTTAAGGGGGAGCAACTAGAAATGTATATCATAGCTGAGTTAGAATGGTGGGACCAAGAAGAAGAAATTATGTTTAAAGAAAATGATGAGTTCTTTGGAGCACAAGAGCGTAGCAAAACTGAAGAAGCAGAGATTAATAAACAGCATATGGAAGTAGTCAATGCAGAGAAGCTAACCTTTCTAGCGGAACATAAGGTGGGAGATATGGATGCTCACCCAACCAGGAAGGAAGGGACATCTTTGCCAACCACCGCGGAATCAGAGTTAGTGGACCGGGAACTACAGGTTCTCATTCGACCCAGTCCTAAACGGAAAAGAGGGAAGAAAAAACGTGCCAAGGGCATTTCAAACAGTCACAAACGTGATAACTGTTTGCACCACGGCAATAGTCGTTTGACAGTAGAGGACCTTCAGGAAAACCACTTGACTGCTACGAGAAATGAATCTCGAGAGAAAGAGGAACTGAAGACAACCTTTAATGAGGTCGCAGGCGGAGACCTAGCCGATTCTCACATTCCCTTCTGTTCACAGAATCACGAAGTGGAATTACATCTGACTGAAATAGGGAGGATGGAAGTAACTGAATCCCATGTGAATTTCACTGCTGCAACGCGGGAAGAGTCACTAATTATCAGTTCAGATAATTTACCTAGTAACAGTTACCCAGAGGACAACTGTTTGCACTACGGTTTGCCAGTACAAGACTCCCAGGAATCTCATTTTACTTCAACGAGAGGTGAAACTCAAGAGGAAGATGACCTGAGGACATCTTTTAAGGAGGTCGGAGATCGAAAGGTAACCGACTTTATTATTCCCTTCAGCCCAGACGAGGAAGAAGTGGGATTAAATTTGACTGACAGTGGGATGAAGGATGACCCGGAACCCTTTGTGATCTTTGAGGCTGCAGCTCAGGAAAAGACACTAGATATCAGTTCAAATGATTTACGTAGTGTGATGGATTGTGTAGACACCAGCCCATCACAGGATTTATCTCAACTGGACTTAGCCCATGAAAGCACGACCAGAGAGGAACATCCAGACCAGGAAACATTTCCAGTTGTTATCTCGGAGCATACCAGTTCGGAGACTCAGGAAACACCGGGAATTGTTAGGAGCCAGAATATGGACTCTGATATTGTGCAGACAACATTGTCTGTAGTTGCTAAATAAGAAAATTCTTTGCACAAGATGGAGGAAGAAACGCCTATCATCTCATTAGCTGAAGTTATCAGGGAATTCCAGCAACAGGAACCTGAAGTAACAGAAGTCAAGAGTGGTTTGGAATCAACACTCTTAGGACTCAATCTATCCTTCAGTCAGGTCGATTTGATAGGAGTAGATCAGCTAGTTGTGGATACTTTATTCCAAAGTAACTCCACTTTATCGCCCTGGAGTAACTATGTTATTTCTCAAGGCTGGACAACTTGGCACACTAAATTTCCAATTTCTAGCACGGTTTTCACACGAAACTCTACTGCAGAGAAACTCAGCCCGTTAACTGATTATCAGGGGAAGAAACCGCGACACCGAGGAGAGAAAATTGTTACGCCCAACTTTGAAGGAGGAAAGCGCCAGTTGAATTTACATCATGGGACCATGATGTGTAACATTATTCCTTTCAAAAGGAAGCTATTGATGGATCAGTTAAAAATCTATAAAGGACGGAGGAAAATCATGGAGACAAGCTTTGCTGTGGCTAGCTTATGCAAGACCTCACTACGGGTACATCCTCGGCTGAAAGGAGTAAATCACGTGAGTGAATGGTGTAAAACAATTGCTGCCCAGAGGCGTAGAAGAATCCCGTTGATTGTGATCTTTCCCAGAAGGGTAAAATTACAACCTTCTGACAATTACCGGATTTTACCAAGCTATTGCATGGAATCCCGGCCGAAAACCAGGTACAAGGATCTATCCAGAGTATCTTTGGGTCATGGAAATGGGACGTCTTTATGCAGGACAACCCACTGCCACAAGGAATATTGGAAACCTTTAGGCAGATACAGAACGGAGAGTGCTTATGCATTATTCTGGGATGTACGGCGTGCTTTGACAAAAGATTTCTGGCAGAAACTTTTTTTTAAGGGGAAAGCTCTGTCGTGAAATGCCGCCTTAACATCCCAGAATATTTTTCTCGGTCTCCACATTTGAGAGGCCAAATTGAGAAAGAATGAATTAATCACGCTACTCCAAAATTATCTAGTCGTGAGGTAAGATTATTCACAAAAAGCCTCTAGCCATGACGTAAGCTTGCAGATGGCAAGTAAAATGGCAACTAGATAATTAGTATACACCTTGGGAAACTGCTGACCCAGACATGCTGAATCAACAATGAACTGGCCCATGGACTGTGTAATTAAAACCGACCAGGCATGACACCTGATAAGCAGGGGTAGAAAATCGCCCAGGTGTGAACAACATTGACCCAGGGAAAGATAATAGCCCCAGGGCTGTAAACTAAGCCCCGCCCACTCTGACTGGCAGACTCAGGGAGGTGTGAACCAGGTCTGATAAGACAATTAACACTGAGCCTGTGGACTTGGGACCAGACAGAGAGGAGCAAGGTGTGATGGCCAGTTGCAATGATAAGGGCAATTACTGTCAGGAGGAGATAAGAAGATTTTATGACGGGAATGCCAAGGAGATAATACGGTCTGCTTGGCTCAGCTTAAATAAGGGTCCTTAGCCTGTTTTATGTTAGATTAAGTTTGACTTCAGAACAGGTAGGCAGCCAGCTCAATGTTTGTAGTCATATGCATGATTTTTATGTTGGCTTCTATGAAGGATTTCTTAGTAACTATGCAACAGTCTTTTAGACATATGAACTTTCAGTCTATATCTGATCTAGGTTATTGCAAGAACTATCTTTGGCGCAGGTTACTTGAGTGTTCTTTCTAAGTTCTGTGGTCAATATCATTGCGCTGTAAGTGCTACTCTTCTGAGAAGTAGAAACTTATGGAAGGCAGGTCTTGTCTAGATATACTTGAGGTGTCGTAGCAGATGCTTGCCATCTCTTTCAAAACTAGACTAGTCTCGTTTTGGTGTGTGCATTTGTTGTACAGATTATAGTCAACTGACTATTTATTTAATTCTTACAACAGCAGTAACTCGGTGGTGATTAAACCGGGCAGCTCAGCAAATATGGCTGGTCTGTTTGGTCACTTCAATTAGACTTGTTGTATATCTCATTTTGTAGCTATACAATATTAGTACTCATTAATAATGCCTGATGCTATTATGTTGAGTATCATTAGATGTCCATCTTGAAGTAATATAATGTTTACGGATATGTTGGATGTATGTATGTGTAATTTCATAAACTAACTAGTGCATTATGCTATGATGTTAAAGTATCACAATATGTCTAGTTTAATCAATATGTTTATGTGTATTGGATGTTTGATATATTGATTTGTCATATGCAAACCTACCAATATGAAGTGTTATATTATGGTGTGCGCATTGGCACACTAACCATCGATTGCATTTGTAGCAGAGGTGTAATGGTACAGACATTACCCACAAGTGTTATGGGGTATATGGTGCTAAACCTTTTTCATCATATGGTGGAGGGTAATGCATGGAAACCTGGCACAACTACTGGTCACGGCTTGTAAGCCCGGATGATCAGGCATTGTTATAATACACTTACCGACCCTGTGAGCTGCTAAACTAACTTTGGACGGAGCGGCTGTACGACACAGAATTTCTGTATTAGCGACATGGACATGGGGCGGCAGAAATGTAATCATTACAGGCGTGTGAGACAATTGAAAAGCCCGTCCCAGACTAAAGACAGTAGGGAGAAGGAGGATGGTGAACACAGTAGAGCTGGAAGATAAAATTGGCCAGACTGGTCATTGTATATGTTTGTGTTATGATATGTTTTAATTAGGATTGCGCTGATATAGAACTGATATAACACATTCTTGACTTTCTTTCAAGCTCTCACAAGGAGCACCTATGTTATAGATCTCAAGACTAGAGACTACTGACTAGGAGTGTCAGGACTGGCAGGATCGTTAGAATACCGGCAAGCTGTTTCTTTTTTGAGTCTACTGGAGAGTGGGGATCTGGACCACAGTTCCAGATAGATGAAGTAACAAGTAAAGTTACGTAATGTTTGTCATCAATATCAATATGTATATGATTTCATCATCCTCATCTTGAACCATCAGATGTCTATGATCATGATTAGTAAATAAATGTTGTAGTATTGTAACTCATAGTTCTGTCGTTATCTTTTAATTCCAATTGTGCATACGTGTTGTGTGTGTACATTGGTGGGGGTTCACTTACACACCAAGGAAAGGAGCAGTCAGGGAGAAAAACCTGTACTATGATAGTTGTCTTTAAACTTTAATTCAGACGTAAAAATCTATCTTAGCTAACCTTCTCTTTACCATTCCTTGGCGAATATTCAGCACAGTTCATTTCATTTTGTAACGAGCCACTTGGAGCTGTACGTTGGATATTCAGGGCTTAATCTGTAGCTCAGCCATATAGATTTTGTCCCTAGTCAGTTTCTGACTATTTGGGGTTGCTCGCCAGTGAATAATACTTTAATCAAGCCGGTGGGGCACCCCGACTTCTGACACTAACAAAGCGTGACTTGTCTCCCAACCCGCTACCAAAATACCATCTCTGCGGTAACTGTGCCACAGGACTCTCCTTCCCTTCTCTTATAGCTCAGAAACCCGCGGGTGTGTAAGCTAGGAACTGAAACTTCACATCTAAGGAAAGGCGTAGTCGGACGCCACCTGGCGGTGGATGATTCAGATGAGGGTTCTTGTCATTGAACTGGGACCACAGGTCGATCTAGACGAACAATAAAACTCTGACATATCCTTAGAAGCAAAGGCGGCCGATGTGACACATCACACATCACATATCACACATCACACATCACACATCACACGTCATATATCACACATCGAGTGCATATGTGCCTGAACATATAGGACTAGCACCATATACCCGCTAAACCTCGAGGATTAAACAAGGTCCCTTACAGGCTGTACAGGTCATATTTGAGCACGGCAGCGCCTGGCAACAGGCCTACGGTGGTAATGTGGTACCCCCGCATAAAGATACAGATTAAAGTTTGTAGCGAAGTCTTTGTCAAAACGTAAGACTTTGAACAGTGAAGACGCAAACAATAGCACGGTTTATTGTCTGCATATTTAACTGCATCTCGTCAGATATATACTGAAGAATTCACATGGAATAAACTAAAACAATAAGATACATCCGTCAAGCTGAAATATACTATACACACATTCACGCAGTAATTTGAATTGCCTGTCACTGTCATTTTAAACTGACAATACAACGATAACAGCGACAAATATGCCAACGAGTGACCTCCCTTCAATGGCAATAGTTTGGTTCTGTTCATCTAGGTTTAATTATCCAAATAACTCAAACAACAGAACTGTAAGACTGGTCACATAGAACGCTGACAGAATGCCTCAATTTCTGGTATATTTATTCCAGGCAGTATCCCATGAATTGTATGACATGCAGGTCATCAACATGATGCAACCCTCTCGCATTCCGTCATACCTGCTCACGCTAACCCTACTTAAATACGACTACAATTAAGGTCAAACATGTCACTTGCCCTATCTTATGTGCCTGCAATGTTCAGAGTTCACAGAATTATTGTTACTTAATTTACTCACATCACGTTATGTCTTCCAGATGGTATCATCTAATATTTAGTCTCTCATCTTAGTTTTATGCCGTCCTTTCTTCATGGATGATCTTCGCCGTCTCCTCTGTCGCTCACTGACGTCCTCATCACCAAGTCAGCTTTTGTGCGTTCAATGTGCACTATCTGTCAAAGACTGAAGGATAGAGGTCTGAGGTCTGCCTCAAGATAGAAGACCACCGGGAAGAGTGGTCAACCTCAAGTAGATCAGAGGCAACAGAGTGTCCCGGTATGAGGGCAGGGTAGGTGATAGGAAGGGGGACTATTAACTAGTTCTCTCATGAGACACGGAGGCGTCGACCAGATAGTTAGTACTCTGGTCACGGCAGAATCACGCGAATTCTGTGGCTTTGTGTGTGATTTGATAGCGACTGTTTTGTAAATGTAAAGAGCCAACGGCAATAAAATGTATCCTCTCACACGACTTGCAAGTTCCTTGTGTGGTGCGAGAGAAGTAATCCTATGATGCCTGAAACATCGGTTGCTGACAGGCGAGGATTAAAGTGGTGTCAGAAGTGTGGCTTGGACAAATGTTCAAGCTATTACACTCACCCACGGCTCTAGACTAAGGTTACTAGTAGTGAATTACAGGGTTTAATTTGTGTCAGTGACTGATGACGTGTGCAGACTAGAACAAGTTGCGAGCTGAGCTGTGCCTATCGTGACAAAATAATGTTTATTTGTGTTTACTGAAATATTGTGTACTTATATTCATGTGTTCTTCAAAGTTGTAAGTATTGATACTATGAGTTTCTTTCATTTATTTATGTAAATACTTATTTGTTTATGAATAATTATCAAATATGATTCATGGCGGAGCGATACACATGCCGGCAACATTATCGATTTTTGCAAGCTAAAAATAGCGCTGCGCCTCTGACGTATTGCGGCTGACAAACAGTTGTTTTACGCCATTTGCATTCAGCATCTGATTGTTTACAAATCGCCAAGCTGCTGCCCGCCTGAATCTGTGCTTTATATTAACTATTATTTGTTTATTTAAGTTATTGAATGAATATATTTATTTATTTAAACATTATTATTATATTTATATTTATTTCAAATCAGTTATTGAATTTTTTTCGTATTTTTCTATTTGTTTACCGTCGCGATGGCACTACTTTCGGCTATGCAAATTAGACTTGGTCTGCACAACACTTCCATAGATTAAACTAGAGTAGAAACGAAAGGCATAAAACGTTAGAACGAAGACAGGACATTGACATTTAATATTAATTAATTTACATTGTATTTGTCCGGGGGCATGTCATTGTGATCGTACCAATTTGTCTAAAATAATATGTCGTTTGCAATTTGTTAATTGTTGCTGCTCTTGTGAACCAGGGTGAACAACAGCCGAATATAAAAGTAACTCGTGTGTATGCCACAGTGCCAAACGATTAGACCTGAGTTGCCAAACGATTGTCCCTGATTTTCTGGAACATTAAGATGAGTATACTCAACGTATTTGGCATGCAATGTGATTAATAATGCATCTCTTTTTCAGCGTGTGATGCATTAGCATATTTTTGTGCTCTGTTTTTCAGGATAAAATTTTCCAGGTTATAAACTAAGAGTACAATTGGTAGTGCTCAGAGATTAAGAAACATAACATATCTAAGATAAATAAGTGCTTAAAGAGGTCAGTGCCTGTTAACGCTAGCTAATTACCTAACAACATGGCTACTTTAGCTGATTTCATAAAAGCAGGTAAAGAGTTACAATACACAGGAAAGGAGCTAGAACAATATGCTGATCAAAAATTTAAAGAAGCAAAGGATGCTGAGAGAGATCAACGCGCACAAGAAAGAGAACAGGAAAGACAACACAAAAAGGAGATTGCAGAACTAGCTGAGATAACAAAACAAAAACAGCTAGAACATGATAAGGAGATTAAGCAACAACAGCTAGAACATGATAAGGAGATTAAACATAAAGAATTAGAATTAAAACAGAAGCAGTTAGAACATGATAAGGAAATTAAACAGAAGGAATTAGAGTTAAAACAAAAACAGTTAGATCAGGAGAAAGAACTAAAGCAAAAAGAGATAGATGAAATGGCAAGAGTTAAGGAAAAACAAATACAAGTGGAATCAGAAACACAGTTAAAGATGAAAGGTATGGATGTAGACTCACACGTAGAGATCTCTGCTACTAAATTAAAAAGTCAACAAGAAGAAAATAAGTTCAATAAGTACAAAAATATTATTAAACCATTCTGCAAAGAAGATTCCATATCAGCCTGGACAGAAAATATCGAGTATCAGTTTAGGATAGAAAGTTTAGATAGTAATAGTACCATTTAGTTTGTTACATTTCACTTTGGTTCATTTCACTAGAGTTCATGCCATCTTAATGAACCAGTCCATTTAACAAACTTGTTCATTTAATATTATGATTAATTTACACCGGATAGGATAAAATAGTTATACATATAAACATACATCATTTACACCATTTAGAGTAAAAATATCAATCATATATTTTTTTTTCATTTAAAAACATTATTCATAATTTTGTTATATTTCACATTACCCATGTTAGAAAGGGACATAATTTATTACATTTTACATTACCCATGTTAGAAAGGGACATAATTTATTACATTTCACATTACCCATTTTAGTTAGTTACATAACTCATCTCACATCAATTTCATTTTAAATAGTTATATTACTTCCCTTAAATTAGATTAAAATAGGTAACACATTAAATACATATTTATAGAACTAGTATTAGTATTTCAGTATTTAAAGTATTATTTCAGTAGAATATAGTGGTTAATAATACCAGGGTACAAACCATCAACCCTTTTTCTTACATGTAAATATGTTGTAAATACATGACTCGTGCAGCAATTTACGCACAGTCATGAAGCTCAACTTTCTCAAACTGAGCCAAACTTGTACAGTGTCACTCCAAGGTTTTTAAATAATTGTGAAGGTAAAAGATGTGTGACAGAAGTGTAAAAGTGAGAGCATATGTAAATTATACAAGAGAGAGTGAGATCAGTCAGCGGATTTTTTTTTTCTGCCGCTTAACGCGACTTTTTTATTTTTGTCTGCGTCAAATGTTTGCTTTCGATGTTGAAAGTGTGCTGCCTTGAATGTGTTGTGTGTAGTTTAGTGTAGATCTTAGAGAAAGTATTTTAAGTCTCATAAGACGGAAACGTAGTCACAAATTATTGTTATACACTGGTTTGTGGCCACATTTAACCGAATTATGGCACTTGAAAACTAACTTACATACATATTATAAATAAACACACATGTTAGAAGTTAGATTATACTATTAGTTAGATCCAAACACGCAAACATCCAGGAAAACTAACATGTAAATTGCATACATTTTCGGTAGATCAAAGGGAGATAACTCCGGGTCAGGGGACACAATAGACAACGAAACACTAACTTAACAGTGAAAGATAACTTTACACGCGGAAGCGAGATAGGTAAAGCCTGTCGCACACAGCTTGTGTAATGGTTGTTTAATATTATATGGGGGACATGAAGCAATTCATGTGTTGACCCTAAGAAAGTCAACTTTGTATGGGTAGTGAGTTAATTTACTATTTGAGGGCAGGTCTTATAAGACAATGGTCCGGTTCAGACATACCTCTAATTAATATAATATTGCGATTGAGAAGAGGGCTCACGCCAACCAGACAAGTTTGTGGCGATTGCCAGTAACCAAGTAAAGTGATACTACATTGTGACAATAGTCAGTAGAAGTCTATTGAATTACCCAAAGCCAGGTTATCAGCAGTCTTTGACAAAAATTAGATACACTAATTTTTTAGAAACCTCTTGCGTCACAACCAAGGAGTCAAAGTTGGTGACGCAACACAGGAGGGGAGGGTGTGTGTCAAAGACTGAAGGATAGAGGTCTGAGGTCTGCCTCAAGATAGAAGACCACCGGGAAGAGTGGTCAACCTCAAGTAGATCAGAGGCAACAGAGTGCCCCGGTATGAGGGCAGGGTATGTGATAGGAAGGGGGACTATTAACTAGTTCTCTCATGAGACACGGAGGCGTCGACCAGATAGTTAGTACTCTGGTCACGGCAGAATCACGCCTACGTGGTAGCCACAGAGAAGTGGATTGCCACTCAATAGGAGACGGCTGCTATAAGCGTGCTGAGTGTGACAGCACGCAAAAAGGCGAAGGACGCACAAGGTCCTTCCGCGTGCTGTGTAGCCACGCGAGGAGAAGAATCAGACTGGGGACTGACTTCTTAGCGAGCGCACCGTTTAGTGTCGATAGGGGTTTCTGTAGCCAAGTAGATAGAGATTAGCAATAGGGTTAGGAAACTAGTGATAGGCAATTCTGTGGCTTTGTGTGTGATTTGATAGCGACTGTTTTGTAAATGTAAAGAGCCAACGGCAATAAAATGTATCCTCTCACACGACTTGCAAGTTCCTTGTGTGGTGCGAGAGAAGTAATCATATGATGCCTGAAACATCGGTTGCTGACACTATCCTTTTCTATTTCCCGATTACCGCATTATTTGTCCTGCGACACATGGCAAAATAGATATGTTGTGCTATGACGGGGACTTCGATCGAAACGTTTGCCTGTGTCTGTATGAATTTTTCTTATTCTTCGAATTTCCTGGTCAAATTTGGTGATACTATTCTGACTTCAGAATGCTTTCTCTGTGGAATGTAGATGCTTTATTGCCAACAGATCGCTATACAATGCCAAGAAAGACCTCAACCCAATGCCCAGAAAGACTTCTACACCCAATGCGTAGCAGGCCTCCACATCCAATGCCCAGAAATCCCCATTCCAATGTCCAGAAATCCTCCATCCCAATGCCCAGAAAGATTCCAACCAAATGTCCAGAAAGACCTCTACACCCAATGCCTAGAAAGACCTCCACACCCAATGCCTAGAAAGACCTCCACACCCAATGCCTAGAAAGACCTCTACACCCAATGCCTAGAAAGACCTCTACACCCAATGCCTAGAAAGACCTCCACACCCAATGCCTAGAAAGACCTCTACACCCAATGCCTAGAAAGACCTCTACACCCAATGCCTAGAAAGACCTCTACACCCAATGCCTAGACAGACCTCTACACCCAATGCCTAGAAAGACCTCCACACCCAATGCCTAAAAAGACCTCTACACCCAATGCCTAGAAAGACCTCTACACCCAATGCCTAGAAAGACCTCTACACCCAATGCCTAGAAAGACCTCCACACCCAATGCCTAGAAAGACCTCCACACCCAATGCCTAGAAAGACCTCCACACCCAATGCCTAGAAAGACCTCCACACCCAATGCCTAGAAAGACCTCCACACCCAATGCCTAGAAAGACCTCCACACCCAATGCCTTGAGTAACCTCCACGCCCAATGCATAGAAAGACCTCCACACTTAATGCCCAGAAAGACTCTCAACCCACTGCCCTGGACGACCCAACCCAATGTTGAGACGCAGATTCGAGGCACTGAAGCTCTGAATGCTGGTGGGAAAGAAGATTTATGAACGAAACTCATTCTCATTCACTGGCACCTTACCGTCTTCACAGACGATAGTTTGCTACATTGTGCTTCAAAAAGGCTTCATAACTTCAACCCATGGCGGTGGTGAATGTGACTGATAAAACCAATTCGTGCTGTAAATGTTCGTCCACAGTGGATGCATGTGAACACATGGCCATTTTCACCATCATGCACCATCTTACGTCTCACGCGCTCGGTGTGTGACTTATCTGCAATAATGTTCTCCTTTGTATTTATTCCATTTCAGATATTTGCCCTCCATGCAACACGTTCAGCGGCGACTTGCTCCCAATGTGCATTTCAGTGCCTGTATCAATCATGTCCCGCTTACACACATCTTTGTATCGACCCTGAGATCTCTTACCCATCTGTAATTCACCTAAAAGATGTCCTTTGGTATTCAACCATCATCCATCCTCCTAACGTGTCCTATCCATTTAAGTCTAAGAAGACTGATGATGGAATAAACCGTCACACAACCTGATCTTTCCAAGACTTCAGTTATTTGTGATTTTGTCTTGCCACTTAATACCAAGTATTCTTCGCAGACACCGCATATGAAAGCTGTTTAAACGTTTCTCTTGGTGTGAGTAAGTTGTCCAGGCTTCATTGTCATAAAGAAGAGTACTAAGGACACAGACTTGGTAAACAAGGACTTTTGTTTTGGCAGCAAGCTTCCTGGTCTCCCAGACTCGTTTTGTTAACCTGTTGATTCTTGTAGCTACCTTACCAATCCGGATGTTGATTTCCTGATCTAGGGATAATTTGCTATTTACCTCTGAACCTAAATATGTAAAATGGTCTACTGTCAATAAAGATTTATGGTACCCCATGTGCACCTTGTGACATAATCTGTGTTTTATTTTTGCTAATTGTTAAACCAAATTCAGAACAAACATTGGAGAATGCAGATAGTAGACGGTGTAGTTCTTCCTCAGAGTGGGTTGTAACTGCAGCATCATCTGCATCTCTGATCAGTACCCTCCTAATTTTGGTCTTGGCCTTCAACCTGTGAGCATTGTAAAGGCCACCATCTGAGCGTGAGTGAATGTATATACCACCATCCTGATCACGAAAAGCAAATTTCAGTAAAAGTGAAAAGCATATTCCACAGAGGCTGGGAGCTAGTACACAACCTTGCTTAACTCTACTCTTGATTTCAAACTCTTCTGAAGTTGCACGATCAAACTTGATTATACCCTTCATGCCTGTGTGGAACGATTCCACAATGGACAGAAGAGATGGTAGGCAGCCAATCTTCTTTAGTGCCTTGAACAGACCCTCACGACTGACCAAATCAAATGCCTTTGTGAGGTCGATGAAGGCAATAAATAGTGGTTGATTCTGTTCACGGCATTTTTCTTGCATTTGTCGCAATGAGAATATCATATCAGTGGTAGACCGGTTCTGTCGGAAGCCACACTATGATTCGAGTAGACTTGATATCCCAGGACTTGAAGTCTGCTCAGAACAATTCTGGCAAATACTTTCCCAACAATACGCAGAAGTGAGATACCCCTATAGTTGTTACAGTCGCTCCGATCGCCATTGTTCTTATACAGTGTTATGATGCTTGAATCTTTGAAATTATGAGGGACTTGTCCTTCTCGCCAGCATAGCTCTATTAGCTGGTGGAAGTGTGGAGTGAGTGTGTCCTGCCCACTCCTGATAACCTCTATTGGAATCCCATCCTTACCTGGAGCCTTGCCAGATGCAAGTTCATTTATAGCACACTTAACTTCTGTTATGGTAGGAAGTGTGTCCAGGTGGTCAAGAGTTGGTAGAGCCTCTATGGCGTTGAGGGCATCATCCGCTAGTTTGGTCTCACTTGAGTAAAGCTCCAAATAGTGTTCTACCCATCTATCCATCTGCTGTTTCTTATCAGTGATGATTTCTCTAGTCAAGGTTTTCGGTGGTGCATTTCTTTTGATCATTGGACCACAGGCTTTCTGTATCAGTGAAAGCGTCTTCAAGTTGCTGTTTACTCTAAGCACTTATCAGGATCGTGGATGTTAATTTTTGTTTTCGCTCGCTTGTTTTGCGCTCAAGCATAGTCCATACACACTATTTATAATAGCGATGGACTGAATTTTGCGTGTGGATTAGCTTTCCTTATTAACAGTATTCCTCGCCATCAGGCGAACCCACTCCGACTTCAGAGGTAGTGGGTGTTAATAATATTAATCCTGATGTTAGATTGCTGTTTAGCTGTGTAGATTCTCTTTGGTTTCAGTCTAACCCTTGCAACAACCAAAGAATGGTCTGTATCACAGCCGGCACTGTGGTAACTTCGAATTAATGATGTTTGGTTCAGGTGTTGTCTCCGTATGATGATGAAGTTCAGTTGGTGCCAATGGCCGGATCTTGGATGTTTCCATGTAACCTTATGCAGGTCTTTTGTTTTAAAGAAGGAGTTTGTAATACATAGGTCATTTCTGGTGCAATGCTCAGCAGCCGTTACCCATTTTCATTGATGCAACCGATGTTGTATTTTCCAAGGCATACTGGCCATGAACTCGATTCTTTGCCCACACGAGCATTGAAATCACCGAGCATATAAATGTAGTCGGTATTTAGAACTGCCTTGATCACAGAGCTTAACTCCTCATAGAACGAATCCTTCACATCATCAGAGGAAGTAAGTGTCGGTGCATATGCAGTTATATTGGTGGCAAAACCACAAGAGGTTTCCAACCACAGGGATAATAGTCTTTTATTACCTCCAGTTGGAATTTCAATCATTCCCAGTAGCGAATTCTTTTCACTGCAAAGCCCACACCATGTTGCCTATCTTTCTGCCTGCTCTCTACCCTTCAAAAAAAAGGGTGTAATTATTTTCCCTGAGTGACCCTTCCTCAGCGAGGCAAGTCTCCTGCAGGCCAGCAATATCAATGTTAAGACGATTGAGTTCAGCATCAATCACAGCCGTTTTTCTCACATCGTCAATATTTGTCAAGTCAGTGGAAAATCCTGGACACATAGTTCTTGCGTTCCAGGTTGCAAGCCGTAGCTTGAGGTTTTGTTTTGTTTTTTCTTTTTATTAATACCTGGTGCATTGGTTTTACAGCCTGTGATTCAGATTTTGGAACGGTCATAACATCTGATGGGAGGTGCCTTGAAGAGATTAGAACAAGAATCGCCATGGCGAAAGTAGCCTTTAGCAAGATGAAAAACATTCTGACCAATAAAAAGATGTCAATTGAAACGAGAAAAAGAGTGTTGAGGGGATACATAGAGCCTGTTCTTTTGTATGGATGTGAAACTTGGACAATGGGCAGTCAAGCTGAAAAACATCTGATGGCTGCAGAAATGTGGTTTCTGGGGAAAATGCAAAGAATACCATGGACAGACAGAAAAACCAATGACCAAGTACTACAGGAGACAAATGAACATCGTAAACTGATTAGAGAAATTAGACGTAGACAGTCAAAAATTTTTGGACATGTTATGAGAAGAAATTGATTGGAGAACTTGGTGAAAACTGGCAAGATCGAAGGAAACAGACCAAGAGGCAGACCGAGAGGAAAATACCTGGATGGCTTGGCCACATGGCATGGACGAGACAGGAACACTGAGCTGATCCACGACACTGGTGATCGAGTGAAATGGCGAGTCATGACCGCCCACGCTTTCCGGCATGACACATGATTGATTGATTGATTCAGATTTTGTCCTAGCCCCAAGCACCCATTGAAGCAGGCAGACAGTGACGAATCAGCACCCAATTGGCCGGGGGCTGCCCAGCTTGAGCTGGACGGTAGTTGATCAGTGACACCTGTAGATGTTTCCCACCGTCAGAGGCAACCCGTGGCGCCCCATGTCTACGCCAATTAACAAAGACCCGTAACTGCTACCTCTCGCTTCGATTCCGAGACCGGTTAAGACCAGGGATGGAGTTATACCTCTCCATATCACAACGCCTGAAATATAGAGACCATGTGTTGCCGATGCTGCATGATCCCTTTCTCGGCCTGTCTAGTTCACCCCAGAGGAAAGATAACAGCAATACATCTGGAACAAGACATGCTGCAGAAGCTGCTGGATCAGCAAAGTAATGCTCTAACTGTCCGCCTGTTGGAGCTTCGATCCTAGACCAGCTGCAAACCAAGGCTTAGGGCCTGGTCTGCCCTGCCATGACATTTTGTCTTTAGGTTGCATTTCCTCGCAACAGGATAAGGCTTGTACCCTCCCAATTGCTCTCTTCCATCCGAAGCCGTTGGCACAATGTGGGGTAAGCGCCGGCCAACATTCGGTGCTAACAGAAAGCAGGTAGTACCGGCTACTGTCATACGGTAGCTCAGTCATATATGACAAAGACCTGACAGATATAAAGAAGCAGAAACCAGACAAACACTTGTGTATTTAGTCACAATATTTTAATCGAACACAAAATATCAACAAAAAACATCAACATGCCTCCCAGCCTGGACAAACGATCCTGTAGACGTCTGCATCAAGATGGAAGACTTTAAATAATTTCGCTTGAAAATGCACTTTCCGTATCTCATCTCATCTCATCATATTCCTCTTGTACCTTGCGGTGTCGAGGTGAAGTATAAAAAGCGGGAGAGTGCCCTCTAATGGGCTTCATGTATCAATATTCCCATGGACTCTGTTATTCCCTGCGTCCATCGTTTACATGGTCGGCCTCTTCCTCTGCTCCCATTTGGTCTGTACATCATCGCTTGTTGTATCGTCGCTTTCCGTATCGTAGCTGTCAAAATTGCCAATTATTGGAACTGGGGGAAATATAAAATGTAGACTCAGTTATGCACAAATCAAAACTAGCAAAGCGAACAACATTCTATATTCTTCTGTTTTATATTTATTTTTATTTTTTTTAAAGAGATCTGAAATAAGTCAGTAAAGGTTCCCTTTACACTCATAAAGCTCATTGGGCATATGGCGCTAGACAGACATATTTATCAACCAAACGACACTCAGTGGCTGATGTGTGATGTGTGATGTACGATGTGTGATGTACGGTCGGTACAGCCTTTGCTTCCCAAGACATTTACTGGTAGCCATTTTGAGCAGGGTCAACTGTTTCATTGATATCTGACGTTAACCTTGGGTTGAACACCCCAGTTATGGCCACGACAGTTGAAGCTATGTGAGGGAGAAGAGAAATACCCCAGTTATGGCCACGACAGTTGAAGCCGCTTGAGAAAGAAGAGAAACACCCCAGTTATTGTCACGACAGTTAAAGCTGTGTGAGGGAGAAGAGAAATACCCCAGTTATTGCCACGACAGTTGAAGCCGCTTGAGGAAGAAGAGAAACACCCCAGTTATGGCCACGACAGTTGAAGCTGTGTGAGAAATAAGATAAACATCCCAGTTATGGCCACGACATTTGAAGCTGTGTGAGAAATAAGATAAACACCCCAGTTATGGCCACGACAGTTGAAGCTGTGTGAGAAATAAGATAAACACCCCAGTTATGGCCACGACAGTTGAAGCTGTGTGAGAAATAAGATAAACACCCCAGTTATGGCCAGGACAATTGAAGTTGTGTGAGAAATAAGATAAACACCCCAGTTATGACCACGAAAGTTGAAGCTGTGTGAGAAATAAGATAAACACCCCAGTTTGGCTAGGACAATTGAAGCTGTGTGAGAAATAAGATAAACACCCCAGTTATGGCCCCGAAAGATGAAACTACGTGAGGAAGAAGAGAAACATCCCAGTTGTGGCCACGACAGTTGAAACTGCGTGAGGAAGAAGAAAAACACCCCAGTTATGGCCACGACAGTTGAAGCCGCTTGAGGAAGAAGAGAAACACCCCAGTTATGGCCACGACAGTTGAAGCCGCTTGAGGAAGAAGAGAAACACCCCAGTTATGGCCACGACAGTTGAAACTACGTGAGGAAGAAGAGAAACAACTAACTTGTTATTCTGCTCTTTTTCTACTCTTTTGTTATTAATGCGTTTACTCTCTTCGAACACAAGCATACCACACAAGGGCTACTACTTGTAGTGCACTGGAACCCGTTACCTCGGCATCAGCACACACGAAGTTTAAGAGCGAACGCTCTCTTATCCATTCGGCCACGCTAACTTCGATGCCTGACAATAAGTATTCTTGGCGATTCTAGACCCAGTGACCGACTGGGTTGTACAGATACACAATTAGTTGTAAACCACAAATATTCAATAACGTGTGAATGCGCATATTAGGCGAATCAATATGGTATGAGAGAACGAACATAAGTTTTAAAGGGTCACAAATTGGGCACGCATGCCCGTCTTACATTCGGTCCTTCCATGTTACATGTACATAAAAAAAAATAACATTGTTAACTGAATGCTGTGAACATAAAATATCCATATTACCATTTTATGAGACAGACAGAAAAGCGCGAGCACTCACACACAAACACACACACACACACACACACACACACACACATATATATATATATATATATATATATATATATATATATATATATATATATATATATATATATATGCGTGCGTGCGTGTGTATGTGTTTGTGTGTGTGTGTGGTTTGATGTGTTTGTCCATCAAGATTGATGATGACCATTCATTTCATCCAGTGGGGTTGAAAGTATGGAGCCATGAGTTCTAAGATGGCTGATAAGGCCTATTTTGGCTCGAAATGCCCTTTGACAATGTGGGCAAAGAATGTTGACGTTCTGGGAGGAGGTTCTCCTGCAGTGGTTTTTCTTTCCAGTCTTTTTTTCACAGCTCTTGCAGTCCTAGTTGCTTCACAAGTGACCACACCCTTGCATAATGATGTACGCCACGAATTACGGTCTTTGGCAGCAGTCTCCCAAGGTTCGTGATGAAATCCTAAAGCTATTAGTGAGATCTTCATAGTGTCTTTCAGGCGTTTCCTCTGGACACCTTGGGAGCGTTTACCATGTATATATATATATATATATATATATATATATATATATATATATATATATATATATATATATATATATATATTCAACTTTCATAATTATATACCCATCCAATAACCCACAAACACACACTCCCTAGCATACACATATACCCATTCACAATTATAAACACACAAACAAATATTTACTTAATGTGGAAGCACTAGACTCGAGTTTCGCTCTCGTTTGAGCTCGTCAGTAGTGCATATCCTTGACCGGATCCGGAAACAAACCCCGGATCACTGGTGTGTGAAGTGGGTGTGTAACCACGCGGCACACGCTGGACACAGCCAAATTATCATAACAGAATATTACAACGTCACCCATCGTAGGCTGTAGCTCAAGATTTGTCCGATCGCCGCGACTGACGTCCGTCAATCGATGTGGACCCGAACGATTAGGTCTTCTCACTGGCAAGTCACACCATGCCGCCTAAAGTCCAGTGAGCAATAATCAAATTGATTTATTTGGTTGTTTCGGGATTTGAGATTTAAATATTGAGCACAACCCACTACTACAGTAGTGGGTTGTGCTCAATATTTAAATCTTAAATTCCGAATCAAATATTTACTTATATACTCTCTCTCTCTCTCTCTCTCTCTCTCTCTCTCTCTCTCTCTCTCTCTCTCTCTCTCTCTCTCTCTCTCTCTCTCTCTCTCTCTCTCTCTCTCTCTCTCTCTCTCTTTCACGGCCCACAACTATAATAATTCGATTGTTTTCTCTACTCACTTGTTGCTAGATCGGAATTTTCAATTATGGCTTCTGGAATATTTATGGAATGTCCACGGCAGCTTTGCAAGGGTAAATAAGCCAATAGGAACAAAACGCAGACAGCAATGGAATTTATGGCCCTTGTTAAAGACATGGCTCATTCACAATCTACGAAATGAAAACACGTCCAATGTAATTATATTTCAAAATTGAATTAAAACGAATAAAAATCAAGAGAATACAAGGTGATTTTTTTTGTTGATTCAGATTATCAAGATTGACCCCAAATTGAGCGTTTGCAAAGATCTTGGCGCGGCAATTCAATAAAATTAACGTGTATTTGACCAAATTGAAAAACCTTTAGTTCCTATATCCCGCTGTACAATGCTTTTTCTTATAGTCCATGCCGTGTGATGGTGATCGTATCTGTCCACAGCCTTCTTTCTCGTATATTATGACTCTGCTTATAGTTCATGCCTTGTGGCGTTGGTGATCATGTCTGCCCACAGCCTTCTGTCTCGTGCACTGCCAGTCTTCTCCTTATAGTCCATGTCGTGTGCCGTTGGTGATTATGTCTCTCAGAGCCTTCTGTCTCTTGTACTGGCAATCATTTCTGATACCAGCGTTACTCCATGCTATGATGTCAAACTGTCCAAAATCTTGTCTCTTGGTTTCCTCCTGTTTCTCCTCCTCTTCAGCTTTCCCGTTGTGACGACATACTCTAGCTTTCCCGTTGTGACGACACACTCCAACTTTCCCCTTCTCATGACATACCTAAAGGTGCCCATGTCTTCTTCTGATGCAAGTAACCAGTTCTCTTCATGATTTTACTCCTTACAAGATATCTACATTACTATTTCTATCTGTCCACGGGGTTCTCATCATTCTTCTATAAAACCACATCTCTCAGCTTCCACATAATTCATCACTTATCTGCTAATTGTCCATGCTCCGCTTCCGTACATCAGGATTCACCAAATACATCTTAATAACTCCATACTACTGAAATCAACAGGAACTTACGTTGTGAAGACTTGTCTATTTGTACCCCATTATTTAGGACGCCCTGTTCAGACTGTCACCCTCACTACAACCCTTCAGGAAGAACCTGACTCGGCCTCCAGTTTCACTAGCTCATGTATCGTCGTGCCCCAGGTACCAGTACATACTGCAGCCATTGCCTCGTTCATAAATATACACATGTGTATTGTCGGGCACTCAAAGAAGTAGAGGACAGAAGAAGCACTAGATAACACAAAAACGAAAAGCTGTAGTTACCGACCGGGATTCGAACCTTCACCTCGAAATGACGACAGTTCCTTGCTGCAGGAAAAAGTGTACTTCGGAGCACGACCCTCCAGACACCCCTAAATAAAGGTGTATTCAGATTCTGGTCTGTAATAATAGCTTTCAATTGTTGTGTTGTCTAATGCGTCTTATATTCTCTACTTCTTTTATTAACTTCTATTAGCGCCAAATAATACTTGTGTGTAACAGAAGACTTTGACGTCAGTGAATCCACATCGCTGTCCAGGATGAAAGACTTGGGTGTAAGAATTGGCACGGCCAGACACGAGAGGTACATCGGGAAGACGAGGTGCCTCGTCAACCGACACAGAACTGGCACTGTTAGCCACCGGACGCTGATGCTTATGCTGGGTGGCGGGGAGGGGGGGAGGATCTGAGCACCTATGGGCCTGTCCGGAGTGCAATTAAGATGCCCCAACCGATAACTGAATACTTATGTGTTCATTTATAAACCGTCTCAGTGAAAAAGAGTTCCCCAAATAATTTTTCATTGTTATGTTGACCTGCTGACGGTTCCAGGAACAATATTTTTTTCCCCCGCGTTTCCATCCTGTTTCAGGATATTGCGGTCAACACCAGCATCTTTCAGCTGTATGTTGATTCCTAGGCTAGATTACGCTCATCAGCACGCCACGACTTTCTGAGCGACCGGCTCCATACTCTCATAAGTCACTTTTGCGATTCGAACCACTGCTAATTCTCGTCGCGTCACGTGACGAAAGTATTCGGGGTTAGCGGAGAAAGCTGCTAACACCTCGGCCACGGAGCCGTTCCAGGAACAATGCCTTCTATTATTGTTCTGTCCAAGCTATTGTGATATCTGATGTGGCCAAAGTGTTTAGTTTCGGAGACATGGTACTGTTTGTGAATAAGTTGTCTTCCACGTTCACATCTTGTTGAATGTCAAGACTTTCTTCTTCTTGATTCACAGTTTGCTAAGTGTTGTTATATGCCCTTTAAGTTCAAAAACGTTGATTTTCTTGTTTTAATTTTTACTTCATATTAACAACACTGCTCATATATCTACCTATTCTTCTTCTCCTTCTTCTTTTTCTTTCTTTCTTTCTTCTTCTTCTTCTTCTTCTTCTTCTTCTTCTTCTTCTTCTTCTTCTTCTTCTTCTTCATCTTCTGTCTTTTATCTCCCAGTGGAGCGCAAGCTGCCAACAAACTCACACCAAGCCCTCCTATCTTCTGCCATCTCCTGCAGCGAACGTCATCTCCTGCTACCAACGTCATCTCCTGCTACTAACGTCATCTCCTGCAGCTAACGTCATCTCCTGCAGCTAACGTCATCTCCTGCAGCTAACATCATTTCCTGCTACTAACGTCATCTCCTGCAGCTAACGTCATCTCCTGCTACTAACGTCATCTCCTGCTACTAACATCATCTCCTGCAGCTAACGTCATCTCCTGCAGCTAACGTCATCTCCTGCAACTAACGTCATCTCCTGCTACTAACGTCATCTCCTGCAGCTAACATCATTTCCTGCTACTAACGTCATCTCCTGCAGCTAACGTCATCTCCTGCAGCTAACGTCATCTCCTGCTGCTAACGTCATCTCCTGCTACTAACATCATCTCCTGCAGCTAACGTCATCTCCTGCTACTAATGTCATCTCCTGCTACTAATGTCATCTCCTGCAGCTAACGTCATCTCCTGCTACTAACGTCATATCCTGCTACTAACGTCATCTCCTGCAGCTAACGTCATCTCCTGCAGCTAACGTCATCTCCTGCTGCTAACGTCATCTCCTGCTACTAACATCATCTCCTGCAGCTAACGTCATCTCCTGCTACTAATGTCATCTCCTGCTACTAATGTCATCTCCTGCAGCTAACGTCATCTCCTGCTACTAACGTCATCTCCTGCTACTAACGTCATCTCCTGCTACTAACGTCATCTCCTGCTACTAACGTCATCTCCTGCTACTAACGTCATCTCCTGCTAATAACATCATCTCCTGCAGCTAACGTCATCTCCTGCTACTATCGTCATCTCCTGCTACTAATGTCATCTCCTGCAGCTAACGTCATCTCCTGCTACTAACGTCATCTCCTGCTACTAATGTCATCTCCTGCAGCTAACGTCATCTCCTGCTACTAACGTCATCTCCTGCTACTAACGTCATCTCCTGCTACTAACGTCATCTCCTGCTACTAACGTCATCTCCTGCAGCTAACGTCATCTCCTGCTACTAACGTCATCTCCTGCAACTAACGTCATCTCCTGCTACTAACGTCATCTCCTGCAGCTAACGTCATCTCCTGCTACTAACGTCATCTCCTGCTACTAACGTCATCTCCTGCTACTAACGTCATCTCCTGCTACTAACGTCATCTCCTGCTACTAACATCATCTCCTGCAGCTAACGTCATCTCCTGCAGCTAACGTCATCTCCTGCTACTAACGTCATCTCCTGCTACTAACGTCACCTCCTGCAGCTAACGTCATCTCCTGCAGCTAACGTCATCTCCTGCTACTAATGTCATCTCCTGCTACTAATGTCATCTCCTGCTGCTAACATCATCTCCTGCAGCTAATGTCATCTCCTGCTACTAACATCATCTCCTGCAGCTAACGTCATCTCCTGCTACTAACGTCATCTCCTGCAGCTAACATCCTTTCCTGCTACTAACGTCATCTCCTGCAGCTAACGTCATCTCCTGCAGCTAACGTCATCTCCTGCTGCTAACATCATCTCCTGCAGCTAACGTCATCTCCTGCTACTAATGTCATCTCCTGCTGCTAACATCATTTCCTGCTACTAACATCATCTCCTGCAGCTAATGTCATCTCCTGCTACTAATGTCATCTCCTGCAGCTAACATCATTTCCTGCTACTAAGGTCATCTCCTGCAGCTAACGTCATCTCCTGCTACTAACGTCATCTCCTGCAGCTAACATCATTTCCTGCAGCTAATGTCATCTCCTGCTACTAATGTCATCTCCTGCAGCTAACATCATTTCCTGCTACTAACGTCATCTCCTGCAGCTAACGTCATCTCCTGCTACTAACGTCATCCCCTGCAGCTAACATCATTTCCTGCTACTAACATCATCTCCTGCAGCTAACGTCATCTCCTGCTACTAACGTCATCTCCTGCAGCTAACATCATTTCCTGCTACTAACATCATCTCCTGCAGCTAATGTCATCTCCTGCTACTAATGTCATCTCCTGCTGCTAACATCATTTCCTGCTACTAACGTCATCTCCTGCAGCTAACGTCATCTCCTGCTACTAACGTCATCTCCTGCAGCTAACATCATGTCCTGCTACTAACGTCATCTCCTGCAGCTAACGTCATCTCCTGCTACTAACGTCATCTCCTGCTACTAACATCATCTCCTGCAGCTAACGTCATCTCCTGCTACTAACGTCATCTCCTGCAACTAACGTCATCTCCTGCTACTAACGTCATCTCCTGCAGCTAACATCATTTCCTGCTACTAACGTCATCTCCTGCAGCTAACGTCATCTCCTGCAGCTAACGTCATCTCCTGCTGCTAACGTCATCTCCTGCTACTAACATCATCTCCTGCAGCTAATGTCATCTCCTGCAGCTAACGTCATGTCCTGCAGATAACGTCATCTCCTGCTGCTAACGTCATCTCCTGCTACTAACATCATCTCCTGCAGCTAACGTCATCTCCTGCAGCTAACGTCATCTCCTGCAGCTAACGTCATCTCCTGCTGCTAACGTCATCTCCTGCTGCTAACATCATCTCCTGCTACTAACGTCATCTCCTGCAGCTAACGTCATCTCCTGCTACTAACATCATCTCCTGCAGCTAACGTCATCTCCTGCAGCTAACGTCATCTCCTGCTACTAACGTCATCTCCTGCAACTAACGTCATCTCCTGCTACTAACGTCATCTCCTGCAGCTAACATCATTTCCTGCTACTAACGTCATCTCCTGCAGCTAACGTCATCTCCTGCAGCTAACGTCATCTCCTGCTGCTAACGTCATCTCCTGCTACTAACGTCATCTCCTGCTGCTAACATCATTTCCTGCTGCTAACATCATCTCCTGCAGCTAATGTCATCTCCTGCTACTAACGTCATCTCCTGCTACTAACGTCATCTCCTGCAGCTAACGTCATCTCCTGCTGCTAACGTCATCTCCTGCTACTAACATCATCTCCTGCAGCTAACGTCATCTCCTGCTACTAACGTCATCTCCTGCTGCTAACATCATTTCCTGCTACTAACATCATCTCCTGCAGCTAACGTCATCTCCTGCTACTAACGTCATCTCCTGCTACTAACGTCATCTCCTGCTGCTAACGTCATCTCCTGCTACTAACGTCATCTCCTGCTACTAACGTCATCTCCTGCTGCTAACATCATTTCCTGCTACTAACATCATCTCCTGCAGCTAATGTCATCTCCTGCTACTAATGTCATCTCCTGCTACTAACATCATCTCCTGCAGCTAACGTCATTTCCTGCTACTAACATCATCTCCTGCAGCTAACGTCATCTCCTGCAGCTAACGTCATCTCCTGCTACTAACATCATCTCCTGCAGCTAACATCATCTCCTGCAGCTAACGTCATCTCCTGCAGCTAACGTCATCTCCTGCAGCTAACGTCATCTCCTGCTGCTAACGTCATCTCCTGCTACTAACATCATCTCCTGCAGCTAACGTCATCTCCTGCAGCTAACGTCATCTCCTGCAGCTAACGTCATCTCCTGCTGCTAACGTCATCTCCTGCTGCTAACATCATCTCCTGCTACTAACGTCATCTCCTGCAGCTAACGTCATCTCCTGCTGCTAACGTCATCTCCTGCAGCTAACGTCATCTCCTGCTACTAACGTCATCTCCTGCAACTAACGTCATCTCCTGCTACTAACGTCATCTCCTGCAGCTAACATCATTTCCAGCTACTAACGTCATCTCCTGCAGCTAACGTCATCTCCTGCAGCTAACGTCATCTCCTGCTGCTAACGTCATCTCCTGCTACTAACGTCATCTCCTGCTGCTAACATCATTTCCTGCTGCTAACATCATCTCCTGCAGCTAATGTCATCTCCTGCTACTAACGTCATCTCCTGCTACTAACGTCATCTCCTGCAGCTAACGTCATCTCCTGCAGCTAACGTCATCTCCTGCAGCTAACATCATTTCCTGCTACTAACGTCATCTCCTGCAACTAACGTCATCTCCTGCTACTAACGTCATCTCCTGCAGCTAACATCATTTCCTGCTACTAACGTCATCTCCTGCAGCTAACGTCATCTCCTGCAGCTAACGTCATCTCCTGCTGCTAGCGTCATCTCCTGCTACTAACATCATCTCCTGCAGCTAATGTCATCTCCTGCAGCTAACGTCATCTCCTGCAGCTAACGTCATCTCCTGCTGCTAACATCATCTCCTGCTACTAACGTCATCTCCTGCAGCTAACGTCATCTCCTGCTGCTAACGTCATCTCCTGCTACTAACATCATCTCCTGCAGCTAACGTCATCTCCTGCTACTAACGTCATCTCCTGCAACTAACGTCATCTCCTGCTACTAACGTCATCTCCTGCAGCTAACATCATTTCCTGCTACTAACGTCATCTCCTGCAGCTAACGTCATCTCCTGCAGCTAACGTCATCTCCTGCTGCTAACGTCATCTCCTGCTACTAACGTCATCTCCTGCTGCTAACATCATTTCCTGCTGCTAACATCATCTCCTGCAGCTAATGTCATCTCCTGCTACTAACGTCATCTCCTGCTACTAACGTCATCTCCTGCAGCTAACGTCATCTCCTGCTGCTAACGTCGTCTCCTGCTACTAACATCATCTCCTGCAGCTAACGTCATCTCCTGCTACTAACGTCATCTCCTGCTGCTAACATCATTTCCTGCTACTAAAATCATCTCCTGCAGCTAACGTCATCTCCTGCTACTAACGTCATCTCCTGCTACTAACGTCATCTCCTGCTACTAACGTCATCTCCTGCTGCTAACGTCATCTCCTGCTACTAACGTCATCTCCTGCTGCTAACATCATTTCCTGCTACTAACATCATCTCCTGCAGCTAATGTCATCTCCTGCTACTAATGTCATCTCCTGCTACTAACATCATCTCCTGCAGCTAACGTCATTTCCTGCTACTAACATCATCTCCTGCAGCTAACGTCATCTCCTGCAGCTAACGTCATCTCCTGCTACTAACATCATCTCCTGCAGCTAACATCATCTCCTGCAGCTAACGTCATCTCCTGCTACTAACGTCATCTCCTGCAGCTAACGTCATCTCCTGCAGCTAACGTCATCTCCTGCAGCTAACATCATTTCCTGCTACTAACGTCATCTCCTGCAGCTAATGTCATCTCCTGCTACTAACGTCATCTCCTGCAGCTAACATCATTTCCTGCTACTAACGTCATCTCCTGCAGCTAACGTCATCTCCTCCTCATACTATTCGTCTGTGTCTCTAATTATCTTCTCCTTGAGCTATCGAGGCTCGCTCTAATTCTTGTGTCCTAGGACTTCCGGAGAAAGGGTGTTCTTATTATACTACTGTCAAGTTTTCACAGTGTGTGTCCTATCACGGTGTGTGTCCTATCACGATGTGTGTTCTATCACGGTGTGTGTCCTATCACGGTGTGTGTTCTATCACGGTGTGTGTCCGTATCTATCGCCAACGTCCCTAGCATACCTCTTGATTCCCTGGGACTTGTTTACTTCTCTCCATGAGCCCCAGGCGGTATTTCTGTCATCCCGTTTTAGTCCTTCTACTGTGTATAGTCTCCAGTTAATGGATTCTATTAGTTTATTAATACATGTTATTGTAATGGTCGTTTTCCATGTGTCCTATCCATACATTACTTAATATGTAATACTTAATTTAGGAATCGGCATCACTGCACTCGACCGAAAGTTCGCGTGCTGAGAGAAAAAGGGGAAACAAGACAGACCAGAAGGAGAAACAAGAAACTATTAGACTGAAATTAAGTTCCATTCAAGTTAAGAATGAAGTTTAATTCAAGTCAAACATTATGTTCGATTCAAGTCAACAAAGTCAACATCAATGTTATTCTACGGTGAGAAACATGGACAACAGAACATCATACATTCTTCCCTACCTACCTGGTAACAATACACAACAGAACATCATACATCCTTCCCTACCTACCTGGTAACAATACATCTTAAGACGAACAGGTTAGCTTGGTGTTGATTGCCAAGTCACTGGAGATTTAATAAGAGTCGTTCGAGTGGCAAGTTATAAATGCCAACACGTTCTCCATAAAGGCAACAACAACACACACAAATCCTGTATAAACGATAGTACCAACAGTAACAGGTCGCCGACATCAATATCATACCAGCAGCGGCAGAAGAAGAAGAAGAAGAAGAGAAGAAGAAGAAGAAGAAGAAGAAGAAGAAGAAGAAGAAGAAGAAGAAGAAGAAGAAGAAGAAGAAGAAGAAGAAGAAGAAGAGAAGAAGAAGAAGAAGAAGAAGAAGAAGAAGAAGAAGAAGAAGAAGAAGAAGAAGAAGAAGAAGAAGAAGAAGAAGAAGAAGAAGAAGAAGAAGTCATACACTATACCTTCTAGAAATTCTCTTGTGGTTTACTTCAGTACGTAGATAAGATAACTAATTTTCTGCTAACTCCAAACGTTACATAAGCATTTATATAGCCTCCACATAATAACCCAGTTATTTGCGTGGGCTGTCTGAAGTTAGCAATTTGTATAAGTACGAGATATAAATCGGATGTTCAATTACTAAAGTTCCGTCTTCGATTTTTGCACTAATGTTTTAAGCCCGCTTTAAGTTCTTTTCATCGTAGCAAAACAAAGGGCTTGTAGGTAATCAACCCCCCCCCCCCCCCCACCCCTTCTTCCCTTTTCCCCTGGTGTTTTCCACTTCGTAGCTGTTGCGGAACCTGCGTACCGCCTGAAATCAAAAACTAAATTGATATATTGACTAGAGACACACCCTGTAGCGCCGTTGAAGAGTCAACGCTGTCTATACGAAACAAGTCACAACACTTGAGATAGCATCAATGCGAGAACAAGTCGCTTGACATCTACGACGGCCACACGATCGGCCACAGTTAGTAAGAAGATGGACAGCGTAGTCCGTGTTGCTTTAAGCTTTATTAAGATTACAAGAAATTCTGTATCGCTGTGTCCTTCTATACAAAGAATTGAAGACATCTTGGTATCAAACATGTATGTGTTGCAAGCGTTCGAATCCGTGATCGTACGCCGCTCAATAGTTGTATAGTTACAAACCGCTTGCTTTGACGGTTATCCACGCCGTTAGTCCCAGCCCCCCCCCCCTCTCTATCTCTTCTCTCCCCTTCCTCCATTGCTCACTCTTGGTTCCTACTTTACCTACATCCCGTGCCGTCCCTCTCTGCTCTCTGTCTCACTCTTGGTTCCTACTTTACCTACATCCTGTGCCGTCCTTCTCTGCTCTCTGTCTCACTCTTGGTTCCTACTTTACCTAAATCCCGTGCTGTCCCTCTCTGCTCTCTGTCTCACTCTTGGTTCCCACATGCTCTTACATCCTGAAATCTTGGCTGCTCGTGCCTTCCTCCCCTTGCTCAGCCTTTGTCTGACCTGATAGCTGTCTTAAATACCTTGCGATGAAAATGTGGTGATTGTTCACGTAGGGCAGGGTTGGTGATTGTTCACGTAGCGCAGTGATGATGAATACCCCTACGTTGTCCCTGTCTGTGATCACGTGTGCTACAGCCAGTAGTGGAGCCAAATAACAAGTCACGTTGATTTGTCAACTTCTCTGTGAGTCTGCACAGCCTCCGTGTCATATGTAACGCTTGTTATATACGTTCAGCGGTCAGCATGACCGAATGGATAAGAACGTGTGTTCTTAAACAATCGTTGTACTGACGCCGAAGTAAGGGGTTCAACCTCTACACTTGACAGTTGGACTAAAATGTTGACCTCTCGTCTTTGACTTAGGGACGTACATTACAAGTACCTCTAAAGTCGGAGTGGGTTCACTTGATGGCGAGGGACACTGTTAATAGGCAAAGCTAATACACACGCAAAATTCAGTCCGGCATTACTAGAAGTTGTGTGTATGGACTACGCTTGAGTTCAAAGCGAGCCAGCGCAAACATGAAATATCCATTCTGCTTCCCCCCCCCCCCTCCCCACGAATGAAACCTTTATTGGTGGGAACACAGCCCGCTCATGACCCCAGACGTCTGCATGACCCAGGCAGAAGATCCGCATGCCGAAGCGGGACACGCTGACTTTATGAACTGCATAATTAGGTATGCCGCACTTCCCTCGAACGAGGAACTAAGAATAGGAGGATCTGTCTGGATCTTGGAGAGATCATCTGTCATCATCATCATGTGCCACGCCGACCAGCGTCGGTGGTCATGTTTCGCCATCTTACACGATTACCATAGTAGTGGGTCAGCTGTGTTTTTGTCTCAATTGAGTTAAGAACCGACATAACTGCACTCAGAACATTCCCATAGGTGCTCTTGTCTCGATTGAGTTAAGAACCGACATCACTGCACTCAGGATATTCCCATAGGTGCACTCAGGACATTCCCATAGGTGCACTCAGGACATTCCCATAGGTGCACTCAGGACATTCCCATAGGTGCACTCAGGACATTCTCATAGATGCTCGTCTCGATTATGCCATATGGCCAAGCCATTTAGATTCCCTTCCCTTCTTCTTTTCCCCTCAATCTTGCCAGTTGTTACCAAGTTATCTAGTTTATTTCTTCTCATAGAAACATCTTGAATGTCTATGTCTAATTTCTCTAATCAGTTTGCGGTTTTCATTTGTTTGCTGTAGAACTTTCTCATTGGTTTTTCTGTCTACCCATAATATTCTTTGCATTTCCCTCAGATACCACATTGCCGTGTGATTAGATGATTTTTCAGCGTGTCTGCTCATTGTCCACGTTTCACATCGAACAAAAGTAGAGGTGCGATGTAGCACTTCAACACTTTTTACCTCATTGAAATTGGCATATTTTTTATTGGTCAGTATACAACATTAACCATTCATACGATACCCGCCGAAATTGGACTTTAAGAAATAGAGTGAGAATCTAACACAAACATAACTCTAATGTATGTGCGTGGATGGTGGGGTAGTGGATTCATTCCATACGCCAGTCAACATGTATCATTGTTGATTGGTCATTTCTCCCACCTCACGCCTCTTATCACGGCACGTCGAGAAGCCTCTCGATCCCTGGCCAGTTCTCTCGCCTCATGCCCCTTGGTCTGCAATGTCCATGTCTGTGGTCGTGCTGGTCCATCTCTGGTCATTTCTCCCGCCCTGTGTCTGCAATTTCCATGTCTGTGTCGTGCTGCTCCATCTCTGCCTTTTTTTCCCCCAGGAACCATGCCTTCTAACACCGTTCACTCAAAGCCACCAAGTATTCCAGTTTCCGAAACATGAAGCTGTGTATGTGGCAGTTTCTTCAATATTCAGATCTGGTAGAATGTTTTTTGTTTTTATTCTTCTTGGTCCGCGATATTCTCAGAGCTTTTCTGCTCAATCTTTCTTTTTAATGATTATAAAATTGTCCATGATTCACATCTATATGTTGGCACAGAAAAGAAGCATGTCCTCAAACATTTTAACTCTTTTGCCGATGCTGTGCCTTAGCTTCTTTATACGATTTAATTTCTGCAGTTCTTCTGCCAACCTGCGTCTAATTTTCGTTGAGCAGTCCCAAATGTCACTGATTACGGGTTCAAGATATTCAAAGTTCGTGATATTTTCAATCTCTTTGTTGTTGATTGTCATCTTTGGTTGTTTCTGTGGACAATATTTTTGTTTCGCTTAAGTTCAGAAAAAGATTTTGACATTCTCTGTCTCTCTTCACAGACATGATCAGCTCTTCTAATTCTTTAGCATTATTTGAGAGAACTGCGTCATCTGCATATCTAATTTCTTAAATTTGATTTCCACCAATTACAAATGAACCACAATTATCTCCGGTCTCATCATATTTGACATTCCTCGTTACATTTTCTGCATATATATTAACACGTTTGGAGAGAGAATCCAGCCTTGTCTTACCCTCTTTTGCACCTTAAACCAGTTTGAAGTTTCACCGCCTGCTCTGATAGCTGCTGGTTGATCGTGATATAATGACTGAATTAGGTGGATCGGATGTGCTGGAAGCCCCATTTCACTCATGACCTTCCACAATGTCTGATGTTCAACACCTACACCGGTCTGTTGGCCTTAAATGTTGACTTCTCATTTAGACAGAAGTGGCAAACTTCTGAACGAAAAATTGCCCAAAACATCAACATAGAGTTGGTTTACCCCTACTCCCGTCAGTTGGACTAAAATGTTGACTTCTCGTCCTTGACCTGGGCAAGTAAATTACAAGTACCTCAGAAGTCGGAGTGTGTTAGCCGGATGGCGAGTCATATTGGTAAAAAGGACAGCTAATTCACACACAAAAATCAGTCCAGAGCACTCTCTAGTACAGGAGTGGCCAACCTTTTCAGCAGGCGGGCCAAAATTCAGAACCAATATTTTCTGTGGGGCCACGCACCTAATTTTTTTTTTTTTTTTGGTTAATTAAAGTAAACAAGCAAGCGTGCTACAGCCTCGACCACATCATCGCTTCCCATTCCGTGGGCTGCAACATGACGTCCGGAGGGCCGCATGACGTCCGGAGGGCCGCATGCGGCCCGCGGGCCTCGTGTTGGCCACCCCTGCTCTAGTAGATGATATGTATGGACTATGCTTTAGGTCAAAGAGAAAAATATTTTTTTTAAAAACATGGGGTTGACACATCATCTTGCAAGGACATGTAATACTTGTTTAGTGTGGAGTCTCAGATGACTACCTAGTGACTGTCCTTACTTCTATCATACAGGAAGTAATTGTATCCCATCAATCATTCTGCTTAGGAATCCCCATGTCCTCTTACCACGTAAGACAGGCTGGCTCTCTCTCTCTCTCTCTCTCTCTCCTCTCTGCCTTTCATGCACACGCACACAGAAGAGAGTTTATTGATCATGCATCCAATAGTTGTCTGCTTTGTGATGCTATGTTGAGGAGGAGGAGAGGAACAACAACAACAACAGCAGCAGCAGCAAGACTACTCAGTTTGGTTTTCTTGTTCTCCATCAATACTGCCAGGTGATACAAATATATTTCTGTTCACTTCTCCTGACAAGAATGCTTGCAAGTTTCCTCTTCATAACTTACAGAAAATTGTCATTGCTCAGTTTGGCAGTAAAATCAGTTAAAGTTTTGTTGTATAACCACTCCTTCAATTTGGCTGTAAAATCACAGCTTCATTTTCAATGATCTATTCATGAGTGTAATTTTTTTTTACATTTGCAATTACCGTGGGGATAACTAATGCTCCACATTCAAACAATTTCATTTACTGTGTTGTAAGTATTTCAGCCAAAGTATAATCCATCTATTCACTTACTATGATATAGAACTCTGCAGTATACACCTGAAGAGATGCTGTGAAGCCAGGCAATAAATCCTGCAACCTATTTTATGTGACTTCAGTGTTTAAATAGATATCGAGGCTCATGTATTTGCCTCGATATCGGACTGACTTATCTGGACAACGACCTTGGAACGTTAAAGGACTTTTGAGATTTGGAACATGGAATGTACGGACACTATATCGAGCTGGAGCGGCCGAAGAACTAACCCGGGAGCTGATTGAATATCAAATGGATATAACAGCAATTCAAGAAATAAGGTGGCCAGGAGAGGGTACTTTAGAGCAAAATGGAATGATTATAATATATGGAGGAAACACCCAAAATAAACATGAATTAGGAACAGGATTTGTCATCAAAAAAGAGTTATGGGGGAAAGTTTTAAACTTTAAAGCTTTTAATGACAGGATTAGTAAATTACGAATAAAAGGTAAATGGAAAAATATAACGATGATTAATGTACATGCACCTACTGAAGAGAAAGAAGATGATATTAAAGAAGACTTTTATAATGATCTGGAAGATGTCATAGAAGAAACCCCCAAACAGGACATCCTGATTGTGCTGGGAGACTTCAATGCAAAAATAGGTAGAGAGCAAACTAATAAAAAAAGTGGCCGGTATGGAAAGCCTACATACAACTTCAAATGATAATGGATGGAGAGTCATCAACCTGGCAGAAGCCAAAGGACTGCAGATTAGCAGTACCAGACTACAAAGAAAGGATATACACAAACAAACTTGGAAATCATGTGACAAGAGAACCTATAATCAAATAGATCACATTTTAATTAACAACAGAAATGCATCAAACATACAGCAAGTCAGAAGTTATAGAGGAGCTGAGTGCCACAGTGACCACTTCCTCGTTGGAGCAAAATTTAAAATGAAACTTAAGAGAGCTTTCTATACTAAATTACAAAGATTACACCCAACATATAACAGAGAAAAACTGCAAGACATTAGTCAAAGAGAAATTTACAGATGAAATAAAATGTAAACTTGAAACTCTGCAAAACCCTTTGGAGGAAAGCATTGACCAAACTTGGTTGAACATCAAGAATACAATTCAGTCTACCGCAGAAGAATGTCTCGGTGTGTTAACCACGCATAGAAAGAACAGATGGTTCAATCAAAAATGTGAAGAAGCAGTCATTAGGAAGAAGAATGCCAGACATGTATGGTTAAATCACATCAATAACATCCAAAAGGAAGAGCATTATAGAAATGAATGTAAAGAGGCTACAAAAATAGTCAGACAGCAGAAGCGAGAATATATGAGTAATATAATCAAAGATATGGAAACTAATCACCAGAAAAATGAATCCAGAAAATTTTTTAAAGAACTGAAGTCAATGAAACGAGGGCACCAACAAAACACATATGGTTTAAAAGACAAAAATGGGAATATGATAAATACCAATGAGGAAATGTGCAACACATGGAAAGAATATTTTATTGAATTACTAAATTGTGAAGCTCCAAGTAACATTTTCTCACAGGAAGAGGTTCTAACATGCGAACCACAAATTGAAGAACCTACATTTGAAGAAATCCTATATGTAATCACACGACTTAAAAACAATAAGGCAACTGGGACTGATGGAATTGCTGCTGAATTTATAAAGGCAGGTGGCCATGCATTACATCTAAAGCTATACGAACTAATAATAAAAATCTGGAGGACAGAAGAATTACCCCATGACTGGAAAGAGTCATTATTGATACCTATCTTTAAGAAAGGAGACAAGTTCCAATGTGGAAATTATAGAGGAATATCACTACTGTCCACAAGCTATAAGATACTATCCGCAGTATTACTAAATAGACTAAAACCATATTCAGAAGACATATTAGGTGACTACCAGGCGGGTTTTAGACAAAACAGATCAACAATAGATCAGATATTTATCTTACGACAAATAGCCGAGAAACATTGGGAATATAAAAGAGATCTCCATAACATTTTTGTGGATTTTAAAAAGGCTTATGATAGTGTCCATAGGAATAGTCTATGGAATGCTATGCAGGAATTTGGAATACCAAGGAAGTTAATCAACATGACCAGACTATGCATGGAAGATACTTATAATATAGTAACATATAAAGGCAGGAAATCAGACCCCTTCCAAATAACATCTGGCTTGAAACAGGGTGATGCACTATCGCCGCTACTCTTCAATCTGGCTCTAGAGAAAGTTGTAAGGAAGGTAAAGGAGGAGTGTGATATTGGAGGAACATCCAAGCTGCTTGGTTATGCAGATGATATAGATATTATAGGGCAAAGTGAACAAAAGACATTGGAAATATTGACTCACTTAAAGGAAAAAGCCCAACAGATGGGGCTGGTTATCAACCAAGATAAGACAGAATATATGGTAATTTCAAGAGACGGAATGGCTAAAAACTCTGGCCACATACAAATAGATAATATGACCATTAAAAGAACGGAAACATACAAATACCTGGGAACAATCTTCAACTGCTCCAACATCATAAGGGAAGAAATAAAAACTAGAATCAACTCTGGAAATAAGATATACTATGCACTACAACATCTACTAAAATCAAAGGCGCTATCTCGTAACACCAAAATCACACTATACAAAACACTGATCAGGCCAGTTGTGCTGTATGGCTCTGAAACCTGGAGTACAATGAAAGGAGACGAAGCCTTGTTACAAACCTTTGAGAACAAAATTTTAAGACGCATCTTTGGACCCATTAGGGATACACAAAGTGGAGAGTGGAAAAGAAGAAGTAACAAAGACATTTATGATCTGTTTAAGTCCCCGCTAATCACTGGTATCATGAAGGCTAATAGACTACAATGGCTGGGGCATATAGAAAGAATGGAAGATAATAGGGAAACAAAACTCGCTTACACTCAGGAAATAAATGACCGTAGACCCCGACCAAGAAGGCGGTGGAGAGATAATACATGTACAGACCTACAAGCACTTGGAATCAACGACTGGCAAGAGAAGGTCCACCAGAGAGATGAATGGAGACGGATTGTATTTGCAGCAAAGAACCTCAATGGCTCGGAACGCTGAAGAAGAAGAAGAAGTGTTTAAATGTAATGTTTTTGTTATTGCTGAAGTTATGAAATTCATGTTCCGTGCAATACTTTCGGCAGGCTAGTCTGCACAAACAACTGAGCCGTATGGGGAAAACCCAGTGTAATTAAGTCAATTCTCTTGCCGTTAAACCTTTTGAATGAATGATCTTGCTTTCACATACTGTCCCGGATTCACAAACATATTGTAACATTGATTCTTTGTAACATTTTAAAATATTATTGTTTTTTGGGGTCGTGCATGATCTGGTTGTGCATATTTAAAGTCACACTCTGAGACAGGATACTAAAGTTAAAATGTATTTTGATGCTGAATCAATAACACAAACTAACATCAAATCAGTCAATACGTGTGCAGCTGTGTCAAACGTGAACTCGTGCAGAGAGAAAGGAACACCTGCTGGCTATATCTACGATTCTCATATATTACACATGGGTGATCTACCGCAGGGAGTGGAATCTTGGGGGTAGAGTAGAACAGAGGTTACTCCGTACATCTCTGCTCAAACGGACTATGTTCTTCTTCTTCTGCTGCGTTCACCCGGAGTTTTTTTTTCGGACATGATTGCGTTGTGCTTGTTTACAGCAGAGCTGCATTCTTGCGCCGTTAGGCCGACACATCCGACTTCTGCGGGCATTTGTTGACCGGGTTAACCTTCCCGGGGGACTATGTTCAAATCACAGTTCTGACTGTTTAGATGTTTACTACACTGTGAAAGCACAAACTGATATTCAGCTTTACAAAATTAGTTAGTTGTGGTTTCAACTTCATGGCAGCGGGTCATCCCATAATGCTCTGTTCCTGTGCCAGTGAATATCACACAAAATTCTACACATGCTTAAAGTGAAACAGATAGCTGTCTCCATAAAACCAACAGCATGCTCACACATGTGCATGCATAAGGCCTTGGGATTACCTACATGGGGGGGGGGGGGGGGGGGGGGTGTTTTGTCGATCATGATAACATACCATAACAGGTGAAAAGCTGTTGTCAGAGTGCCAAGACAACAGTGTCACTAGAATTACAGTTCATTATCAATGGAAGCAGAAGTCTCTAGAAAATCACCACAATTACTATTACATAGAAATAAAGTGGGTTAGTGGGGTAGTAGATCAGGTGCCTAATCGTCTCAGACTAAGGCACACAAAAAAACCTGATCTGGCAGCACTCGTGACAGTATTGCCTCCTAGCTACCAGTACAAAATATTCATATAATTAGTCAGGACATACACAGTATTTTGTGTCTGTGAGTGTCTGGAGACAAAATGTGACTTCCTGTCGACTTGAAATCTTCAGCTAACTACTGTTTTATACAGTGTGTTTCATGAAAAATTGCACAATATTCATTTACCATTACCTTCAACTTTTGCCATCAGTCATGGGGAGGAATAGTTGGTGTTCAGCGACCGACAGGTGGCACTGATAAATGTCATTCTTTGTTATTGAACAATGTCTTTGATGTGGTAAATCCATGTTCTTCTCAGGAATCTCTTGTTCCTGTGTCAGGTCTTCTCTGATGTAGCATCAGTGCTGGTAACTGATTGTGTTGCATTCTAACAAGATGGCCCAGCCATTTGATCTTCTGCTTCTCAATATAGCAAGGTGTTGGTCTACTGTCTGTCTGTTAACACCATTTCTTACTCAGTTTTGGTTAGTTCAATTGGCAGCTCTTCTCTTATCTCACAGGTGTTGATTTTGCATAAGTAAAGGGATAACGAACACGCAGACCAGCAGGCAAATAATGCACCAATGTAAATGAGAAGAAGCATGGGCAGGGCTGATATAATATCGGCGCAGTATGGAATGTTTTTACAGATACTGATGACAACACCAACTCTAGCCCGACTGCACAAATTGGGGAGTACAGCCTGGACAAGCATGTCTATGCCACCTTCGTGGGAAAAAAAGGAAATACAACAATCAACACCCCATGAGAACAGTGAGCAAGGATGGCTGCTGCATCGGAGGCTGAGCATGCATTGGAAATCCCAATGTACAGTGATGTTGTTCGAAATAGTATATTTCAATCATTAATTATAACAAACATTCAAGCAGGAATTTTTTTTCTTTTAAAACATAATAAACACAAGATTCACTGTTTAAAATTTTACTTTACATGAAACAATCTGTCATTTGTACATTTGACATACGGTCTGATAGTCTGTGCCATCTAGTTCAGTTCGAATCATTATCCATGTCATCATCACTCTCGGATTCTTCTGAAGTGACGCTTTCGTCATCTGCCTGGGCCAGGCATTTCTCACACGAGCACTGAAACAGGTAGTTCTCTCTGAGGAGAAACATGTAGGAGAAATTACATACCTGAGGAGAAATACGTAGGGGACATTTCATTTCTGGGAAGAAACATGTAGAAGCCATTACACATCTGGGTAAAACTATGTAGGGACATTACACATCTGGGTAAAAACATGTAGAGGACATTACACATCTGGGTAAAAACATGTAGGGACATTACACATCTGGGTAAAAACATGTAGAGGACATTACACATCTGGGTAAAAATATGTAGGGGACATTACACATCTGGGTAAAAATATGTAGGGACATTACACATCTGGGTAAAAACATGTAGAGGCATTATACATCTGGGGAGACACAAGTAGGGTAAATTATATGTCCTGGGTGAAACATGTGGTAGAATTTAGATCTCTTGGGAGAAATGAGAAGAATTTACATTCTCTGAGGAGAAATGAGTAGGAGAATTTAAATCTCTGGGGTGAAATATGAAGGGGAAATTACATCTGGGGAGAAACATGAATGGGAAATTATATATCAACAGAGAAACATCTGAGGGAAATTAAATATCTGGGGAGAAATGTATAGGAGAAATGAATTCCTTGGGAGAATCATATTGAAAAAAATTACATCTTTGAAGAGGCAGGAAAATGTATATATTTGGGGAGAAATTTTAGGGGAAATTACATCACTTAACATAAAACACTAACCACAGCCCATTAGAGAGTGTCTGCTTTGTACACAGACTGTTGAACACTATTCTCTATGAACATCCAGCTCTTACAGCTATCAGAAAATGTTTATTTCCACAAAGTCAGTTAAAAGGAATATTTCATAAGAAATAAAAGAATACATGTCCCCGGGATGAGTCCAGCAAGTCCACAAACCTAGCCCATAATCCCTTACAACCATGGCATGGAGAAACTTCTGTATTGAAAATTATGGCATCGCTCGAGACAGGAGGCTGTGGACAAACATGACATCCAACACAATAGATGAACGCACTACAAGAAGAAAAGTCCCACACAAGCATTGTAAATAAAATCTTACCTTAACATTTTCTGCCGACTGTGACGACTTCTCTCAAGATCACAGCAATCAAGGTAACTAATTGTTATTTCCTAAATATTAAAACATAAATGGAACTTTATTACAAAAACCAAGAATAGTCTTTTTGCCTTCACTTTCATTACTATAAAACCATTTCAAAAGGACTTCATCTGTGAAAGAAGGACTGTCTCTGTACACCAAATGAAACTATTTATCAATTCCAGTGCGAGTGCCATGCAACTTACACATTTAAAATGGTATGACAATTAGCAAACTAAGTAACCAATCATATACCAGAGTGGGTGGAAAAGAGGGGTGGTCAGTCTTCACGAAACCTCGCATGGTCAACAAGCCTAACTCAGCAATCTCTCAATACCTGTTAACTTGCAGCCATAAAGTTAAACAAGAAAAGGCATTTCATACACTGTATTCAACAATCAATAAGTGATTCCTTAAATACATCGAGGTCATAGCAAACGGGCATCTAAAACCGGGACTGTTTTGACAGACAAATTTCACACTGACTCTGTGATTGCCGTGGGGATAACACATGCAATACATTTGAACAATATCAGACTGTGTTATGTATTTCAGTCAAAATATGATTCATCTATTAGCTTCATCTGACAAGATGCAGAGAAATATGTCAGGCTGCTTTGATTAGTGGCGTCTGTGTTTAACATGTGTCATTACCGTCACAGTCTGAGACTGATTCTGGTCAGGATACAACCTGCCAGGCCAAGACAAACATTGATGTTCGCTTAAATCTTATTGTATCGGACTGGTTCGGAGAGGCACGACATAATCAGAGATATCAAAGGGACACTGCAGAAGATGGCTCGGTGATGTGAACAGACTAATTCTGTGGGAAACCTGGGAAGGTTAGTGTATAGTGGTGTTCTCTGATTGACTGATTCAAGAATCTAAATCATAACATTCCATAGGTGCTCAGTCCACCACAGCAAATGTAACAAGGTGTAGTTGCTAACTGTCATACCATTAAGCATAGCCAGGAACAGCTTACTATCTCACTTCAACGCCAGTCTGGATAAGGCCTGTGTTCTTGTCTTAATTGTGCCATGCAGTAAAACTATCCAGGTATTTATCTCTTTTCCTTCCTCTTGCCCACTTCCCATCAATTTTTTTTTTTTTTTTTTTAAATAAGGGCACACGGTTTCCCAGGGGCTAGAGCCGCCCCATCAGTTTCCAACATCCTTGTGTGTCATTGACTGCCTCTGCTGGTGGCCCTGGCAAGATCAAGCTCTGATACTACACTTTGATCTTAGCCAAAAGGCTGAGAAGCGATCTGTGTCACGCCACCCACGCTTATTCGACATCTCAGCAAGGCCATTGGAAAGGGACAGCAACAAAGCATGCCAAATTCGTGAGAGATCTTGTGTGTGTGATTGCTGGATTTTCCCCTTAAGAAAGGAGAAATCAGGAGTTATTAAAGATCCACAAGGATAAGCATGCTCTTAAATTCTGCAAAAATAGGTTGAGTACCCTCGTTAAAGGCAAGAATAAGAGAGAAGAAATACAAATTTTGCTAGGGAGCATCAGAAATAGACATTGTGTGCAATAAACCCGTAACCAAAAAAATACTTTAAAAAAAAAAAATAAGGGCTAGCAGTTCGCCCAGGGGCTAGAGATGCCTCGTGAGGTCCCCACGTCCGTGTTTGTTGTCTTTCGGCTCATAGTGGTCCACCAAGGCCCACTGCCAGTGTTAGTGAATAGTGATTTGAGTTTGCAATTTGGTTGACCGCCTCTGCACTCTAGCCAGATCTTGCGCAAATAAATCTACACTTAGATCTTAGCCACAAGGCCGAGAAGCAATCTTTAGAATTTTGCCACTAAGTTTTCTAGGTATATTTCTTATAAAGTGCTAACAAAAATTGTGATTTACAGTGATAATTAACATTTTGTAACAACAAATTTTACACAGTGCATTCACATGCAATAATTCTATATGCGCTTTTACTTAAAACTACATACAATTCAGACACTAACAACATTAGGCAAGTATGCCTCGATTCTATCTAGGACAAAATGTATATTCTCACCTCCTCTGGGGAAATATCTCGTAAAGCAACCATCGCCAATGTGCTGTCTCCATGTGGGAAGACAATCTCAGCAGAAGGGGAGCAACTATGATTGCCTGTTGTAAGACATGACATCACCAATACTGTGTTCTACCAGCAACAAACATCACCATTAATATGTTGCACCAGCAACAAACATCACCATTAATATGTTGCACCAGCAACAAACATCACCATTAATATGTTGCACCATCAACAAACATCACC
This sequence comes from Cepaea hortensis, assembly GCA_963921405.1. Taxonomy (NCBI): domain Eukaryota; kingdom Metazoa; phylum Mollusca; class Gastropoda; order Stylommatophora; family Helicidae; genus Cepaea; species Cepaea hortensis. The sequence continues at coordinate 15,626,801 of OY992877.1, forward strand.
ATTAATATGTTGAACCAGATACAAACATGAGAGAGACCAACAATTAACATAGCACTTAGCACACAGCTCACAACCATATTTTGTAGCTTCACAATACTGTAACTAGAAACCTCGTTGAAGCTCTCAAAGTGTTATTGTCAGTATGGCTGGTAAAGTCAGTTACACACAAAGCTCTTGCAATCAACATGGTTTTCTGAAGGGAAGATGGACCAATTTTGTGGTGTCAGCATGTGCTGCAATATGTAACAGTGTTCTTTCTTCTTACATTCATACATTCCTGATAAATTACCTCCAAATGTGAGTCCAATTATCAAAGGGAAAATGTGCAGATAACAGCTGATGCTAGCAAATGAACGCAATGGACAAGGGAACTGGGCACTCCACTTCTTTGTGGTATTGCCTGGAATTTGCAGAGGCCTAATATTCGACACCTTATTGGCAGTATCCTCCGTGAGACAACCTTTAACTTGCTATGTAAACAAATGCAACAGGAAAATGAGTGCAGACCAACAAAGTGAACAAAGATGATTAGTCGATTACTAAAGAAATGCAGCAGGAAAATTAGCACAGACCAACAAATCGAATACAGCTCGAATACAGCTGATTACTAAATAAATGCTGCAGACAATAAAAAAGTGCACATAGCTGGTTACTAAACAAATGCAACAGGAAAATGAGTGCAGACCAACAAAGTAAACAAAGATGATTAGTCAATTACCAACATGCAACAGGAAAATAAGCACAGACCAACAAACCAAACACAGCTGATTACTAAATATATGCAACAGGAACATGAGTGTAGAAAATAAACTGAACAAATTTGATTACTAAACAAATACAACAGAAACATGCAGTCTGCAGACCAACAAGCCAAACAAGGATGATTGCTGATATTTCTTACATAATATCATATAATTTTGAGCCTGATGAATTAAGGCTGCCTGGCTACTACAGTCGCCATGAACTGTGCTGGTTAGGGTTTTCTTTTTTGCCCCTGACAGAAAAAAATCCACACCTTACCAAGGAATCAAACCTGAGTCTCCTGAAGGAGAATCTGGCACTCTAGCCACTCGGCCGGCCGCTCCTCAGAAACTATAAATATTTCTTTAGTGAGTAGTGTTTCTCATTTTTAAATTTAGCATCAGCAGCGACCTTTTCAATCTGCTCTTTTCTATTTCCAACTGCTAAGGGATTTTTAATATGTGCATGTGGATCCTCCAAATTTTCCTTGTAGTCATTATGTTTCCTTGTTGCTCTTACACTGTCTCTGACAATCCCTCCCCATGTCATGACACTATATACTTTATTATGTTTTCTTGTTGCTCTTACATTGTCTCTGACAATACCTCCTCATGTCATGCAGTATCTACTATAATAAATCAGAGTGGACAAGGAAGACTCTCTCTATGGCTACTTACTTACATGCACTCTGAAGCTGATACAGTCCAGACCCTTCACAGTCCAAAAACTCTCCGGACACTGTTAGAGAAAGAGGTCACGGAAATGATGTCAGAATAATGCCAGGTAATTATGACAGCAGCTGATAATTAATATATATATTAATAACACAAACTAAACAAATACCTTTCCTCATAATAAATACAATGAATAAATCACCACAACACGAGAAGTAGGCAGTAAACTTTACTCGAACACGACCACAAGTAACAAAATTGACGTTGCAACTAAAGCCTTCATCAGCACACAAACAACAAACACACAGATACACCTAAATGAATACGGAGCAGACAAACAGTGACGTCATAAGGACTGTTTAAAGATGGCCACTCCACTTTTGACAAGCACCAAAGAGGAACAGCATTCTGTTATCCATTTATTAGTGAAGGGGTGAAACCTATAGAAATTCATCGGCGAATGAAGGTCCAGTATGGTGATGCATGCCTGTCAGTCCAGCAAGTATATGAATAAAGTAGGAAGTTTCAAAATGGCGTGACTTCTGTGACAGACTGTTCACAATCGGGTCAAGCACACCGAGTAGTGACCCCAGAGTCGATTACAGCTGTTGAAGGCCTTATATAGGAAAACAGCCTATTGGTTATGAGTGACACTGCTGCACATCTTGATATCAGTCAATGTTCAACACACCACATCATCCATGATGTGCTACAGTACCGCAAAGTGTCTATAATGTGGGTGCCATGGCAGCTTATTCCAGAATTGAAACGACGCAATGATGCTTGTCAAGAACTTTTGCAGTGCTTTGAAGCAGAGGATGATGGTTTCCTATCAAGAATTGTTACTGGAGATGAAACCTGAGTTCACTTCACCACCACGAGTCGGAAACGAAGAGAGCGAACAAGGAATGGCGCCATCCCTACTTACCGAAACAAAGAAGTTTCACATGCAGCCATCTGCAGGGAAGGTTATGCTGACTCTCTTCTTTGATGAACAATGTGTTATTTTAGACTGCAGACCGCCTTACGTTGGTGTTTTTTTATGAAATGGTATGGGTGGGTGTCGGTCATTGCAATGGCAAACTACTGAACGTAAACTTGCATAAGAATCATGAACATCCAAAAAATGCTGGGTTTACATCCTGTAAAGGATATGCAACTAACTTTAACATGCCAAGAAGGAAAAATGTCACCAATGATACGTATACTATCTTCTCAGGAATCATCTTTGACCCACAATCATATCCAAAAGATGTGGACTTCTGAGTAAAGGTTTCCTTTTGCAACATGACAATGCTCGACCCCATACTGCCCATGCAATGGTTGAAACCATCGAAGACCTCCACTTTCAGTGTGTACCACATCCCCCGTACTCACCAGACCTAGCCCTTCCACCTGTTTGGACAAGTCAAAGAGTCATTGGGAGGATAGACTTTTTGATCCAATGAAGAGGTACTGCGACTAACAGCATTTGTTTCTACAGGAATCCAAGCACTTTATCTGCGCTGGAGGACTTGCAATGAACGCACTGGTGGCTACATTAAAACAGAATACTTTTGATCTAACTTTTTCAGAATATATTCACCCAGAAAATACATTTAAGGATTTTATTTTAAGGCCCCTTGTACATAAAAGCTGCTCATCTGCTTCCTTGTTGTGGGCTGGACAAGTGTGTAGTCAAATTCTCTGTATGATTATAACCTCTACACCGGACAGTTGGACTAAAATGTTGACTTCTCATCCTTGACTTGGACACATAAATTACAAGTACCTCGGAAGTCGTGGGTTCTCCTGATGGCAAGGGACACTGGTAATAGGGAAAGAATCTGCATGTAAAAACCAGTCCAGTGCACTAGAAGTGCACGTGTATGGACTATGCCTGAGTTCAAATTGAGCAAAAGCAAAAGACCAAAAACAAAATGCAATCACAGACTAGACAACATGTCAGTTGATACTGCAACACTGCAAGCATTGCCTCATATCCGTATCTCTTTGCCTTAGTTATGTTTTGTTTGCTGATGAAGGCAGTTCAGCTGCAATATCACCTTGATCGTCATGATAATCTCTTTATAAAGATGAATAATTGGATATTTATTCATTGTATTCTGACAGCCTAACACATGTAGCTCTATTTCAATCCTTGACAACACCTCAAGACGACAAAGCACACACAAGTATCCCCAGAAACACATACCTTCATCAAGCTCATTATAGATCGTTTCTATTAAATCGTCTAGTTCTTTCTTTTCTGCATCATTTAAGTGAAGCTTCTCAGTATTTTTCACCCATGTACTAAACGAACTGTAGGAAAAACAGTATGAATAAAAAAACGTAAATAGAATGCAGGAACAATATTTCCATAAACAGCATTTCGCTATAAGTGCACACAGAAAACACACATTCATGTCACAATAGTATGTTGAAAACATCTATGACATGTTGATGGCAATTGAGGCATGTTCATGGCACCTGAGACATGTTGATGACATCTGAGAGATGTAGAAAACATCTCAGATATGTTGATGGCATCTCAGATATGTTGATGACATCTGAGACATGCTGATGACATGAGATGTTTATGACATCTGAGATATGTTGATGACATTTGAGACATGATGGCATCTAAGGCATGTTGATTGGACCTGAGGCATGTTGATGGCATCTGAGAGATTTTGATGGCATCTGAGACATGATGGCATCTGGGGTATGTTGATGACATCTGAGACATGTTGATGACATCTGAGAGATGTTGATGACATCTAAGACATGTTGATATCTGAGAGATGTTGATGGCATCTGGGGCATGTTTATGACATCTGAGGCATGTTGAATAAACAAACATTATTTTCAAAGGGTTAAGAATTGGGCTCGCAGGACGTCTGACATTATGTCCTTGATGACATCTGAAAGATGTTAATGACATTTGAGACATGTTGATGACATGTTTTGCCAATATTTTTAGTGACAGAACAGTAAGGATGGTTGGTTTGTGGTTGGTCAGTAAGTAGGAAGCCGTTGGAAGACATCAGCCTGCTGCACTGACATTCAGGTCCCCTGAGCCCTAAGAAAAAGGCTGGAATCTGTCCAGAAAAGGCTAATTTACTGAAGAACCATCCCTCAAGAAGTCTGTATTGCACAACACCCTTCCTGGCACAGAAATCCCCAGAGGTGTTTCACACCCGAGGATAGGTACTGCAATTCTTGGAACATAAGCCAGACGAGGAACGCAGTATGTAGACTGGCCACATCATGGAGAGATACTCCAAGTTCTTCACATCATGGAGAGATACTCGAAGTTCTTCACATCATGGAGAGATACTCCAAGTTCTTCACATCATGGAGAGATACTCCAAGTTCTTCACATCATGGAGAGATACTCCAAGTTCTTCACATCATGGAGAGATACTCCAAGTTCACATCATGGAGAGATACTCCAAGTTCTTCACAATATGGAGAGATACTCCAAGTTCTTCACATCATGGAGAGATACTCCAAGTTCTTCACATCACGGAGAGATACTCCAAGTTCTTCACATCATGGAGAGATACTCCAAGTTCTTCACATCATGGACAGATACTCCAAGTTCTTCACATCATGGACAGATACTCCAAGTTCTTCACATCATGGAGAGATACTCCAAGTTCTTCACATCATGGAGAGATACTCCAAGTTCTTCACATCATGGAGAGATACTCCAAGTTCTTCACATCATGGAGAGATACTCCAAGTTCTTCACATCATGGAGAGATACCCCAAGTTTTTCACATCATGGAGAGATACCCCAAGTTCTTCACATCATGGAGAGATACCCCAAGTTCTTCACATCATGGAGAGATACCCCAAGTTCTTCACATCATGGAGAGATACTCCAAGTTCTTCACATCATGGAGAGATACTCCAAGTTCTTAACATCACGGAGAGATACTCCAAGTTCTTCACATCATGGAGAGATACCCCAAGTTCTTCACATCATGGAGAGATACTCCAAGTTCTTCACATCATGGAGAGATACCCCAAGTTCTTCACATCATGGAGAGATACTCCAAGTTCTTCACATCATGGAGAGATACTCCAAGTTCTTTACATCATGGAGAGATACTCCAAGTTCTTCACATCATGGAGAGATACTCCAAGTTCTTCACATCATGGAGAGATACCCCAAGTTCTTCACATCATGGAGTGATACCCCAAGTTCTTCACATCATGGAGAGATACCCCAAGTTCTTCACATCATGGAGAGATACCCCAAGTTCTTCACATCACGGAGAGATACTCCAAGTTCTTCACATCACGGACAGATACTCCAAGTTCTTCACATCATGGAGAGATACTCCAAGTTCTTCACATCACGGAGAGATACTCCAAGTTCTTCACATCATGGAGAGATACTCCAAGTTCTTCACATCACGGAGAGATACTCCAAGTTCTTCACATCATGGAGAGATACTCCAAGTTCTTCACATCATGGAGAGATACTCCAAGTTCTTCACATCATGGAGAGATACTCCAAGTTCTTCACATCATGGAGAGATACTCCAAGTTCTTCACATCATGGAGAGATACTCCAAGTTCTTCACATCATGGAGAGATACTCCAAGTTCTTCACATCATGAAGAGATACTCCAAGTTCTTCACATCATGGAGAGATACCCCAAGTTTTTCACATCATGGAGAGATACCCCACGTTCTTCACATCATGGAGAGATACCCCAAGTTCTTCACATCATGGAGAGATACTCCAAGTTCTTCACATCACGGAGAGATACTCCAAGTTCTTCACATCATGGATGGAGAGATACTCCAAGTTCTTCACATCATGGAGAGATACTCCAAGTTCTTCACATCATGGAGAGATACTCCAAGTTCTTCACATCATGGAGAGATACTCCAAGTTCTTCACATCATGGAGAGAGACTCCAAGTTCTTCACATCATGGAGAGATACTCTAAGTTCTTCACATCATGGAGAGATACTCCAAGTTCTTCACATCATGGAGAGAGACTCCAAGTTCTTCACATCATGGAGAGATACCCCAAGTTCTTCACATCATGGAGAGATACTCCAAGTTCTTCACATCATGGAGAGATACTCCAAGTTCTTCACATCATGGAGAGATACTCCAAGTTCTTCACATCATGGAGAGATACTCCAAGTTCTTCACATCATGGAGAGATACTCCAAGTTCTTCACATCATGGAGAGATACTCCAAGTTCTTCACATCATGGAGAGATACCCCAAGTTTTTCACATCATGGAGAGATACCCCAAGTTCTTCACATCATGGAGAGATACCCCAAGTTCTTCACATCATGGAGAGATACCCCAAGTTCTTCACATCATGGAGAGATACTCCAAGTTCTTCACATCATGGAGAGATACTCCAAGTTCTTAACATCACGGAGAGATACTCCAAGTTCTTCACATCATGGATGGAGAGATACTCCAAGTTCTTCACATCACGGAGAGATACTCCAAGTTCTTCACATCATGGAGAGATACCCCAAGTTCTTCACACCATGGAGAGATACTCCAAGTACTTCACATCATGAAGAGATACTCCAAGTTCTTCACATCATGGAGAGATACTCCAAGTTCTTCACATCATGGAGAGATACTCCAAGTTCACATCATGGAGAGATACTCCAAGTTCTTCACAATATGGAGAGATACTCCAAGTTCTTCACATCATGGAGAGATACTCCAAGTTCTTCACATCATGGACAGATACTCCAAGTTCTTCACATCATGGAGAGATACTCCAAGTTCTTCATATCACGGAGAGATACTCCAAGTTCTTCACATCATGGAGAGATACTCCAAGTTCTTCACATCATGGAGAGATACTCCAAGTTCTTCACATCATGGAGAGATACTCCAAGTTCTTAACATCACGGAGAGATACTCCAAGTTCTTCACATCATGGATGGAGAGATACTCCAAGTTCTTCACATCACGGAGAGATACTCCAAGTTCTTCACATCATGGAGAGATACCCCAAGTTCTTCACACCATGGAGAGATACTCCAAGTACTTCACATCATGAAGAGATACTCCAAGTTCTTCACATCATGGAGAGATACTCCAAGTTCTTCACATCATGGAGAGATACTCCAAGTTCACATCATGGAGAGATACTCCAAGTTCTTCACAATATGGAGAGATACTCCAAGTTCTTCACATCATGGAGAGATACTCCAAGTTCTTCACATCATGGACAGATACTCCAAGTTCTTCACATCATGGAGAGATACTCCAAGTTCTTCATATCACGGAGAGATACTCCAAGTTCTTCACATCATGGAGAGATACTCCAAGTTCTTCACATCATGGAGAGATACTCCAAGTTCTTCACATCATGGAGAGATACTCCAAGTTCTTCACATCATGGAGAGATACTCCAAGTTCTTCACATCATGGAGAGATACTCCAAGTTCTTCACATCATGGAGAGATACTCCAAGTTCTTCACATCATGGAGAGATACCCCAAGTTTTTCACATCATGGAGAGATACCCCAAGTTCTTCACATCATGGAGAGATACCCCAAGTTCTTCACATCATGGAGAGATACCCCAAGTTCTTCACATCATGGAGAGATACTCCAAGTTCTTCACATCATGGAGAGATACTCCAAGTTCTTAACATCACGGAGAGATACTCCAAGTTCTTCACATCATGGAGAGATACTCCAAGTTCTTCACATCATGGAGAGATACTCCAAGTTCTTCACATCATGGAGAGATACTCCAAGTTCTTCACATCATGGAGAGATACCCCAAGTTTTTCACATCATGGAGAGATACCCCAAGTTCTTCACATCATAGAGAGATACCCCAAGTTCTTCACATCATGGAGAGATACCCCAAGTTCTTCACATCATGGAGAGATACTCCAAGTTCTTCACATCATGGAGAGATACTCCAAGTTCTTAACATCACGGAGAGATACTCCAAGTTCTTCACATCATGGATGGAGAGATACTCCAAGTTCTTCACATCACGGAGAGATACTCCAAGTTCTTCACATCATGGAGAGATACTCCAAGTTCTTCACAATATAGAGATACTCCAAGTTCTTCACATCATGGAGAGATACTCCAAGTTCTTGGTCAGTGTTGATCCCAACGCTGGGATCTCTATGGTCTGAACAGTGAAGAACGGCTGATACTATTAGCCGCGTGCCATTCAATGTTAGTTTTCATTAATTAGTATCATGCTATTAATTTATTACTTTTCTTGATGGATCTCTAATACCCGTTTTATGTTTTTGGGTAAACCCCAAAATCAAACTGGTGAATAAGAATCTGGCCATCACTTGAATGTCAACCGCTAGAATTGCTAAACTAAAGTACTAATCTAACATTCCTGTATCCTACACCGGTCGGTGGACTAAAATGTTGACTTCTTGTCCTTGACTTTGGGGCGTAAATTACAAATACATCAGAAGTCAGAGTGGGTACACTTGATGGCGAGGAAAAGCAAAAATCACCAGTGCATTAGATGTAGTAGCACATGTATGGACTACGCTTGAGCTCAAAGCGAGCAAACGCCCAAGAACATTTAAATGACAGTCTATTTACATAGGCAGAATGGAACAGCATTTAGAAAATAGAATAGCAGAACCAATCTCTAAATGAATCGGGATACAAACGTTTGAAAATTCTGGCAATTCAATGCACACTATTAACTAGAAGGAGCCATTTCTTCCACAGAAAATCTTTTATTAGAATTTAGGCATGTGGCAGACAAAGTGTGCTGTTTAAAAAAAAAAAAAAGTCGCTTAAAAGTCGACAGGGTCGACTTCATTGCTCCGGGTTTTTATCCCATATGGCTCGGTCTCTTTCCGCAGCACGGTAAGCGTCGCACAAAGCACGAACTCTGTAGCTTTTAGCGACGACCCATGGGAGTCTCCGAAACATTTAACTCGTAAACCGAAGGTCACGGCCCGGAATCGAACCCACAACCTTCGGCTCACGAGTCAAATGTCAAACGGCTTGACCACTTCGCCACAGAGACTCCACAGAGTGTGCTGTTTACGCCACATAACCAGAAGTTAACGAGATTTGCAAAGGCATCTGCTATACATGTGGGTAAATCACATTTATGTAAACAAAAGGGCATGATAGTCTAGTTAAAACTAGTGTAGTGACAGTGAAAGATATGGTAATGTGTTCTGTGTATTTCAGTTACAAGGATCCATTACTTGCAGTAACATATATTAAGCTTGTTCTATTATGAACTGTCAGTCAGGTCTTAGTCAGATATGACTGAGCTACCGTATAACAGTAGACGGTACTACCTGGTTTCTGTTAGCGCCGAGCGTTGGGCGGCGCTTACCAAACCCGACACCCCACATTGTGCCAACGGCTTCGGGCGGAAGAGCGCAATTGGGAGGGTACAAGCCTTACCCTGGTGCGAGGAAATGCAAGCTAAAGACAAAATTGTCATGGCAGGGCAGACCAGGCCCTAAGCCTTGGTTGGCGACTGGTCTAGGATCGAAGCTCCGACAGGCGGACAGTTAGAGCATTGCTTTGCTGATCCGGCAGCTTCTGCAGCTTGTCTTGTTCCAGATGTAGGGGTGTTACCTTTCCTCTGGAGTGAACTAGGCAGGCCGAGAGAGGGATCATGCTGCATGGGCAACACATGATCTCTATATTTTAGCCCAGGCTTTGTGCTATGGAGAGGCAATAACTCCATCCCTGGTCTTAACTGGTCTCGGAATCAAAGCGAGAGGCAACTGTTACGGGTTATAAGTCCTTGTCAGTTGGCGTAGACATGGGGCGCCACGCGTTGCCTCTGACGGTGGGAGACACCTATAGGTGTCACTGATCAGCTACCGCCCGCCTCAAGCTGGGCAGCCCCCAGCCAATTGGGTGCTGATCCGCCACAGCCTGCCTGCTTCAATGGGTGCTTGGGGCTAGGACAAAATCTGAATCGCAGGCTGTAAAACCAATGCACCAGGTACAAACAAAAATATAAATAGAAACCTCAAGCTACGGCTTGCAACCTGGAACGTGAGAACCATGTGTCCAGGATTTTCCACTGACTTGACCAATATTGACGATGTGAGAAAAACGGCTGTGATTGATGCCGAACTCAATCGTCTTAACATTGATATTGCTGGCCTGCAGGAGACTCGCCTCGCTGAGGAAGGGTCACTCAGGGAAAACAACTACACCTTTTTCTGGAAGGGTAAAGGGCAGGCAGAAAAAAGGCAACACGGTGTGGGCTTTGCAGTGAAGAATTCGCTACTGGGAATGATTGAAATTCCAGCAGGAGGAAATGAAAGACTATTATCCCTGCGCTTGGCAACCTCTTGTGGGTTTGCCACCATTATTACTGCATATGCACCGACACTCGATTCCTCTGATGATGTGAAGGATTTGTTCTATGAGGAGTTAGACACTGTGATCAAGGCAGTTCCAAAATCCGACTACATTTATATGCTCGGTGATTTCAATGCTCGTGTGGGCAAGGACTCGAGTTCATGGCCAGTGTGCCTTGGAAAATACAACATCGGTCGCATGAATGAAAATGGGCAAAGGCTCCTGGAGCATTGCACTAGTAATGACCTATGTATTACAAACTCTTTTTTTAAAACAAAAGAGATGCATAAGGTCACATGGAAACATCCAAGATCCGGCCATTGGCACCAGCTGGACTTCATCATCACACGGAGACAACATCTGAACCATATATCATTGACTCGTAGTTACCACAGTGCTGACTGTGATACGGATCATTCTTTGGTTGTTGCAAGGGTTAGACTGAGACCAAAGAGAATCTACACAGCTAAACACAAATCTAGCCCCAGGATTAATATTATTAACACTCATGATCCTGAAAAGTGCTTTCAGTTTCAACAGCAACTTGAAGACGCTTTCACTGATACACCAGAAAATTGTACAGTAAATGAAAAGTGGGGTCAAATTAAGGAAACTCTTTGTAAAACTGCCGTAAGGGTTTATGGCACTGTGGATCATAAGAGGCAGGACTGGTTTGCGGCCAACAGCGAGACTCTGCAGCCCTTGATTGATAAGAAGAAGAAAGCTCTCTTAAGAAACAAGGAAAGACCAACGCGTAACACTCTGAGTGAGCTAAGGCAAGCTAGGAAGGATGTGCAAAAGGCTGCCAGGCAGCGTGCAAATGATTATTGGATCAAGTTATGTGAGTCCATTCAAATCGCAAGTGATAAGGGAGACATAAGAAGCATGTATGAAGGAATAAAGAAAGCCTGTGGTCCAGTGATCAAAAGAAGTGCACCATTGAAAACCTTGACTGGAGAAGTCATCACTGATAAGAAACAGCAGATGGACAGATGGGTAGAGCACTATTTGGAGCTTTACTCAAGTGAGACCAAACTAGCGGATAATGCCCTCAACGCCATAGAGGCTCTACCAACTCTTGACCACCTGGACACACTTCCCACCATAACAGAAGTTAAGTGTGCTATAAATGAACTTGCATCTGGCAAGGCTCCAGGTAAGGATGGGATTCCAATAGAGGTTATCAGGAGTGGGCAAGACACACTCACTATACAGATCCACCAGCTAATAGAGCTATGCTGGCGTGAAGGACAAGTCCCACAGGATTTCAAAGATTCAAGCATCATAACACTGTACAAGAACAAGGGTGATCGGAGCGACTGCAACAACTATAGGGGTATCTCACTTCTGTGTATTGTTGGAAAAGTATTTGCCAGAATTGTTCTGCGCAGACTTCAAGTCCTAGGAGATCAAGTCTACCCCGAATCACAGTGTGGCTTTCGACAGAACCGGTCTACCACTGATATGATATTCTCATTGCGACAAATGCAAGAAAAATGCCGTGAACAGAATCAACCACTGTTTATTGCCTTCATCGACCTCACAAAGGCATTTGATTTGGTCAGTCGTGAGGGTCTGTTCAAGGCACTAAAGAAGATTGGCTGCCCACCAACTCTTCTGTCCATTGTGGAATCGTTCCACACAGGCATGAAGGGTATAATCAAGTTTGATGGTGCAACTTCTGAAGAATTTGAAATCAAGAGTGGAGTTAAGCAAGGTTGTGTACTAGCTCCCACCCTCTTTGGAATATACTTTTCACTTCTACTGAAATATGCATTTCGTGATCAGGATGGTGGTATATACATTCACTCACGCTCAGATGGCGGCCTCTACAATGCTCAGAGATTGAAGGCTAAGACCAAAATTAGGAGGGTACTGATCAGAGAGTTGCTTTTTGCAGATGATGCTGCAGTTACGACCCACTCTGAGGAAGAATTGCAATGTCTACTATCTGCATTCTCCAATGCTTGTTCTGAATTTGGTTTAACAATTAGCAAAAAGAAGACACAGATTATGTCACAAGGTGCACATGGGGTACCATCAATCTTTATTGACGACGCTGAACTAGAGATAGTAGACCATTTTACATATCTAGGATCAGTGGTAAATAGCAAATTATCCCTAGATCAGGAAATCAACATCCGGATTGGTAAGGCAGCAACAACAATGAACAGGTTAAGAAAAAGAGTCTGGGAGAACAGGAAGCTTACTGCCAAAACAAAAGTCCTTGTCTATCAAGCCTGTGTCCTTAGTACTCTTCTCTATGGCAGTGAAACCTGGACAACTTACTCACACCAAGAGAACAATTTAAACAGCTTTCATATGCGGTGTCTGCGAAGAATTCTTGGTATTAAGTGGCAAGACAAAATCACAAATACTGAAGTATTGGAAAGATCAGGTTGTGTGACAGTTTATTCCATGCTCAGTCTTCGTAGACTTAGATGGATAGGACATCTTAGGAGGATGGATGATGGTAGAATACCAAAGGATATCTTTTTTGGTGAATTACAGATGGGTAAGAGATCTCAGGGTCGGCCTCTACTACGATACAAAGATGTGTGTAAGCGGGACATGATTGATACAGGCATTGATAATGCACATTGGGAGCAAGTCGCCGCTGAACGTGTTGCATGGAGGGCAAATATCAGAAATGGAATAAAGTCAAAGGAGAAAATTATTGCAGAAAAGTCACACACCAAGCGTTTGAGACGTAAGATGGTGCATGATGGTGGAAATGACCACGTGTTCACATGCACCCACTGTGAACGGACATTTACAGCGCAAATTGGCCTTATCAGTCACACTCGCTACCGCCATAGTTAAAAGTTATTATGCCTTTTTAAAGCACAAACTATCGTCTGTCAAGACGGCAAGGTGCCAATGAAATGAAATTATGAACCTGACAAGACAACATCAAAATATGCCAGGCAATAAAAGAAATTTGCAATATATTGTTGCCAGCTTCCTGGCCTAGAGGTTAGCGACTTTTCTCCGTAATCTCGTAAGTAACGTGACGACAGTGAGAATCAGCAGTGGTTCGAATCGCGTCGGTAACTTACGGGGTATGTGAGCCGGCCGCTCAGAAAGCTATGGCAAACTACTGAGCGTAATCTTGCCAACAAACAAATATATTGTTAGTGTTTTTATTATTCAAATTAGTCAGAACCCTAGATTGTTTTCATCTCTGTTACATGTTCATAATTCATGTTCATGTAATTCTCAGCATGAATTTGCCATCATCATCATCAAGTGCCATCTCTGCACTGAAGGTCGGCCATTACAAGTCTGCAACACCCTGGTCATGGGCCTTCACACTGCACTCATATAAGCTCCCTAGAGCTTATCTCCCATGATATCGCAAAAGTGTCTCTTTGTGCAGGCTTTCCCTCAGGGACATCCATTACAGAGGAAACAGTGTACCACAACAGAAACATCACAAACAAAGAGTAGAAATAAAAAGCTTACCTGGAACCGATGCCCTGTCCGTTTGTACCCACTAGAGCAAACAGCAAACTAAAACCTTCCGGAGTGAACCACTGGAACAGAGATGGAACAGACAAATGAGCCCGCTGAGGCAACAGCTGTTCTAAACACAGATCAGTTAAACACGTCACAATTACAATGCAATCTGCAATCATGGAAGCGACCAGGGAAAGACTTCTGTGTAATGTTACAGCCCAGTTAGTTAGTCGTTAGATTATCCTCCGTGCACATCAAACCATTCAGTCCAGAAGTGCTCAGATCCACTCCAATGCATCTCTCTCAGCGTGTGGCGGTCGACAACACCAGTTCTGTGTTTATGATACAGCATGCAATGAGACAACAACTTGCAGTCTGAAGGAACATATAACACAGACTGAAACTAGTGCTACATATTGACTGCATAGACAGGTTAGAAGTGTATCCAACCAGAGTACATTTCATTAACTGTCACAGGAGACAATGCATTGATGGACATGTGTCAAGTGCTATGCTATGGTTCCTGTTAACCAATAACTAAGACTACTTCTTCCTTCCTTTCCCAAGGAAGTGTGTTAGTTTGTAGGGCACCTCTCAGGTCAGTAGTCAGACTTCAGCGTGCATTTGTGTAAGATTGACAGACTCCATCCAGCATAACTGGCCCTAACTACTCATGGCTACGTACTTCTTCCTTCCTCTCCCAATGAAGTGTGTCACTTTGTTAGGCTCTCTCAGGTCAGTATGTCAGACTTCAGCATGCATTTGTGTAAGATTGACAGACTCCATCCAGCATAACTGGCCCTAACTACTCATGGCTACGTACTTCTTCCTTCCTCTCCTAATGAAGTGTGTCACTTTGTTAGGCTCTCTCAGGTCAGTATGTCAGACTTCAGCAAGCATTTGTGTAAGATTGACAACTCCATCCAGTGTAACTGGCCCTATCTACTCATGGCTACGTACTTCTTCCTATAAGAAAGATTTTGACTGCAGCAGGATACAAGAATGTAACATGAAACAAACACGTATGTTTACAAATCCAGTTACATTCTTTGTTCATATATTGTGCATTATAATTTATAGTTTCTTGTTAGTCATGTTTGTGTTTTTCTTGAAAAATAGAATAACAGAAATGTCAGACAAGATTAGCATGTTTTAATGTATTTATTATAACTTTTCATAGTCACCATTATATAATTTTTATTCATTTTCCCCACTGTGGTTTCCGTTCACCTGCCCAAAGGTCCTTGTATGGTGTGTGCATGTGTTTGTTGTATCTCAAGGAACTTGAACTTTACATTTTCGTTTCATTTTATATTTCTTTCCAAAGAATTTTGTCAGGAAGTGATTTTCGTCAATGCTGAAAGTCTATAACATGAAATGTAACATAGGATGTCATTTCTTGACCATTTTGTTGATAGTCTTTATTGCAAGCAGATAAAGGTCAGTCACATGTCCTTTACAAGACGTCACAATCTACACCAGCATTATTTGCCTGTTTTGATTTACAAGGCAATTTTTACATTCAGTAGTTTGCCACTCTCCTTGAACATCAAGAAAACAGTAACAATGGTAATATCAAAGAAAATGGTGACACCAAAATGTGACATAGAAATAGAAGGAAAAATCCTTAACCAAGTGGATAATTTTAGATACCTAGGGGCATTTATAACATCAGATGGAAGATGTACAACAGAGATTAGGAGCAGAATAGGGCAGGCAAAAGCTGCATTTCAGAAAATGAAGAGTATCTTGTGCAATAAGTCACTATCACTGAATGTAAGAAAGAGAGTGCTGAAATGCTATGTAGAACCAGTTTTGCTGTATGGCAGTGAATCTTGGAATGTAAATGAACAAAGTAAGAAGAAATTAGAAGCAACAGAGATGTGGTTCCTGAGACGAATGTTGCAAATTCCTTGGACTGCCAGAGTAACTAACGATGACTGCCTGAAGCAGGCTAATGAAACTAGAACATTATATACAACAATAAGACAGAGACAAACATCTTTCTTCGGTCACGTGATGAGAAGAGAGGCATTGGAGAACATCGTAACAACTGGAAAGATCGAGGGGAAGAGAGGCAGAGCAAGAGAAATGATGCTGGATGGATTGAGACGGTGGCATGGAGGAATATCAGCAGCAGAGTTGATCCAGAGGACCAAGGACCGAGATCTGTGGAGAGCCATGAACGCCTACGCCGGCTGGCACGGCACTTGATGATGATGAGTTTGCCACTGATTTCTAAATGGCCGATGCTCACAGCACTGAAATCAGCCTTAAGATGGTCTCCTTTCAATTCATCTGCGGCTGTTTTGAACCCTTGACTCGGTGTGTCAGGGAATTGTGAAATCCATTCACTACCACTAAAACACAGCATTGGCTCAGGCTACTCTACAAAATACAGCTAAGCCATACTACAGCACTGCAAGGATTGCAACAATGATTTAATAACAAACCACAATTCTGAAATCACAGAACACTCTGTATTGCAGCAACCTGACTGTATGATAACCTGAGGCAATCTGAAACAATGCAAGACTATCACACGCTATACAAAACAAATGCAAAATAAAAAAATGCGGACGGTGCAATGTTAAAAAGTTCTACATTTTCTTTTTAATTATTATTTTTTATTATGCATGCTAAATCTTCAATCCATTGCCTGTTAAATGGATAGTTTAATGTATCTTACTATATAATCTCATTATCTACTTGTACTGTTGTACAGAACATGGCGAGGGTTGATTGATGGTGTTTGGTACAGGAGAGCCTGGACTATGATACCACAGCACTGGTCGAGGGACAAACAGCGCATGGATGCCATGATTGTATTGCACTCACGGCATGTGATAGAAAGGGTGGGCATGGGCATGCTCCAGGCACAGTGACAGGTTTCAAATCGGCAGTCAAAGATGGAAAGTGCCTGCTGCATTTTTTCTCCAGGGCATGCTGGTGTGGTGGGAGGCGGGCGGGTGGATGGATTGGCTGGGTCTGCACCTCTTGGTGGGGTATTGGTGTGTGGTGGGGTAATGGTGTGTGGTGGGGTATTGGTGTGTGGTGGGGTATTGGTGTGTGGTGGGGTATTGGTGTGTGGTGGGAGGCGGGCGGGTGGATGGATTGGCTGGGTCTGCACCTCTTGGTGGGGTATTGGTGTGTGGTGGGATATTGGTGTGTGGTGGGGTATTGGTGTGTGGTGGGGTATTGGTGTGTGGTGGGGTATTGGTGTGTGGTGGGGTATTGGTGTGTGGTGGGGTATTGGTGTGTGGTGGGGTATTGGTGTGTGGTGGGGTATTGGTGTGTGGTGGGGTATTGGTGTGTGGTGGGGTATTGGTGTGTGGTGGGGTATTGGTGTGTGGTGGGAAGTGTGCTGGTGGACAGATTGGCTGGGTCTGTACCTCTTGGTGGGGTATTGGTGTGTGGTGGGGTAATGGTGTGTGGTGGGGTATTGGTGTGTGGTGGGGTATTGGTGTGTGGTGGGAAGTGTGCTGGTGGACAGATTGGCTGGGTCTGCACCTTTTGGTGGGGTATTGGTGTGTGGTGGGGTATTGGTGTGTGGTGGGGTATTGGTGTGTGGTGGGGTATTGGTGTGTGGTGGGGTAATGGTGTGTGGTGGGGTATTGGTGTGTGGTGGGGTATTGGTGTGTGGTGGGGTATTGGTGTGTGGTGGGGTATTGGTGTGTGGTGGGGTATTGGTGTGTGGTGGGGTATTGGTGTGTGGTGGGGTATTGGTGTGTGGTGGGGTATTGGTGTGTGGTGGGGTATTGGTGTGTGGTGGGAGGTGTGCTGGTGGACGGATTGGCTGGGTCTGCACCTCTTGGTGGGGTATTGGTGTGTGGTGGGGTATTGGTGTGTGGTGGGGTATTGGTGTGTGGTGGGGTATTGGTGTGTGGTGGGGTATTGGTGTGTGGTGGGGTATTGGTGTGTGGTGGGGTATTGGTGTGTGGTGGGGTATTGGTGTGTGGTGGGGTATTGGTGTGTGGTGGGGTATTGGTGTGTGGTGGGAGGTGTGCTGGTGGACAGATTGGCTGGGTCTGCACCTCTTGGTGGGGTATTGATGTATGGTGGGGTATTGGTGTATGGTGGGGTATTGGTGTGTGATGTATTGGTGTGTGGTGGTCAGATGTGGTCATGGCCCTTTGGAGTTGTGTGTGTGGAGTAGGAGGGTGTAGTGGCCGGGGGATTTGGCTGACACTATGGCACAGAGGAAGGGCCAGACAGACACACAATCAGACTACTACTGGTGCCATTAATATTGGGACTCTTCGCTGGCTGTTGAAGATGAGGACAGGGCATGTATGGGAATGTCCTGAGTGCTGTGATGTCAGTTCTTCATCAACCTACTTATGTATTCATTTATATTTTAGCTAGACAGCTACTTTCCTACCTGGCTACCCACGTAACCAACTAATTACATAAATGTGGAGAATGAACAGCTCCATACCTCTTGTACCGACTCCTCAAACAAAGCAGCACTGACCAGGTTTCTTAGAACTTCTCTCTGCACCTGAAAACAGATCAATATCAAATCAATTACATACAATCATATGTAACTCCATGCACCCATTAATATGTTGACATCACAGAAACACTTGTACAATCAATTGCACACAATCGTATCAAACTCTAGACAGCAATTAATATAATGACAAGCAGAAAAACATCTAATCACAGTAAAAATGTGGTATCTGAGAAAAATGCAAAGAATACAATGGACAGATAGAAAAACCAATGGCAAGAAGCAAATTATAACCATACAGATTGGAGAAATTAGACATAGTCACAAATTTTTGGCCACAGTATTGGAAGAAGAAATAAATTGAAGAAATTGGTGACAACTGGCAAGATTGAGGGGAACAGAACAAGGGGAAGGCAGAAGTACATACCTCGATGGCTTGGCCATGTGGTATAGCTGAGATAAGAACACATAGCTGGTCCATGACTCTGTTGATCGTGTGAGATGGTGAAACATGACCGCCCACGCTTATTGGCATGGCACATGATGATGATGATCACAGAAATGCACAATCAATTATACATGATCACATCTACCTCTACAACCAGTCAATATGTTATTATAACAGAAACACCTGTACAATCAATTAAACACACACATCTACCTCTACAACCAGTCAATATGTTGCCATCACAGAAACACTTGTACAATCAATTAAACACAATCATATCTAACTCTACGCACCAATTAACATACTGTCATCACACAGGAAATAAAACTAAAGAATCATTTTACAAGTTGCCAGGATTAGTAAGTATATGGTGCTAGCTTCCACATTTGAATAGACCCATCGGAACTTGGTGGGATGTGTTCAATATCACGTCTGCTGCCTTCAATTCCCAGGACCAATCCTTGACCCCACTTCATGTCAATTTTAAAAACTTGGCCTCAATACAAATTCGAACCCATGTCTACCAGGCCCGGCAGGCAAGCATCTACCATGACTGCCTTGGCATCGCATACCTAACCAATATGCCAGGTGAGAAACCATACACTTTCCTTGACTTAACACTAAGTGTGGCTTTCGAATGGTCGGACAACAAAAAGCAAGTTACTCCTTATATTCTCTTAATGCCAAATAGTCTTGCAGTCTGTCTATTGCACCTTGTCTATTGGAGTCTATTGCAGTCTACCTATTTCAGCTTATCTATAGGAGCCTGTCTACTGCATTCTATTGTTTACTGCAGTTTGTCGTCTGTCTATACGTGTCTGTCTATTGTAGTTTACTGCAGTCTGTCTGCTGTAGTCTTATCCCCTAGCCTAGAGTCTGATCACTTACACATCTCAACTTCTTGTGTCACGGATATTGTGATGAACTGAAAACAATGACACCAACTCCACAAATTAAATTACATCATCAATTTTACATCATCAATTCACAATGGCAAACAGGGAAAGTGTAAACTTGACACATTATGGTAGCATAATGGCAAACAGGTAGGGGAAATTTAACCTTGTCACATTATGGTAGCATAAACAAGCAACCCACGGTAGAATATTTACAGCATGTAACTCATTTGTAGATGTAGAGGTCAAGGGGAAACCACCACATTAATTTCCCAAAAATCCGTTTATGGGCAGTCACAAAAACTGATGATAGTAAAATATACAGAAAATAATCAACCAACTGATATGGGAACACCTTGAAAACAATCCTAGAGCTAACAAGACAGGCTTACCTGAAACTTGTCTCCAAGCAACTTATGAGCAATGTGTTCTTGCTCATTGACTGCATTTTTCACAAATGTCGAGAAATGTGACATTATCGGGTCTTTGTCTTTTGCCTTGAAGAAGTTGAAATAACAGTTTATGTATTAAATAAAGCTCATAGATTTATCAAGGCCAACAATGCAAATTATACTTTTGTACATGTGACCACCTTTTGTTTTGGTGACAACTAAAACAACACTGAGGAAGAACAACTATTTCTGTAACAAGTAAATCTAATAAATAGTACAAGAGGAAGAACAACTTTTTTTGGTGACAACTAAATCCAAGAAAACACACACGAGGAAGAACAACTATTTTGTGTAGCAAGTAAATCTGACAAAACATACAAGAGGAACAATAATTACTCTTTGTGGCAACTAAAACTAACAAAACACAAGAGGAACTACAACTTCAAAAATCTAACAAAAACATACATGGGGAGTAGAGGCACGTGAAAACCTGTTGCTGTTTTATGACGATGCAAGCAGAGAGAAATATAGTGACATTAGAAGAACCACAGGAACATCATCACACAATATGTAGTTAGTTAGTTGCATATCCTTTTACATGATGTAGCAGTCAACCCCAGCATGTTTTGGCTGTCTGTGATTCCTGGGCAAGTTTACATTCAGCACTTTGCCATTGTTTTCTGAACGACCAGCACTTATACCATTGTAATGAAACCAACGCAAAGCGACCTGCTTCCAAATTGCCCACAGCTGCGTTTTGAACGTGGCATGTGGGATTACAAATCCCATTTGTCACCCCTTCGTCATAAAGCAATATGTACAGAGACAGAAAATAAAGTGACTCTTGTCATCTGATGCAGTTAGAAGCTGAGCACAGGCAAGATGTATGTTCTGAGAATGTTTACTTTTAAACATTTCCTGGTGTAGTGTCACAGGCTCTTGAAGAAGTGCGTACAGTCTGCATTGCTAGGGCCAGCTCCCTTATGACTCTTTAGAAGTTTTCATTGGTGTTGATAATTGAGCCAAAATATTAAAACTCTAGAGACATTTTTAATTTCTTCATTGTTGAGTGTGATTTTTCAGTTGCCATGTAGTTTTGTCCATAGAGAAAATATGATTTTTTTCACTTCAGAAAAATATTTGGGTTTTCGTTGTTTCACTTGACAGACAAGATCATCTCTCCTAATCCTTTAGCATCCTTTGAGTGAAGGATTGCCTCATCTGCATATTTGAGTTCCAAAATTGGATTTCCACCAGTTATGAATGGTTGTAGTTGGCGTAAAATGTTACACCGGTGATATATTTATTAAATGTGATATTTGAAAACTTGTTATATTAAATACCTGTTTAACCATCGCAATCATCTTCGCTATCAGCATGATGCTGGTTGTTTCTGGTGGGTAGTGGAAAGATCTGCACAGAGACACAAGAGAGCAATTTATTCTCTACTCACACATGTTTACAGCAACAATCTTGATGTCAGTGAGAACAGAAGAAACGTAAATAAATCCACTGCTAAATGATGACTTTCACACTAATAGGTGTGGTGTGGTATGATGTGGTGTGGTATGGTGCAGTGAGGCATGGCATGGTGACATGTTGTGTGGTGGTGTGTGGTAAGGTGGAGTGTGGTGAGGTAAGGTAAGGTGATGTGTGCTGCAGTGGAGTATAGTGAGTAGTAGTGTGGTAGTCTGAGGTGGCATGTGGTGTACTGAGGTGATGTGAAATGTGGTGTGCTGAGGTGACTGTGAGGTGAGGTGTGGTGAGGTGACTGTGAGGTGAGGTGTGGTGAGGTGACTGTGGTGAGATGAGATGTGGTCAGGCGGGCCTAGCTGCCAGGCATGAGGGAAAGGTAAGACTGCAGCAACATGTAACAAGGGTACTCCATGCAGGCCACTAACTAACTAACTGCAATGTGAAAAGTGTGGCAACCAGTAAGACCGCACTTTCTTGGTTCACGGAACCTTGTGCACATCATATACCATGGATACATGACCCTCCATGGATCTGTACTAAGGTGACAGAGGAAATCAGAGCAGGTGGAGTCCCTGACACTCAGTGCACAGAACCTACCTGGTTGAAGCCGTGCTTTGTCTTGAAAAGGCCCACCCAGTAATGTCACTATCTTTAGACTCAAACGGGACAACAGACTTGGTGACATGTACATCAAGCTAGAGACAGCTTCTACTGCAATGTGTCCAAACTGCAGAACACAGACTACAACATCGCACCATGTACAGCTTGTGTGCTGGACAAAACAATCCACGATGCCAAATCCACAGAAGACTGCAGGACTCGCACATAACAGTGCAGTGTATGCAGGACCCACACAGGACAGTACAGTGTATGCAGGATCCACACAGGACAGTACAGTGTATGCAGGATCCACACAGGACAGTACAGTGTATGCAGGATCCACACAGGACAGTACAGTGTATGCAGGATCCACACAGGACAGTGCAGTGTATGCAGGACCCACACAGGACAGTACAGTGTATGCAGGACCCACACAGGACAGTGCAGTGTATGCAGGATCCACACAGGACAGTACAGTGTATGCAGGACCCACACAGGACAGTACAGTGTATGCAGGACCCACACAGGACAGTACAGTGTATGCAGGACCCACACAGGACAGTACAGTGTATGCAGGATCCACACAGGACAGTGCAGTGTATGCAGGACCCACACAGGACAGTACAGTGTATGCAGGACCCACACAGGACAGTACAGTGTATGCAGGATCCACACAGGACAGTGCAGTGTATGCAGGATCCTCACAGGACAGTACAGTGTATGCAGGACCCACACAGGACAGTACAGTGTATGCAGGACCCACACAGGACAGTGCAGTGTATGCAGGACCCACACAGGACAGTACAGTGTATGCAGGATCCACACAGGACAGTACAGTGTATGCAGGATCCACACAGGACAGTACAGTGTATGCAGGACCCACACAGGACAGTACAGTGTATGCAGGATCCACACAGGACAGTACAGTGTATGCAGGACCCACACAGGACAGTACAGTGTATGCAGGATCCACACAGGACAGTACAGTGTATGCAGGACCCACACAGGACAGTGCAGTGTATACAGGACCCACACAGGACAGTGCAGTGTATGCAGGACCCACACAGGACAGTACAGTGTATGCAGGATCTACACAGGACAGTGCAGTGTATACAGGACCCACACAGGACAGTGCAGTGTATGCAGGATCCACACAGGACAGTACAGTGTATGCAGGATCCACACAGGACAGTACAGTGTATGCAGGACCCACACAGGACAGTGCAGTGTATACAGGACCCACACAGGACAGTGCAGTGTATGCAGGACCCACACAGGACAGTACAGTGTATGCAGGATCCACACAGGACAGTGCAGTGTATGCAGGACCCACACAGGACAGTACAGTGTATGCAGGACCCACACAGGACAGTACAGTGTATGCAGGACCCACACAGGACAGTGCAGTGTATACAGGACCCACACAGGACAGTACAGTGTATGCAGGAAACAAAATTACAAAACAAAAAGTACACTCAATCTACATCATCTTCAGTCTGGTTGGTCAGTTGGTTGTTTGTGGGTCCTCTAGAAGACTATGAGTTTTAACTGAATTCCAAAGCATTAGCATTCAGGCTGTCTGAGCCCTGAGAAGGGTTCGCTTCTGTTGGAGTGAGGTTCATTCAGAGACTTCTCTCGGCCCGATAACAAAGTATCATTTTCATGGAAACTGTGATGTTGAGCTCTCCATCCCATCTCTAAGCCCAAAATATCAGCAGAGTTTGCAAGACGCATTGAAACATTACATTTGCAAGACCGGTGTTGAAACTTTACATTTGCAAGACTGGCATTGCAACTTTACATTTGCAAGACTGGCATTGCAACTTTACATTTGCAAGACTGTCATTGCAACTTTACATTTGCAAGACCGGCATTGCAACTTTACATTTGCAAAACAGGCATTCCAACTTTACATTTGCAGAGAGACATAACAGAATTTAACCAGGTCATGATTCTGCACAGCATGCACAGAGTACACAGAGGCATGGGTTAGTATATCTCCTCCAAGGGTTTCAGCTATTTCATTGTTACGTCAACTATATCTACCTCCATTCATTGATAAGACAATTCAGTGGGTGCTCTGGGTCATCTTTAGAAGAACCTTTACACAAGACCTTGTGATACTGCTCAGCAGCAAGGTCCCGACATGCAGAACTGCAGTAGAGAACCTGAAAGGAAAACACGAGTATTTGACAGCATAAAATGATTATAGTGCCATTCATGAGAACATTTGCAGACACACTTAGAATGTTTAAACAGGTGATACTTAAGAACCTAGATATTTAAACAGATATTGAAAAAACTACAGCATTTGAACAGATGATGCTAAAAATATTCAACATTTAAATAGATAATTTGGGAAAACATTCAGTATTTAAACAGTTGTCAAACAAAATTCAGCACTTAAACAGATCATGCTTCATTTGCTTTGTTTGTTCGCTTGAAATCTGTCTACATCTGCAATGTTGTCTCTTTTATGAGTACAGATGATGCTAGAAATCATCATCATCATCAAGTGCCGTGCCGGCTGGCGTAGGCGTTCATGGCTCTCCATAGATCTCGGTCTTTGGTTTTCTGGATCAACTCTGCTGCTGATATTCCTCCATGCCACCGTCTCAATCCATCCAGCATCACTTCTCTTGGTCTACCTCTGCTTCTCTTCCCCTCGATCTTTCCAGTTGTTACGATGTTCTCCAATGCCTCTCTTCTCATCACATGACCGAAGAAAGCTGTTTGTCTCTGTCTTATTGTTGTATATAATGTTCTAGTTTCATTGGCCTGTTTCAGGCAGTCGTCGTTAGTTACTCTGGCAGTCCAAGGAATTCGCAACATTCGTCTCAGGAACCACATCTCTGTTGCTTCTAATTTCTTTTTAATTTGTTCATTTACATTCCAAGATTCACTGCCATACAGCAAAACTGGTTCTACATAGCATTTCAGCACTCATGAGAGTGCTAGAAATAGTCAACTCTTAAAAAGATAATTTGGAAAAACATTCATCATTTAAACAAATGCTGACAAAAAAGCACCAATTAAATGGATGATGCTAAAACTGAAAAATTAGCATGTGAACAGGTGATGCTGAAAATGTTCAACAAACTGAGCACTTGTCAACAGATGATACTGAAGGATGAGATGCAATAGTGATGAAATGGGGAAGTCAGTTTATTATTAATGAACAAAAAATATGCATTTATGATTGATTGATTGATTGATTTAGGAACCGACATCACAGCATTCGGGACATTCCCATAAGCGCTCCGTCCCCATCCCCAGCAGCCAGCGAAGAGTTCCAACACTAATAGTTCCAGTAGCAATCTGATTATATGCATTTATTTAAGTACCCAACAAAATACTGACTTCACATCACCAATCAGATTAAGTTACTGGATCACATTAAATGAGTACATTCTGAGGGGTCACAGAAAAGCACACCCTGAGCAAATCCAAAGTACAATACTGAGGCAGTATTAATGAGCAAATCAACAAACAACAAGATGTAGATGGTAAATTTACTAGAACATGTTAACAAGTAACAATTGGACGTTTCTCCCAAAGCCTTTGTCAAAAAACAAACAGTACACACACCGATACAGCATGAAAAACACTACATAAAAATATATACATATAAAAGTTACTCATCTGTGTTCTTGTTGTGGAGTGGACTTGAGGCAGTGTTCAAGAAAGTATAAAAGAACATTGTGGCACATAACCTTATATTGCCAGGAGTGTGGGCTGAAACTGACCAGGCTTCTATCAAAAGATTCAGTAACCCTTCTGAAGCCATACTAAGTTTCTTACAGTCCACGCCGCGTGGCATTGAGTTGAGTTGAGTTGAGTTAAGAACCAACATCACTGCACTCAGGTCATTCCCATATGTGCTCCGTCCCCTCGTTCAACAGCCAGCAAAGAGTCATACTACTAATCGTTCCCACCGCTATCTGATTAAAAGTTCTCCTGGTCTTCTCTCTGTTTTGAGATTCTTCCAGAACCCCTGCCGATTCCCCGCAATCTTATTCTTTCCACATATGGGTTCTCAATCTGTTCCTCCGCCTTCTCCACCTGGTCCCACAAGCGCACGACCACCTCCCCCTTGTCCATAGGCAAACTACCACCAAGAGATGCATTCCCTGCTAGCCTATCAGCTTGTTCATTCCCCTGTACCCCCGCATGGCCAGTGCAAA
Organism: Cepaea hortensis; assembly: GCA_963921405.1. NCBI lineage: Eukaryota > Metazoa > Mollusca > Gastropoda > Stylommatophora > Helicidae > Cepaea > Cepaea hortensis. The sequence goes on from OY992877.1 coordinate 15,653,448, forward strand.
ATATCCATACAATTCTCACAATCTGTGACCTCTGAAGCGACGAGAGCCATTCCACACGAAACATTCCTTTCTCCACCTTACTAAACATACTCTTTGAATCCATAATGAATACAACGTGTGCTGCAGTAGTCTCCTCTAGCCACCGGAATGCCGATGTAACTGCCTCGACCTCCATTCTCATGCTGGAGGTCATAGTCTAATATGCCACTCTCCTTTTTCAAGACTCGTCCATTAGCGTGGTGTTGGTGATCAAGTCTGACCACAGCCCTCTGCCTCATGTGCACTGCCAATCATTCTTGATACTGCAGCTTTACCTTTCTTTATTTCAATTTTGTCTCTTTGTTTATTTTTGCAGTCATCATAACTGACTCTCAAAACCAATGCTCAGAAAGGTTCAATCTGGATATTTCTGGCACAAGTCATTATTCTTGTAAGAGTTGTGACTTTACTATCAGGGCCGCACGGGAATACAACTTGAACAAGCATCAAAAATAACCATGAAAAACAATTATGAGATTAAAAAAGTTAATCTGAAAATTTTGAAGCATGTCTTGAGGAAAGTTGTAGGGAAATTTTAAAATATGACAACCAAAATACCAAACTAATACACAAAATAATTAAAAAACTCACTAACAAAAGAATGCCCACATCAATCAGCTGCCTGAAAGCCAAAGAAACCAAAATCAAATGGTAAAGGATCAGATTTTAGACACATGGTCAGAGTTGGTGAAATATTAAACTATTCACAAGACGAACAGTTCGATATTCCCAATAACAATAATGGACCACCAATTTTTAAGATGGAAGTTCAGAATGCCCTTTTTTTTTTTTTTTACATTGGCACCTTGCCGTCTTGACAGACGATAGTTTGTGCTTTAAAAAGGCATAATAACTTTTAACTATGGCGGTAGCGAGTGTGACTGATAAGGCCAATTTGCGCTGCAAATGTCCGTTCACAGTGGGTGCATGTGAACACGTGGTCATTTCCACCATCATGCACCATCTTACGTCTCAAACGCTTGGTGTGTGACTTTTCTGCAATAATTTTCTCCTTTGACTTTATTCCATTTCTGATATTTGCCCTCCATGCAACACGTTCAGCGGCGACTTGCTCCCAATGTGCATTATCAATGCCTGTATCAATCATGTCCCGCTTACACACATCTTTGTATCGTAGTAGAGGCCGACCCTGAGATCTCTTACCCATCTGTAATTCACCAAAAAAGATATCCTTTGGTATTCTACCATCATCCATCCGCCTAAGATGTCCTATCCATCTAAGTCTACGAAGACTGAGCATGGAATAAACTGTCACACAACCTGATCTTTCCAATACTTCAGTATTTGTGATTTTGTCTTGCCATTTAATACCAAGAATTCTTCGCAGACACCGCATATGAAAGCTGTTTAAATTGTTCTCTTGGTGTGAGTAAGTTGTCCAGGTTTCACTGCCATAGAGAAGAGTACTAAGGACACAGGCTTGATAGACAAGGACTTTTGTTTTGGCAGTAAGCTTCCTGTTCTCCCAGACTCTTTTTCTTAACCTGTTCATTGTTGTTGCTGCCTTACCAATCCGGATGTTGATTTCCTGATCTAGGGATAATTTGCTATTAACCACTGATCCTAGATATGTAAAATGGTCTACTATCTCTAGTTCAGCGTCGTCAATAAAGATTGATGGTACCCCATGTGCACCTTGTGACATAATCTGTGTCTTCTTTTTGCTAATTGTTAAACCAAATTCAGAACAAGCATTGGAGAATGCAGATAGTAGACATTGCAATTCTTCCTCAGAGTGGGTCGTAACTGCAGCATCATCTGCAAAAAGCAACTCTCTGATCAGTACCCTCCTAATTTTGGTCTTAGCCTTCAATCTCTGAGCATTGTAGAGGCCGCCATCTGAGCGTGAGTGAATGTATATACCACCATCCTGATCACGAAATGCATATTTCAGTAGAAGTAAAAAGTATATTCCAAAGAGGGTGGGAGCTAGTACACAACCTTGCTTAACTCCACTCTTCATTTCAAATTCTTCAGAAGTTGCACCATTAAACTTGATTATACCCTTCATGCCTGTGTGGAACGATTCAACAATGGACAGAAGAGTTGGTGGGCAGCCAATCTTCTTTAGTGCCTTGAACAGACCCTCACGACTGACCAAATCAAATGCCTTTGTGAGGTCGATGAAGGCAATAAACAGTGGTTTTTCTCTCCATAGCACAAAGCCTGGGCTAAAATATAGAGATCATGTGTTGCCCATGCAGCATGATCCCTCTCTCGGCCTGCCTAGTTCACTCCAGAGGAAAGGTAACACCCCTACATCTGGAACAAGACAAGCTGCAGAAGCTGCCGGATCAGCAAAGCAATGCTCTAACTGTCCGCCTGTCGGAGCTTCGATCCTAGACCAGTCGCCAACCAAGGCTTAGGGCCTGGTCTGCCCTGCCATGACAATTTTGTCTTTAGCTTGCATTTCCTCGCACCAGGGTAAGGCTTGTACCCTCCCAATTGCGCTCTTCCGCCCGAAGCCGTTGGCACAATGTGGGGTGTCGGGTTTGGTAAGCGCCGCCCAACGTTCGGCGCTAACAGAAACCAGGTAGTACCGTCTACTGTTATACGGTAGCTCAGTCATATCTGACTAAGACCTGACTGCCAGAATGCCCTTAACCATATGAAATTCGGCAAGACCCCGGGTACAGACAATATCACAAATGAAACAATCAATGCCTTAGAAGAATACGGAATAGTCCAAGTCTCCAGGTTGCTGAACACGATGTAATGATCCTGGAGATATACCTTCTAATTTACATAAATTTATGTTTATTGCAACATCAAATAAATCAGGAGTCTTAGAATGTGATCAACATTAAACAGTTAGCACAATGAGTCACATAACACACATTCTACTAAGAATCATCATACAGTAAGGAAGACAACCAACAGATGCTCTCTATTTTAATTTATTGTTGAATTGAAGAAATAGAGGAAAAATAAAGTTCACAGTTGAAAGATTCTAAATTAATGTGCCAGTAATTGCTAAATAAAATACCTGGCAATGGGGACACTGTGTGAATGCTGATGGGTCGACTTCACAGCATTCAGGATGTGGCAGAGACAGTCCATGGTTATTAGTAAGTCTGCGGACCATTTCTTCAGCACTTTCTAAAGACTTGAGACAAAACTCACAGGCTAGGTACTTGTAGAGCTCATTCCATGAAAACTGAGCACAGACCAAAGGTTTTTCTTCAAACAAGACATCTCCTTGCTTGAAGCTGTGAGCTGCAACTAGACCTCTGCCCTGTAACAAGTAACAAACCAGCAATGTAACTAAAGAACCATTTTACAAAATGGAGGCATATTCCGTGACTAGTTTTTTTTTTTTTTGCGCTCGCTCGCTTTGAACTCAAGCGTAGTCCATACACACTATTTATAGTAGTGATGGACTGAATTTTGCATGTGAACTTGCTTTCCCTATTAACAGTGTCCCTCGTCAACAGGCGAACCCACTCCGACTTCAGAGGTACTTGTAATTTATGTCCCCAAATCAACATTTTAGTCCAGCTGTCTGATGCAGGCGTTGAACCCCTAACCTCGACCTCAGCACACCGGATGTTTAAGTACACGCGTTCTTATCTATTCAACCATGCTGACCTGCCTGTAATTAGTTAATTAGTTAGTTAGTAATCTGTTGGGATAGATGTCAGGTCTTAGTTAGATATGACTGAGCTACCGTATGACAGTAGACGGTACTACCTGCTTCTGTTAGCGCCGAATGTTGGGCGATGCTTACCAAACCTGACACCCCACATTGCGCCAACGGCTTTGGGCAGAGGAGCACAATTGGGAGGGTACAAGCCTTATCTTAGTGTGATGAAATGCAACCTAAAGGCTAAATGTCATGGCAGGGCAGACCAGGCCCTAAGCCTTGGTTGGCAACTGGTCTAGGATCGAAGTTCCAACAGGCGGACAGTTAGAGCATTGGCTTGCTGATCCGGCAGCTTCTGCAGCTTGTCTTGTTCCAGATGTATTGGTATTACCTTTCCTCTGGATTACACTAGACAGGCCAAGAGAGGGATCATGCTGCATGGGCAACACATGGTCTCTAAATTCAGCCCAAGCTTTGTGTTTTTTAAAAATTAATGTTGCATATCCCTTACAGACGTTGCAGTCAACATCAGCATTTTTCAGCTACTGTTGGTGTACTAGACAAGATTACACTCAGTAGTTTGCCAGTGCTTTCTGAGCGGCAGGCTCACATACCCCTAAGTTACCAAAGCGGCGAGAACCGCTACCGATTCTCGCGCAAGTTACGTTACTCACGAGAATATATGGGATTACGGCGAAAGACTTTAACCCCTAAGCCAGGGAGACTGGCCTTGTGTTATGGAGAGGTATAACTCCATTTTACAAACTATCGTCTGTCAAGACGGCAAGGTGCCAGTCAGTCAGTGTTGGGATATCATCCTTGCATTCTGGACCTGTCTATATGTGCTCAGATTCTCCCCCCAACATAAGCATCAGTGTCCGGCAGTTAATGGTGCCAGTCTTGTGTTGGTTGACAAGGTACCTTATTCTCCCGATGTGCCTCTTCTGTCTGGCCGTGCCAATTTTTACTCCCTGGTGAAAGTCAAGTCTAGGATCCTTTTACGTATCTTGAGATGTATTGTGTATATGGTGAAAGTCAAGTCTAGGACCCTTTTATGTATCTTGAGATGTATTGTCTATATGGTGAAAGTCAAGTCTAGGACCCTTTTATGTATCTTGAGATGTATTGTGTATATGGTGAAGAAGACAGGATTCGGCAGACTGCGCGGAAGAAATCATTGATGGCTCAACGGGCAAGACAGCATTTACCTGCAAAGCATTGTGGAACGTAATGAGCACGGCAAGGCATGTAAAGCTCCTTGGTCATCCACTGCACCTGTATTCGTCTCCAGTCATCTTGACGTGTATTGCCACTGGACTCAACTTCCTCACTTTAATCCAACTCACCGCGCAAGTCATTCTTCATCCAACTTCATTTCAAGCCAAAATAGGCCTTATCAGCCATCTTAGAACTCACGGCTCCATACTTTCAACCCCACTGGATGAAATGAATGGTCATCATCAATCTTGATGAACAAACAACATATGGTGAAAGTCAAGTCTAAGACCCTTTCATGGGTCTTGAGATGTCCTGGGTATGTGATGCTAGCCCATATTTTTACAGACCAAGTAGGACTGGGAATGAAAAGAGTGTTGATGAAAGAAATAAAAACGAGACAAGTGAAATATTTTGGCCATGTTAAAAGACAACACTGTTATAAAATCATACTGGAGAGTACGGTTGAAGGCAAGCGAGCAAGAGGTAGACAATGATACAAGTGAGAAGATAACATCAAGAGATGGACAAACAGCAATCTGACAGAATGTAGTCAGGGTGAGAGAGACAGACAGTGCTGGCAATCCATTGCAGCCAACCTTCATTGTGGAGACGGCACCTGACTGAGTGAGGACTCCATTTCATGAAATTTATTACTTTACACCAACATTCATGTTTGACGTTACATATAAGTTATTACACTTCACATGCCATGTAAAAAAGTAAGACAATAAAGTAAGCAAATCCCCCATTTACACACCTTATATCATGAACTGGCACAATAGACAAGGTGCTAGACATACTAGTGGTAGAGGGTTCATTTAGTCCGATTATGCGATCCAAAACTGGAAACCACCCCTACACAGAAGGATCGATCGTGTCCCCAAAAATGGCTATGTAAAGATCATGCATGCTTCCGAGATCATTCATTCATTTATCATGTGACAATAACAAAATCCATCTTAGTTTCTGCAGAATACTTCAGTCCAACATTCAATGCATAGGGATTGGTTGAAATTATCATGACTTTTAAATAAATTTTATTATTTGGCAAAAGGTAAAGAATTTTATTTTCGAGAGGTTGATTTATTAATATAAATACGTTTTTAGATGGATTTTCAAATTCTGCATCCATTTTACATATATTTGGAGAGTTTCATCGCAGATATCGCTTGATAAATGGTAGAATAAAAATATTTCTGTGGACATGTATCATCTTTATGAATGGAAATCCAATACGGTGGCAGTGAGCATATCAATCTGCCTAGGCCGTGCATACTTTTTTTTTTCACTCAAAATGTGCAATTTGAACTACTAAAGTTAAAAGAGAATACAAGTTTAAAGATTATTAATAATTTACAAGGGCGAGTCAATAAGTGAGCCACACAGTTCTGTGGGATAGCAGGTAAATGTAGTTGGTGTTTTCTACAGGTGTCATTAGGTGACAGCAACATCGAACTTTATATTCCTGTTCGTCAGGTGACGCTAGGTGTCTCATGTGCATGCGCAGTGCAAAAACAAAATGGCAACTGTACTTACGGAGTGTGCAACCAAAGAGCAATGTGCTGTTGTGCGATTTTTTTGGGCAAAAGGACTGCCTGCAAAGGACATTCATAAGGAAATGCTTCCTGTTTATGCTGAGAAATGTTTGTCCCATAAAGCGGTGCATAGCTGGATAGAAAATTTTTTCTAATGGATGCTCTAAAATTGTTGATGAAATCTGATCTGGCTGTCCTGTTGAGATTGCAACAGAAGCATCTGTGCAGCGGGTGGAGGAGATGATTAGAGGTGACAGGCGAGTAACAATAGACTATGTAGCATCTGCAATAGGGTGCTCACAAGGTTCAGCATACAGCATAATGCATGATCAATTGAAATTTAAGAAAGTGTGCTCAAGGAGGGTACCTAGACAATTGAAGGAGGAACACAAAATGAACCAATTTGGCCTGTCCTTGCATCATCTCTGTCGATACGAAGATGAATAAAACATGCTGAGCAGGATTGTTACTGGGGACGAATCATGGGTGCATCACTACCAGCCTGAATCAAAGCGTGCTTCAATGCAATGGAAACATCCTTCTTTGCCCTGTGTCCAAAATTTCATGGTTACACCATCAGCAGGAAAGGTTATTCTGACAGTGTTCTGGGATTGTCAAGGCGTGCTTTTAACCAATTTCAAGAAGAAAGGTGACAATGTGAATTCTGAATCGTACTGTGAAGTTCTATCAATGCTTCATGATGCAATTCAAAGAAAACGCCCAGGAGTGTTTCTTGACAATGCCAGACCACATACGGCTCGATTAACTCAGGAGAAAATTAACCAACTAAGGTGGGAATTCTGGAACATCCACTTTACAGCCCCGAATAAGCCCTTAGCGATTTCCACTTTTTTGGTCCACTGAAAACCCACCTTGGTGGGAGACATTTTGCGAATGATGCCGTAAGTTGAATGTGAGGTGAAAAAGTGGTTTAGAAAACAGAGCACGCAGTTCTATGCAGCCAGTTTGGGAGGACTGATAAAACGTTGGGATAAGTACATCAATGTTGGTGGAAATTATGTTGAGAAATAAAGGGACAATGTATGTATAAAAATAAGGCAGAGTCTATTCGCAGGGCCCTGCGAATAGACGCTTTGTTTATTCACAGGGCCCTATGAATCGATACTTTATACTTAGTTGAAGTATGGCTGTTTAAATATCAGGCGAGTTTAAGAATTAACAAATAAACAAGGAAATGCTACGCATATAAAGTGCAGGAAAACCTGGTATATGTGAAGCGGGTTGAAAAGAGAGAAGAGAGAGATAGATAATGAAGATAGTGTGCGAGACAGAGATATGAGAAAGATGTGTTGAAAGACATAAAAAAGTGATAAAGACAAGAAAGAGAGAGAGGGGGAGGGAGATAGAGAAGAAGAGAGAGAGAGATGTCTGTATGCCTCTCTATATGTCCGCCTGTCTGTATGCCTGCCTACCTGCCTACTTAACCACTTTCGTGTCTAACTACCCACCTACCTAACCAACTATGAATATTACAAAGAATTATCGCCGAAGCAACGGAGTACGTGCTTTGTGCTCGATACTTTTGACAACAGCCAGCGGGGAGAGAATGAAGCGGAGGAGAAGAGGTAGGGGAGAGGGGGGAAGGAAAAGGAAGAAGAGGGCTGGAGCCAGAAGGGGTAGAAGGAAAACGGATCGTTTTGGACTCAAAAATGTGTGGGTTGGGTATTGGAATTGCCGTAGTGCAAAGCAACGAGGACCAATACTGGAGAAACTGGTACTAACTAAATTACACTCACTTTAAACAACACAATTCTAAATACCCAAAGAGATGAAGGATTGACTTTCACCCAATGAATTGCTGAAAAATTAAAAAAAACATTGTCCGGCAAGGAAACGAACGATTGACATTTGACTTTCATCCAATTATTTGCTGAACAATTAAAAAATAAAATGTCCGGCAAGGAAACGAACCTCGAGCTCCCGCCCTTCTGGCGGGGGACACTATCAACTATGCCACTGACGACACGTTTTCCAATAAACGAAAATGTATAATATAGCCGCAAACTTACGTTAAATCACGTGACCAGCCGTGCCCTGCGAATAGACGCTTTGTTTATTCGCAGGGCCCTGCGAATAGACGCTTTGTTTATTCGCAGAGCCCTACGAATAGACACTTCCTAAAAATAAACTGGTTTCAATTTGTTATCATCCATTCGTCATGTGCCATGCCGATAAGCGTGGGCAGTCATGTTTTGCCATCTCACTCGATCACCAGAGTCGTGGATCAGCTCCGTGTTTCTGTCTCGACCATGCCACATGGCCAAGCCATCCAGGTACTTACTTCTCGGTCTCCCCCTTGGTTTCTTCCCTTCGATCTTGCCAGTTGTCACCAAGTTCTCCAAGTCATTTCTTCTCATAACATGCCCAAAAAATTTTGACTGTCTACGTCTAATGACTCTAATCAGTTTACGATCTTCATTTGTTTCTTGAAGAACTTGTTCATTGGTCTTTCATATCATATTTGTTATCATATTTAGTTACTTTTCTATAGCCATTTGTGACTTACTTATTGACTTCCACACATATTTGTATACTATTACTATTTTTTTTTTAATAACTTAACATGATGAAACATATTTTTGAAGTCAGTTTTTATATCTATCTACGATCCATTTGAGACAATCTCGCACAGACTGGCAGTGAGAGTACAATTTATTATTTATGTATGATACACATCTTCGGATTTTGAGGTAAGTAGAAACATTTTTTTCAAAATTTTTATTTCTCTTCATTGCTTTCATTTTTTCATCTTTTTATTCTTCTCATCCCGTCATCACACCTCAATGTAGTTACTGGAGGATCTTATCTGTGACTATTATATGTTGTGTTTTGTGTATGTTAACTTACATACTTTGTTTGCTGATGAAGGCTAGTCACCGCAGCGTCCTGTGTGTGTCGTAATTCTGTTATGTAAAGCTGCATTATTTTGTGTTAACACTCAAATGTGAATATCTCAGCTTAGAACTGACATACAGGCATCATTGAGGTACCATTAGATTTTGGTTTTTCAAGGCCTATCTGTCTGTGGTGGTCTCATTAGAAAATTTTTAAAAAAATGTTGTTGCATGTCCTTCACAGGACGTAGCACTTTGGCTGTTCGTGATTCCTGGGCAAGTTTTACATTCAGTAGTTTGCCATTGCTTTCTGAACGACCGGCACCTATTATACCTTTTTCGAAAAAACCAGCACCGCTGTGTTTCTGAGTATAGGGGATTACGAATCGCGTCCATAACGCCTACGCCACGGAGCCGGTCATTAGTAAATACCCAACTTGAAATCTTGATCAAACCTACTAACTACGTGGTACTTTTTTATTTTGTTTTTACTGAGGTGCTGTGGTCAGTATTTATTCTGTGACCACCTTTCCTTTACTTCCCAGCTCTGGTACCCATTTTTGACTGGGTAGACCTGGCAGCCTAGTTAAATTATCAACCTCAATGCAGATTCGAACCCGGGTGTCAAGCCACTGCGCTACTAAAGTTGTCGTAAAGACGTAAACAATCATCAATCAATATTGAAATTTTTATGACCGTTAAAACTAAGAGAACTACTAAAAATTAAAATTACAAGGGAGAGAAAATTCCTGCACGACACATGGTAAACCCAATGCAGCCTGAGGGGGTTAAAGGAAATGCTCTTCAAAATGATAAGTATTAGAATATTAGTTATTACCTTTACTTCTGATATATTAACGACTTTAACACTTTCTTGCATGGGGGTCGCCATTTTTGGACAGGAAAAGGAAGTTTAAAAGTTCTGGTAGTTACTGAAATATTTCGTTCTTCACTAAATGTTTTTTAGAATCTCTCTCTCTCTCTCTCTCTCTCTCTCTCTCTCTCTCTCTCTCTCTCTCTCTCTGTCTGCTTCTATCTGTCTCTCTCTCCACCTACATATGTATACACATTTATTTTAATGGTGAGAACATCGAGCAGTAGAATGTAACTATCACCTAATAAAGATGGAATCAACACCAGAAGTAGAAAATAAAGAAGTGTCCTCATCATCATCATGTGTCATGTCGATAAGCGTGGGCGGTCATGTCTCACCATCTCACTCGATCACCAGGGTCGTGGATCAGCTCGGTGTTCTTGTCTCGACCATGTCACGTGGCCAAGCTATCCTTTTTGTCAAGTTTCAAACCAGTCATGTTAACTCTTTACTCTAACGTTCTGATGAGTAACTGCTTCAAGTGTGATCTTGACAACATTGCCCATTTAATTACCATTATTTATTTATTTATTTATTTAATTATTTTATAAGGCTATCACATTATACCCAATATGCACCAGGGTGTGGAAAGGGGTCATTTATCTGTCGGTCTCTCTGGCTCTACCACACTTGTATACCTGAGTATACTGCTGATCTATCTGTCTGTCTGTCACAGATTTCGAGTTTTTCGTGTGTTGATCTCATATTCTTCTACGAACTTAAAAAAAAAAAAAAAAGACAGTTAAATTCGTACAAGAGACAACATTGCAGTTATAGACATATTTCAAGCGAACGAAAGAAGAATACTCTTCTACATTTCGCAAAGATGATCAGCCTAGCATGAGGACTCACCATCGATTTTTGTATTTTATTCACGGCTGTGATGTCGAGAATTTGGGACAATGTGGTAGCGATAATAAACAGCATGTTCACACCAAACCTATGCTACCAATCTCAAACTCGGACTTTATCCAAATCACACTTTCGCAAAATCAACACCTGCGAGATGAGATGCCTGAGGAGAGCTGCCAATTTAACAATCCGAGACCGAGTAAGAAATGCTGTTATCAGACAGACTGTGGGATCAACACCTTGTGCCACATTTATTGAAAGACAGAAGATCAAGTGGTTTGGCCATGTCGTTAGAATGCAACACCAACAACTACTATCACTAGTCTTACATCAAAGATCATCTGCGACGAGAACAAGAGGACGTCCAAGAAGAAAATGGATTGACGGCATCAAAGACATTGTACAACCACACGGAATGACATTATCGAGTGCCGCCTATCGGGCGCTGGAGCACAAATTATTCCTCCCCACAACGCTTGACGGCAGAAGTGGAAGATGATGATGATGATGAATGTGGTAGCTTGCACTTGCTTTCCACACTCACATTATTTGAAGTATTCCATCAATGTTTAGCAACTGTTAGAGTTGCTTGGGTAAGTCAGTAGTTATTCGACAATAGGACATGGACAGGGTGATGCTCTAGTTACAAGCGTTAAACACCCCAGTTGTATTCAATTATCCCGAAGGACACAGTCCCCGGAGCTGAGTTGTTCACATTGTGGTAAGCTTCTCATCCTTTACAACGAGGAGGTGATGTTGGGATTTTCCATCCCTCGAGTTATGAGACCAAGGGTTTTGTCTCGGAGATTTAATACACTGGTTGCATTAAACGCTTTAGTGGTTTAGAAAGACAATGAATGAGTCACCACAAAGCGAGAAGCAGACAGCGAGATTTACTATAACACGATTACATGTAACCAAATGAACTTTGCGGTTAAAGCCTTCGTCAGCACACAATAAACAAATAAAAACCGACACAACTACATGAAATATACTACATAAACATATAAATATACAAATTACTTATCTGTAACCTTGTTGTGTTTTGGACAAGTCTTTTAAAGGATCAGAGTGTGTGTTTACAATGAAGGGAATTGTTTAGTTCTAGTGTTTTGAAAGTACAGTAATGGAAGACGCGGTTCCCGAAGTAGGGACATGGTCAACTAGCAAGATGGTCGACGCGGAACATGACAGACAGACCGGGTATGAATATGCGCAGGATAGAGGAGCTGTCCAAGGATCGAGAGTCTTTTCAGTTGGTTGTGGTGAGCGCTACGCGGTGCAATGGACTTTTTACTTGACGGTGGCGAGTCTTACTCTTTGCTCGTAGTATTTGAGCATGTGACAGGGCCAACAAAGGACATTTAACGTGTGACAGGGCCAACCAGGGATATCTAGCGTGTAACAGGGTCAACCAGAGATATCTAACGTGTGACAGGGGCAGCCAAGGATATCTAATGAGTGACAGGGACAGCCAGAGACATCTAACGCGCGTCAATGGCGACCAGGGACATTTAACGTGTAACGGTAGCAATCATGGACATCTAACGTGTGGCAGGGCCAACCGGGGACATCTAACATGTAACGGAGGCAACCAGAGACATCTTACTCGTGACAGGGTCAGCTGTTAACATATTTTCCAAATTAAAACTTCATCTAATGAGAAAACAAACAGATGGTGGAAAAGATATTGTTTACAACAAGAACACAACCGACCCTATGACAAAGCCGTTATCAGTAAACAAACACAGATGAAGACGATCGAATGCTAGTATAACCACATTGTGATACAAGTCGTGTAAACATGTCGTACGGAACAAAATATGAAACAAAATTATTGGATATGATACTTATCATCTTCTTCTTCTCGCTCGTTCAAAAATAACCAAGTCTATCTCTTTTATTTATTAAGTTAGCCTTTTACGAGAAGTTTCTATCACCATATATGTTCTTCCCCCCCCCCCCCCTTTTTTTTCGTCACTTGTGATCATGTTCTAATAAAGCTGACCGATTCTGCTTTTAATTTTTTTTTTTTTTTGGGGGGGGGGGGGGGGTGTTGATTCATTCATTCCATTATATGTTCCCTCAGTAACTTTGGGAGGGTAAGATTTGTTTGACTGGGAGTTTTGTTCAACTATTTATCCTCTCCTGGGCAGCATATATCTGTCCACTTTCCCTATTATAGAATAATGTAACAGTAAAGGGAGTAGCTTAGGAGTAAAGAGTTAAGGAATGCTGCGCATTCCTTGACTAGTGGGAAAACCATAGCTAGTGAACGTGTGTGCACGAATGAAGAAGTGTATCTAGGCTGGCACACACGTCACTTGGGTTCCAGCTAGCAGGGAAGTAGAAAAACATGTAAACATCAGAATTTGAGCATAACATCATTATGCTGTAGTTGAACGATTCGACTAATAAAGAATGTTCTAAACAACGGAGACTTGTGTGCTGTACGATCATCACGTGCCTTCTAACCTGTGGGTAACATCTCTACACTATAATACAGGTTGATTTGGTGCCTTTGACCTCAAGAAATATGGGATGTCGTGGAGAGAGTTACCGCCATGAAAGATTCTTGTGTCTGGGCGTCTGGAGAAGGAAGTTTTTAAGTAAATAATAATAAGAAACGCAACAGCTGAAAGCCCACCCAGGGGTAGTTGTTGTGGGTTCTCAGTGTATTTCTGTTTAAAAAGGAGATCGATTTCTCAGGCCAGCTCAGAAGGTTTGACTGATTAACTTATTTTTTTGAAAGACTCATGTTTTTATCTAATTAGTAGTATGAAATAACTTGAGCACTGACCAACGCTAATTGTGTAATGAGATCAAGTAATGCCGTTTTGCATCAAAAATTAGTACACAAGGTTATAAGAATGAACTCGCTGATTACATGTTACAACAACTTATGAAGTCTCGAGGTACCAGAAATGATTAATTTCAACAGAACAATAACCTGCTCCAAATAAAACTACAAGTAAAACAAAGAATGCTGAAAATTATGAGTTTTAGCTCATTGGACTGTTGAAGGTGAAGTCAAGGTTATATTGCAAATTCCATAATTATTAAATCGAGATCCTCAATACTCTCTACAGTCACTTCACTTAAGTGAAGGCATTGAGGAATATAGTCAACTTGTCTCAAGTCAAAAGTTGTTACAATAAATTTAACTGACCGTTGTTGGAATGCCACCTAACATATAACGGAGTGGATAGAGTCAGGTTTGAATCCAATTGTTGTTGACTGGATCATTTTTACGCTGAAACATATGAAAATGCCAGATTTTTGCTGAAACCGGGAGCAGTTGTCGGTTGAAAAATCGTGAAGGTGACCTTGCTTGACGGAAATTAAAGTCTAACGCTTACAGTCAATCGAGCAAGTAATCAAGCAGTTTGGTATCGAGCGTTATATCGAGCACAATCAACGACAGGAAAATAATTGGAAAGAACTGACTTCGACTTCGATTGAATTAGGAAATCCAGAGGGTTTTTTTGTGTGTTCTGATCCTTTCAACGGTGTCGATTAGAGTTGGTATCAGGATCAATTAGAAATTTCTTCATCAGGATTTCAATTAAGTTCTTTTATCAGGATTCGTGATTAGAACAGAAAATTTTCTTCGTCAGGATCTTCGATTGGAGTTTTTTGTTAGTATAGTTAGATAATAGATAATATTAGAGTAATTAATTGAACAGATTATGTATTGCTGCTGAATTTGAAATTAATATTGTTTGAAATATTTGTATATTGCTTAATAATTTCCATTATAGATTCTAGAATGGAACCCCAAGATTTTTCACAGGTACTGACTGGAGTTGGTGGGGCAATATCAAGGTTGGATGCAGTGTTAAGACAACAAAATGTAAGCAGTGATGTTGAGAGATTTAATGGACAAGCAAACCAGTTTAAGAAATGGGTCATTTCTATTGAGAAACATGCTTATTTAGTAAACGCTACAGATGAGGAGAAAAAGAATTTGGCATACAGAACAAGTACAAGTCCAGTTTCTGACCATATAAGAAGAAAACTAGAAGCAGGAAGAGGTGAAACCTGGGAAGAATTTAAAGATGATCTCGCAAGAAAATACGCTGAAATTACTGATCCACAACACGCATTCTCAGTATTGCGACAGACTAGACAAAATACTACAGAAAGTGTACAGCTATACAGTGACAGGTTAATCAATTTAGCGGAAGAGTCATTTTTAGGACAGAATGTACGAGCTGAAGAAGTGGAACGGATGTTAGTAGGGATTTTTGTTGATGGGATTAGGTCAGATGGATTGAAATTTAAATTATTAAGAGAGAATCCTGCAAGATTGTCACAAGCGGTAGATATCGCTATACAAGAGGAAAGCTTGAGGAGAAGGTTTAGATTAAGGGTAGGACGAGAGTTAGGTAGTAGTTCGGAAGATAGAATTGAAGAACCTATGGAAATAGGACAGTATAGACATGGATGGAGAGGAAGACGAGGAGAAATACAGATGGTACAAAGAAACGATAACGTATATAATCAAGGTAGAGGAGGACAAGTGAGAAATACTGTAAGAAACATGGAAGGTAACACAAATAACTCGAATGTGGTTTGTTGGGGATGTCACCAACGTGGGCACTTTTTTCGCTTCTGTGGTAACAGACGTGTCCCATCGAATACACAAAATAATAGAGGTGTTCAGACGAGTACACAGAATAGAACTGCAAATGGCAGACCAGCAAATAGGAATTATGGAGAAATGCAGAGAAATTTTAGAAGGTCAGGAAATCAGGGAAATTGGCATCCCGCTTACTGAACAGGGTCGGCAGTAGGAGGGAAGATAGTAAGATCCAAAAGGGGCATCAATGTGTTAAAAACCCAAAGGATGAGTATAGTAGGACATTTAGAAATAAAAAACAAGCCGAGATAAAACAATTGTCATTAAATATGGTAGATCCTAGTTCATGTATAGTACAAATAGGAAAATATAAAGTTAGAACATTAGTTGATTCGGGAGCACAAGTTAGCGTGATTAAAGAAGCATTTTTATATCGAATGTTAAAAAATTGTAAAATATTTAGAATTCAGGAGAATCTTCATTCGGTAACGGGACAAAAATTAGAAGTGCTAGGACAAACGATGATAAACTTGAAATTAGGAGGGATAAATGTCAGGCATATGTTCCATGTGGTCAAGGATTTAAATAGAAATATGATATTGGGTAGAGATTTTTTATTGAAAAATGGGGTGAGACTTTTATTTGATTTGCATAAATTAAAATTCCAAGATGTTTACGTAGATTTAGAAGAAGATATGCATGTGTCGACACTAGTTAGAGTCAAAACGACCATGAATTTAAAACCACAGTCAGTTAATTTGATACAAGCAAAGCTGAAGAGAAACCCGTATTATGTAGCAGGAAACATAGTCAGAATCACTGAATTGCAAAAAGAAATAATTGATGAGCCAGGTTTAGAAGTTCCGAATGGAATAATAGAATTGGATAAAAGTTTAACATTTCCAGTGATGGTTATTAATAACACAGGTAGAGAAATTAAATTATACAGAGGATGTGTAATAGCCAAGCTAGAAAATAATGTTAGTGACATATTGGCAACAGATAGAGTAAATATGGCAGGCATAAGTTATTCAGAAACCTCTAGTGAAAGAATTAATAACAGCCGCGGATGCGGACGAAAAGGGAACGTAAGAATGGATGAATTGATCCATCCATCCAGAAGAAATACAGCCCAAATACATTCACTAGACAAAGTGACAAGGGAACAAGAATTGTTGGCACAGTTAAAAACTCCGCCAGAAAATAAGGAAGTATTAGAACAACTTATAAAACAAAATCAGGATGTGTTTGCAATTAATGATTTAGAATTGGGAAAGACAAAAACAGTTACAATGGAAATAGATACGGGAGACCATCCACCAATTAGTTTAAAACCATATAGAACTCCATTAAGAAATAGAGAAGTCGTAGAAAAGGCAATAGAAGATATGTTGAAAGCAGGCATAATAACAAGATCAAAATCAGAATGGTCATCTCCGGTCGTCATAGTAGCCAAATCTGATGGTTCGAACAGGTTCTGTTGTGACTACAGGGCGTTGAACAAAATTACTAAGAATGTAGCGTACCCATTGCCGGTGATTGATGATATTTTGGGGTTACTTAATGGCTCTACACATTTCACAACGCTGGATGCAAGAGCAGGATTTTGGTGTATTCCGATGTCGAAGGACGCGCAAAAGAAAAGTGCCTTTTGTACTCATATGGGTTCTTACGAATTCTTACGTATGCCATTCGGTCTCAAAAATGCACCGTCTCACTATATGTTCTTAATAAATGAAGTACTAGACGGTATGCAAAATTTTGCCCTGGCCTATATAGATGACATATTGATATTTACGAAAGGGAATGTGGAGAATCATTTGAAACATATTAGACTAGTATTTGACAGATTAAGAAGGCATGACGTTAAATTAAAGCTTAGTAAGTGCCAGTTTTTAAAGACAGAAACAAAATATTTAGGCTATATAATAAATAGGGAAGGTATTAAACCAGACCAGGACAAGATAAAGGTTATTAAAGAATTACCTCCTCCAACTAATGTTAAGGAAGTGCGTGCATTTATAGGTACGTGTGCATATTATAGGAGGTTTGTACCAGCGTTTTCAAGGATAGCAATACCTATTACGAATTTAACGGGAAAATACGCTAGATTTAAGTGGGATGATGAGTGTCAAAAAGCGTTCGAACTTTTAAAAGATAGCTTAACAGTGGTACCATTATTGACACACCCAGACCTGAATAAACAGCTAATACTATACACAGATGCTTCAGACAACGCAATAGGAGCATGTTTGGTTCAACCATATGAAGGAGAAGAATCTGGAATACCAGGGGTTAAAAATGAAAGACCAATCTATTTCTTGTCTCATAAACTCAGTAAGACTCAAAAGAAATGGCCGATTATTGAGAAAGAAGCATGTGCTATACACTACGCTCTTCAAAAATTAAATTACTACTTACATAACGCCAATTTCATTATTAGAACTGACCACATGCCATTAAAGTCGATATTAGAAGCACCAATACAAAATAGGAAAATACAAACGTGGGCATTGAATTTACAGGGATACAATGCTAAGGTTGAATATGTTTCAGGGAAACATAATACATGCGCCGATCTTTTGTCTAGGATCCCATATACACAGTCGTCAGGAAACACGGAAGATGAAGCTGAACCAGAGATAGACGATCGAAACTGGCAAGTAAATATATTAGATTCTGCCATAATAAATAGGGAAGAATTTGAGAGTTTACCATCGGATCAAGAGTCTGAACCTAGAACAGAAGACCCACATTTAGAACAGTTTGATATGAAAACAGAACAAGAATTAGATCCAAAAATAGTACAGATAAAAAGAAAACTGAAAGAAACAGGGGAAAATAGTTTTAAAAGAAAGTTTGTAGAGTTACAAGAAGATAATCAATTATATTATATCAGTGAAAAAGGTGAAGGAGTAAGAAAATATATTCCGAAACATTTAGAACAAGAAGTCTTAAAGGCATATCACGATAATAATGGTCATTTTGGACGAGATAAGTTAGTGAAGGCTATTAGCAGTAAATATTACTGGCCGAATTTATTCAAAAGCGTATATGAATATGTTGAAGCGTGTGAAAAGTGTAGGTTAAGAAACATGAAGATAATCAAATGTCCTTTACAAGATACCGATATTCCTCAATTTCCAATGCAGAAAGTAAGTTTGGATATTTCAGGTCCTCATCCAAAAACATTATCGGGAAATGTATACCTACTACATATAGTTGATTCATATAGTCTCTGGCCAGAAGTTTATCCAATTCCAGACAAGAGTGCTGATTCAGTTATAAATATGCTTTTACAAGAATTTATACCAAGGTTTGGGTGTCCACAAATAATACTTACAGACAATGGGAAAGAATTTGTAAATAGAAAGTTTGAAAAATTGGTAAAAGATTTGAATATAAAACACATTAGGACTTCATATTACAGACCAACTTCTAACGCTAAAAATGAGAGACAACATAGAACACTATACAATATTCTAGCGAAAAATGTAGAAGAACACGATATGGATTGGGATCTTTATTTGGGGATAGCATTAGCGGCGATACGTACACACGAAAATGAAGGAACAGGTTTCTCACCATTTTACTTAGTACATGGGAGAGAACCAATATTGCCAATTGATAATTTATTAAAGCCTAGGAAAAAATATCTGGGGGAACATTTTCAGGAAACAAGGTTGCAAGAGATGCACAAAGCACATGTTCGTTTAAGAAATAATATAATTAAGGCTAGAGAAAGACAGAAGAAATACGCAAATAAAAATGCACACTTACAAGAGTTCAACATAGGTGATAGGGTGTATTACAAAAAACATAGAAAAAACTCTAAGTTTGATGCTCATTGGGTCCCGGGATACTATATTTTAGAAAAAAAGGGTCCAGTGTCATATACTATTAAGAATCAAATTTCAGGGCATGTTGCACGTTCACATGTAGAGCACTTAAGGCGGGATAATGAGGAAAGGGATGCAGAGAATAGTAATAATAATTATTGTTCCGAAGAAATATTGTCAGGTGGACAGATTGTCAGACAATCGGTATATCCAATACCTATAGAGAATGGGAAACAAGTGACAACAACATCTACTACAGCTGAACAAGAAGAAACAGTACCAAAAACAGTTATGACGGAGGAAAATAACATGTATGACGATTATATTAGCGAAGAATCAGTCAAAGAAAAAATAGAACCTCCATTTATGAATACAAGACAGGCAGTAAAAAGAAAGTTAGATAGTCAGAAAGAAAAAGAAATTAAGAGGCAAAGGAAACTTAGAGTGAGTTCTTCAAGTGGTGAAGATATGCCACTATTTGAAAATTTGTTGAGACGGCAAGACAGGAAAATTAGATTGGATTTAGAAAGAAAGAAATTAGCGGTTGCTAGTAATGGATATACAGATGGGGAACAAGAAATGGATGAAAAGTCAGAAACTGATGAAGAAGCTGATATGAAAGAAGATAGCTCTCCTCGGGAGGATAGCGACATTGATGTAGATATTGCAATTATAAAAAAAAATTTGAAGTTATTAAGAAAATGGAGAAGAGATAGATAAATAGCCTGGTAGAATATTCTGCAGATGGCAGATAGAAGAAGAAGTTAGACACGATATTTTTGTGTTTACAAAGAAGGTAGTTGGTAAATAACGTAAGCAAGAGTTGTTGGGAGGAATATACATAATATGGTAATAACTTGAGACTTATTGGTATATGTTTTATGATCATGTTGGTTTTTAAGTGAAGTGTGGAGTTTTTCTTAAACGGAAAACAATTATTGAGTAGTCATAAAATGGTCTTGCATTTCCTTATATATGTTTAATTTGATTAATGTGTGGGGATAAATATGATGTCAAAGAATGAGGGGGTTGATATGGTTTAGTCAATTGTTTGGACTTCAATGGTGTTTTATGAAATGTGAAGAATAAGTTAACTTAGCTGGTTATTTTTACAATGTTTTGGTTTTATTGAGTTACCCTGAGTGTGTTTAAAATGATTATTAGTTTGACGTTCAGTTAGAAGAAACAGATGACTTAAAGTAGTTGAGTCGTTTAACGTATGTAACGTTTATAAATAGAAATTGAGGGTGAAACATGATGGGGTTAAGGGGGAAGAAGTAGTGGTTAGTGAAGTGACTCAATATGTTGTAATGGAGGAGTATGTTGATATTATTGGGGGAGTGAATTTGGGACTACATTAGCTGGTTCGCAATGCTTGGGTTAAAAATAGGAGCTGGGTTGAACAGCGTTTAATGGGAAAATATGGGGGGAATGCCAGCTTGAGTTTTGGCATTTAAATAAGTAGACATTGGAAGAAGAGGACTGTATGTAACAGTATACTAATAATTTGGAGTTTTTTTTTTTTTGAAGGAATGGTAAACTTGAACTTGACAAGGTGCTTTTGGATTAACATATTTTTTTGATAATAACAATTATTATTGACGGAAACTGAAGATAAATTTTGAAACTTTATTTTTATAAAGTTTTGAGAATGTATGGGAAGAGAAAGGTGATTACTTCTTACTTTTTCCTTACTTTTTCTTATTTATTTTTAGGTGCGCACCTACCAAATCTAACCTACCCAATCTAACTATTTTTTTCTGTCTATCCTAGAATAGTGAGAGTGTGAGAATGTGAATAAGGGAGAAATAAAAGATAAGGGGAATATCTTCAGTTTTGTCAATCATAATTTAGATGGACACTTTAAATTTAAAAGCGGTTCGCTTATGGAGAGTTTTGTAGCGAATTTTCTAGAGAACTTTATAACGAGTTTTGTAGCGAGTTTTCTAGAGAACTTTATAACGAGTTTTGTAGAGAGTTTCGGTATTATTGTCTCTGGTTAGCAATTGGCTATGATGAGATAGGAGAATGAGAATTGAGTTAGGAATTATATGGAATTGTTGTTAATTGTGGTATAGAGATGTAGAGTTAAGTGCTTAAGAGTTGGGGTTGAGATTTTTTCAGGGAAAAATTCTCTTTGAAGAAGGGGAGGTATATGTAACAGTAAAGGGAGTAGCTTAGGAGTAAAGAGTTAAGGAATGCTGCGCATTCCTTGACTAGTGGGAAAACCATAGCTAGTGAACGTGTGTGCACGAATGAAGAAGTGTATCTAGGCTGGCACACACGTCACTTGGGTTCCAGCTAGCAGGGAAGTAGAAAAACATGTAAACATCAGAATTTGAGCATAACATCATTATGCTGTAGTTGAACGATTCGACTAATAAAGAATGTTCTAAACAACGGAGACTTGTGTGCTGTACGATCATCACGTGCCTTCTAACCTGTGGGTAACATCTCTACACTATAATATAATCCGAACCCCGGGAAGGTTAACCCGGTCAACAAATGCCCGCAGAAGTCGGATGTGTCGGCCTAACGGCGCAAGAACGCAGCTCTGCTGTAGACAGGCAAAACGCAATCACATCCGGAAAAAAAAAACTCCGGATGAACGCAGAAGAAGAAGAAGAAGAATCCGAATATGTTCTTTGATCAAGAATGTTCGATTATTTGTTTGGAGATTTACAGTTTGAAGTTTCTTGGAAAAGAGAAGTACGGTTGTGTTGTGTTTGTTTCTGGTTATTACGTAAGCTAGTTTTCCTTCAAGTTATCTTTGTTTACTGACATTTACTGGGACGCAGAGGTGTTAGAGAAATTAGACGTAGACAGTCAAAATTTTTTGGACATGTTATGAGAAGAAATGGGTTGGAGAACTTAGTGACAACTGGCAAGATCGAGGGGAACAGACCAAGAGGAAGACCGAGAGGAAAATACCTGGATGGCTTGGCCACATGGCATGGACGAGACAGGAACACTGAGCTGATCCACGACCCTGGTGATCGAGTGAAATGGCGAGTCATGACCGCCCACGCTTTCCGGCATGGCACATGATTGATTGAGAGGTATTTCCAAGGCACCAGGGTCGGGTTATATACTAGCCAAGACCTATTGACGCGTCCTCGTCGAGCGTCCTGGGCAACAGGTCCCTTCGGGGTCCTGGCTAAAGTCAGTAGGATCGCCGATTCCTCCGAAGTCGGAGAGTGTCTGCCTGTACGGAGAGGAACCACCAGTCTGCACACCAATAAGCCAGACATGGGACAACGGATACTCACGCAAACCTCAGGTCCTGTATGACATCACACTGATGTTGGACAACAGGATGCCTTCATCCGACATACAGGACTTCGCGTTGGAGCTCAAGCCAACGAACACAAGCAAAAAGCAAAGCACTGACATTTACTTTATCTTTTTCTGTTATTGGTGCTCTCTGGACAACCGGATTGTGAGAGCTGATGTCCCAAGCCTCACGATAGATGGTAGAAGCGTCAACAGAGAGAACAAACTGAAGTATCTGGGAATCACATTTGACAGGAGGCTGTCCTTCAAGGACCATGTGGAGACGGTTGTGACAAGATCTCAAAAGGGACTCAATGCACTTAAAACTATGGCTGCAATGGATTCAAAGCAGAGAATGCTTTTCACACTATACCAGTACTTGATCCTCTCAGTGATTGATTATGGACTAGGACTGCTCACTGTCTCAGAGAGTCAGCTGGTGAGATTGGAGCGCATACAGAACGGAGCTATGCGAGTCATTCTGGGATGCACCAGAGACACCCCAGTTGTGTGTATGTGTTGCATCCTTGGTCTGCCGACTGTTGCTGGTAGGCTCAATGTGATGCAGGCGAAGGCATACCTCAGAGTAGCTGCAGACACAGATCACCCGTTGCATGAGGCACTGGACGCAGTTAAGGGTCAGCGACTGATAAGAGGGCAGAGGATACGATCAGACAGGTGTGCATCTTGGAGAACATTAGGTGAGGAGAGGAGTGGGTCAGAGTGCCAGCGGAGCAGTCAGACTTGTGCAAAGTTATAATCACGTGGAGCCGGGAGTGCAAATACAGCAACTAATTCAGGATAATGCTCGCTCGGGTTATGTGATTATCTACACAGATGGGTCGGTGTTGAGAGGTAGGAGAAGTGCCTGGGGGTTCTTAGCAAAAGCTAATGGTCGACGTTTGGTGCAGGAGAGCCTGGCATATGATACCACAACATCTAGCTTAAGAAAGGAGGTGGAGGCGGTCAGTGCAGCTTTCCGCTGGATGGAGAAAACGACACACACACACACACACACATACAACACACACACACAGTGATTGTAACTGATTCAGAAAGTGAGGACAGGCGAGCTTCGGGCAGAGTGGCTTGCTTCGCATCGGAGGTCACGGGTGGCAAGCATGGCTTGGATCTTTTCTCCGGGGCATGCTGGGGAATGAACAGGCAGACAGATTAGCTGGCTTTGCAAAACCTGGTGGAGTATTGATGCATGACAAGGCAGACGTGGTTGCGGCCTGGTCGGAGCACGTATACACCTCGGAGGAGCAAATGGATCACCATGGTCTGGTAAGAATGAGACTACGAGGAGTGACGAGGGGATTTGGCCGACGCTCGACGCCCAGAGGAAAGGCGAGATGGACATATAATCAGATTGCTACTGGTACTATTGGTGTTGGAACTCTTCCCTGGCTGTTGAGGATGAGGACGGAGCGCTTATGGGAATACCCCGAATGCTGTGATGTCGGTTCCTAAATCAATCAATCAATCATTTATATGTTATTTTGTGTCCAGATTGATTTGGTTACGATCTCTCCTTTACAAATATAGATGCATTTTTGTTCCCACAAGTGTGCTGTCGGAATGAATTCATTTCAATGTTGTTCCTTGCTTAGCTCCACCTTCGCGGTTTTTTAAAATTCTGATCATTGTCCTGCCATGACTGGCAGTCTGTGAACACATGACTTTGTCTTGTACTGACCCGATGTTACTTGATGGTATTCGCCTGCTTTGCTTGGTCTGAGGATTGTTCAGTGACCGTATCTGATCAGATCAGTTTACTAGGCGGGCCTAGTAAACATTGAGAAAGAGAGAGAGAGAGAGAGAGAGAGAGAGAGAGAGAGAGAGAGAGAGAGAGAGAGAGAGAGAGAGAGAGAGAGAGAGAGAGAGAGAGAGAGAGAGGAGAGAGAGACAGACAGAGAGACAAAGAGAAGAGACTGATGAAAAGAAAGAGGGAATAAAAGAGCGGGAGGAAGCGAATAGAGAGGGAATAAAAGAGAGGGAGGAAGCGAACAGACCGAGAAACAGTATGGCATGATATATATATATATAAATCTACCCATCCATCATGTACCATGCCGGTAAGCGTGGGCGGTCATGTTCTGCCATCTCACTCAATCATCAGCTCCGTGTTCCTGTCTCGACCACGCCATGTGACCTTTCCATCCAGGTATTTACTTCTCGGTCTTCCCCTTCGATCTTGCCAGATGTCACCAAGTTCTCCAAGTAATTTCTTCTCATAACATGCCCAAATTTTTTTGACTGTCTACGTATAATTATATATATATATATATATATAAATAGTGGGAAAAACCCCCCCAGTAAATAACCCTTTAAGGCATATGGTGCTAGACTCGTGATTGTAGATCAATCGTACTCGGTAGACAATGTTGTCAGTATCACACAGACCGCCTATATCTCCCCAGGTTTCCATTTTAGGCTGCGTTAGCCTGCATGGAAAATAAAAAAAATCTGTAAAATGCTCAATGCTAATCGTGTTGCCACATTGTGGAATTGTGCGTTCTTCATGTTACAACACCAACGCAGCTGCCAGTCTCAGTTATGTTTGTTTTGAATGCACAATATGAATTCTTCTTCTTTCCCTCGCTCACAGCGTGTTTGCGTGGCATTCTGATTGCTGTGGTGCGCCTCCTGGCTGGTTGCCTGTCTGCAGCACCTTTCTTTTGCTATGACAGATTGTGGTCTTACTTGAGTTTACATATGAATATGCACGATATGCTCACGTGTCTGTGCATGTGTGTACGTACATACATATCTACAGCGCCAGAGACTCGCCGTTGCTCATTCTCATGTTAGTTAAAACAGTTCCACCACGTGAAGGCAGGAGTTGAACTGTTGATCCCTGAGGAGATGAATGCACAAGTCATGCGGGATTTTGCAAGGTTGGGAGCTCACCCTCAACTCTGCGACCCTGGGTATAACATTGATTTTGAACCACTATATGAATGTTATACTTGTCTTTACACCCTCTACATAAAATCTCAGTTTTTGGTTGCCTCTCTGTTGGTTTGCTAGCTTCATCAAGTTCCTTGCAGATTGGCATTGGTGATCATGCTTCTCCACATCTTGTGATCTCGTGTATCAGTCTGTGTGCCGACTCCTGTCCGTGCCATGACACAAGAATTTTTCTTTCGCTGTCTTTCTCTATCTCTTTCCCCAAATCTTGTGAAAGTCAAAAGTAGGATAGTTAGTGGTTCATCACATATGCACAGTACTGTTTACGGCACATACCAGGCTCATAGACCACATTGAAATGTTCTCCATTGCATTTCAAACAGGTCAAAGATGTTGTTCAAAGCTTTTTATGATGGCGATTACGTTTTCCTCAATTGTGCACCAGAAACCATAAATATTTGTTGTTGGGGAATCTTTGATACCACTGGTATAACATGCAAAATAAAACTACAGGATTTGATTGGTACCCATATAAATAGAGGGACAAAGTAAAAGACTGGGGAGCACATCTTACAGTATTTACATTTAAACATAGCGACCACACTGAGGGTTGAACCCGTGGTCTCCAAATTATAGTGCCTTGCATAAGTAAAAAGTATAATTTGACACTCTGCCAAATAGACACCCTATAAAGCTGTCTTCACTACCGAAGCCAGTCATCAAATAAACACAGACGTTGTCAATGGTTAGATACAAATTCTGTCAATATTCCATCGTTGTGGGTTCAGGTAAATGATAGGCCTGGCTAATGAAGACACTTGGAACCAGGTGGCCTGCAAGTTGGATTGTCTCCTAAATGTTGGAAGACAATTAGGGCTTAATAATATCCTTCATTTATTGACACGTTGTAGGCCAATCGTTTGTGGGAATGAATCAATGTCTTCATATTGACAGGTTGTTTCATGTGCAATTGTGTGTTCATTTTTGCTTGCTTATCTTCGGCCCTTCTGGGTTATAACTGGGACATATAGTGTGTTAGTCGACCTCTCTGGCTGAGGGGTCGTGAACGTAGTTTCACAATCCTGACATACATGGTTTGAAGTCAGCCACAAGTGGTTTAGAAGCGGGCCAATTTGGGTTGATTTTCACAGTGGTATGAGTGTCACTCGTTTAGAAAGCAATGGCAAATGACTGATTGTAAAATTGGTAGAAAATTACGAATAGCCAATAAATGCTGGGGTAGATTATGAAGTCTTTTAAAGGAAACAAAATTGACTTAACTAGACCAGTGTAGATTGTTGATTAAATGTTTGGTACTAGAGCTGTGGAGATAATTGTACGACTATCTGACCCGCTGATTAAATACTTGTCGTGGAGTCAGTAGTGCAGCAATCTGCAGAATCTTTCAGCTCAGACACGTCTAAGGGCAGGAACCCAACACGTAGACACAGAACAATGAGAAAGTCACATACTACAGAAGACAAGGTATAGTGCAGCTCTGAAACCAATCAAGAACAAGACAAACTGAAGTGGAACACAGCATATTTATTTCTTGCTTGCTTGTATAAACTAAATCATGTCGTCAAGTTACGTAACATCCAAATGTTTTTTGTGACATTTCTTTTTGTTTCTGACACTCATTAATCATGTTACATTTTTGTGCATATCATTCCACACAAAATACATTATGGAAAATCAAATCGGCACATGAAGTATGCTTCTCCAAAATCAAAATATATTGACATGTGTATATATATTCAACCACGTGATTAGGCCAACACCTTGTGTTTAAAGTTTGCACTGCAAAGCACGAGTCAAATCTATTTATGTAGTTGAGTTGATGATATAAACATCTGCATGTATGGACCATCAAAACCAGCAAGTGGTAAACAAAACATCTGTCGATATGGAACAAATCAGAATCTTCATTTGGATCCATGTATAAATATATTTCAAAACAAATACATGCATGTGTATGCCACAGTAAAACTTGTCTTCATGGTATCAAAATATACTAGGTATAGAAAACAAAAAAGTATGAAAACATAAATGTAATTGTTTGCTTAAAACATGAGAACAAAAAAGCCACAAGACAGTTGTGTAGAGGTAATATGTTTACAGTACAAGTATTATATGTATGTTATCCGAAACGCCAGCATGCGTATGTTGTACATATATAAAATGTTGACAGCAGACTAGTTGTAATGTTTGCTCATGGTAAAGCTAAAAAAATCAAGACTATGATTGCAAATGAAACGTCAACAATGACAAGACATGGGGGTTGTGGCAGCACAGTGGTCAGCTAGCCCTGTGCTCATGTGTTTGAACCCTCTTCTAGACGGGGCTGTTGCTACTGGCCCAGGCTTCCAGCCGGACCCTGGATATCAGCCAGTCTTGTGGCAAATAAAGATTGGCGCGACAGTGACCACATCATCCCTTCAAGTGACAATTGGCCTAAAAAGAACTGGGCCAGCATCATATAGGTGATACTTCTCATGGTATACTTTGTGACGTCTTTATATGTTATAGAACTGATGCAATCATTATTCTAGATAGCTGACAGTTGAGGTACCACATGTAAGAAGTGGGCAGGACACAAGCTTGCCTATATAATTGGGGTTCGTTCCTAGGAGGGAAGGCATTATTTTAAAAACCAAGGCAGATCTGGCTCCACCCAGTCTCAAATCAGAGATCTTTCTGAGGACAGGTAGCTAGCATCCTACTTTCATTACCATGACCTGGTATATATGACAGCTTTATACTTCACACCTCATCGGCAGTTTCTGTCAGTACCTTTACCTTTGTATATTGCTCAAAAATTACTTGCAACAGCCCTTGATCTAGCCCAACTTCATTTAAATCACATGGCTAAAAGAGCACTCACTACCAGCAAGGTTAATGTCACCGCTGAGCGGAGAATAAAACCATATGGGAGTAGGACTAACATGTTACTAAAAAGTGATCAACAACAAAAACTGAACAAAATAAACAGATGAACACGACTACAAAATCTGTCAACAATACACAAGACTTGTAATTGTTACATGCGAACCTCTGAAGCCACAATGAAACAAGCAAATTCAGTCCCATAAACAATATGTTTTTCAGAAAAAACTTCATTGCATGCCAAGCTCATAAATGATATGTCTACTCTTACTCTGAGGTCACAATGAAAGAAGTAAATTAAGGTCAGTTTGGCCGAATGGATAAGATCATTCATTCTTAAACATCCAGTGTGTTGATGCTGAGGTAGTGGATTCAACTCCTACACTAGTCAGCTGGACTAAAATGTTGATTTCTCGACCTTGACTTGGGGACATAAATTAACATCTTTAGTTCATTAAACATATGATATTTTAGCCTGTGTCCCGTCCGGAGTCTGATGACTGTTACAGGTTCTTTTAGGTTAAATTAGTAATATGCAACATGCATCGGGTGATCGGAATGCTCTTATTTCCACTGAGTTCTATAACTGCATTTTACAAATCTCTGGACTCCATCATAGGCTATGACCATATCATGCTGAGGTAGTCTTCCACCATCTTTTGTCAATGTCAGCTTGTTCATTTCCAGGTGTGATCATAATATGTCTATCATTTCTTACAACAATCACTGTCTCACTGGCACGCTGACAGATGACTGTTACTTTGGGCTACAAAAAAGGCATAACAATAATGGCGGTAAGACCAGAGATGGAGTTGTACCTCTCCACAGCACAAAGCCTGGGCTGAACTGTAGAAACCACATGTTGCCCATGTGGCATGATCTCTCTCTCTCTCTCTCTCTGCCTGTCTAGTTTACTCGAGAGGAAAGGTAACACCAATACATCTGGAAGAAGACCACTGCAGAAGCTGCTGGGTCAACAAAGCAATGCCCAAATTGTCTGCCTGTAGGAGCTTCGATCCTAGACCAGTTGCCGACCAAGACTTAGGGCCAATCGCTGTCTAAGCTAACATATAATCTCATGCTATGTCCAGACCCTGGCATAGTGAGAACAACAGCCGTGATGTGAATAGAGATGTGATAAACATTTGTGGAGAAGGTAACATAGATAGTAAATCTGCGCAGGAAAACCAAGTAGACAAAGATCACAGTCAAGCAAACCACAGCAGAAAGCTCACTGAGTACAGGTAGGATTTATGTACCTGACAAAACAAAACAAGCATGGTAGACACCTATCTCTATGTGTAATGGGAAATTGACAGACATTCCCAAACCTTGTAATTTGTTCAAGATAGAATATATTCTGTTCAACAACATTTAGAAGAAATTTACATGTACAACTGACAACAGGAAGTGCACAACTTGAAAAGAAAAGTTATACATGCATCTCGTAGAGTGTAGAAGCTCGGCAACAGGCAGTATGTATCTCATAGATTGATGTATCTAGAGTTGTCTTATCTCAAGTAAGACACATGGATTTGATTGACAGGGTAGAAAAGGACTGTGGAAACTCAACAAGACTGATGACTTGGGGCTGTGTCAGTAGTGTCTAAGATGTGAGAGGTATAACGCTACCCACACTGTTACCGAAAGGAGACAAAGGAGGAGAACCTGCTTACGATGATACCGTACACAAAACTGTACCATGCCTGGTTATGTTGAAATTCAACCCTGAGGTTGCAGTAGTCCGAGTCCTTTCATAGAGTGTTCAACAGATGGTGTAACTTGTTCTGTGTCCTGATGGTCCTAAACAAAAGGTTGCATGTCCTCTGCAGGATATCGCAAGCATCCTCAGCTGTTTGTGATCTACTAGACAATTTTACATTCAGTAGTTTGCCATTGCTTTCTGAATGAGAAATTAACAGCTGAGTCCAACGGACTGGTGTATAGAACAAACCCACTACCACGGCCACCAGAGGAAATTTAAGAGTAAGAGCATTAAACAATTCGAGCGTAGACATTAAAAATACAACCTAAATCTATGTCACATCGGTAAACACCCCTTATATCAGCAAACTGACCAATGCATACACTGAATACAATAAAGCCAAAAGACTAAAAGGGCAATAAAATAAATGGACAGGTAATAAACAAACTAACGGGGTGAAGGTTAGTGAATGCTGATGCAAGAAAATAACTTTAAAAATGATATGCAGCAGTTAAAAATAAGGAAGTAAGGAACTCCCTTGTCATGCCATGATGTGTAGTGGGCACATGAAGCTAGCAAGACATATTTAACGTGACAAGCATTGGATGGGTGACGTGGTGAACATCATGTCAAGCACCTTGATCTCCCATAACATCTCCTGGTACCAATGCTAGGCTGGACTGACCTGGCAACCTAGTTCACTGAACAAACCTGGCAACCAAGGTCACTGAACAAACCTGGCAGCCTAGGTCACTGAACAAACCTGACTACTAGATTGACCTGGCAGCCTAGGTCACTGAACAAACCTGGCTACTAGATTGACCTGGCAGCCTAGGTCACTGAACAAACCTGACTACTAGATTGACCTGGCAACCTAGGTCACTGAACAAACCTGACTACAAGACTGACCTGGCAACCTAGGTCACTGAACAAACCTGGCTACTAGACTGACCTGGCAGCCTAGGTCACTGAACAAACCTGGCTACTAGATTGACCTGGCAGCCTAGGTCACTGAACAAACCTGGCTACTAGATTGACCTGACAGCCTAGGTCACTGAACAAACCTGACTACTAGATTGACCTGGCAGCCTAGGTCACTGAACAAACCTGACTACAAGACTGACCTGGCAACCTAGGTCACTGAACAAACCTGACTACAAGACTGACCTGGCAACCTAGGTCACTGAACAAACCTGACTACAAGACTGACCTGGCAACCTAGGTCACTGAACAAACCTGACTACTAGATTGACCTGGCAGCCTAGGTCACTGAACAAACCTGACTACTAGATTGACCTGGCAGCCTAGGTCACTGAACAAACCTGGCTACTAGATTGACCTGACAGCCTAGGTCACTGAACAAACCTGACTACTAGATTGACCTGGCAGCCTAGGTCACTGAACAAACCTGACTACAAGACTGACCTGGCAACCTAGGTCACTGAACAAACCTGACTACAAGACTGACCTGGCAGCCTAGGTCACTGAACAAACCTGACTACAAGACTGACCTGGCAACCTAGGTCACTGAACAAACCTGGCTACTAGACTGACCTGGCAGCCTAGGTCACTGAACAAACCTGGCTACTAGATTGACCTGGCAGCCTAGGTCACTGAACAAACCTGGCTACTAGATTGACCTGACAGCCTAGGTCACTGAACAAATCTGACTACTAGATTGACCTGGCAACCTAGGTCACTGAACAAACCTGACTACTAGATTGACCTGGCAGCCTAGGTCACTGAACAAACCTGACTACTAGATTGACCTGGCAACCTAGGTCACTGAACAAACCTGACTACAAGACTGACCTGGCAACCTAGATCACTGAACAAACCTGGCTACTAGACTGACCTGGCAGCCTAGGTCACTGAACAAACCTGACTACTAGATTGACCTGGCAACCTAGGTCACTGAACAAACCTGACTACAAGACTGACCTGTCAACCTAGGTCACTGAACAAACCTGACTACAAGACTGACCTGGCAACCTAGGTCACTGAACAAACCTGACTACTAGATTGACCTGGCAGCCTAGGTCACTGAACAAACCTGGCTACTAGATTGACCTGGCAGCCTAGGTCACTGAACAAACCTGACTACTAGATTGACCTGGCAACCTAGGTCACTGAACAAACCTGACTACTAGATTGACCTGGCAACCTAGGTCACTGAACAAACCTGGCAACCTAATTCACTGAACAAACCTGGCTACTAGATTGACCTGACAGCCTAGGTCACTGAACAAACCTGACTACTAGATTGACCTAGATTGCCCCATCTATAACACATGTCTCCAGATTGAAGAAATGGTTACCCTCACCACTGGGCCACCACCTGCCCATCCATGAAGGA
This sequence comes from Cepaea hortensis, assembly GCA_963921405.1. NCBI lineage: Eukaryota > Metazoa > Mollusca > Gastropoda > Stylommatophora > Helicidae > Cepaea > Cepaea hortensis. Next base: position 15,685,979 of record OY992877.1, read on the forward strand.
CTCTTGTCCATGCCATCAGACATATTGGGCAAACAGTGCTAACCCCATATGTTTGATAAACCAATCATCCGTGGATGAATGATGTGGTCAACCTCACATCAACCGCCTTTACATTCCAGAATATTTCCTGGTAACACTACCTGACACCGGCCATATTTCACAGTAACAGTACCTGACACCGGCCATATTTCACAGTAACATTACCCAATACTGGCCATATTTTCCAGTAACAGTACACAATACCGGCCATATCTCCCAGTAACAGTACCCAACACTTGCCATATTTCCCAGTAACAGTGCCTGACACTGGCCATATTTCTCAGTAACATTACCCAACATCGGCCATATTTTCAGGTAACAGTACCCAATACCGGCCATATTTCCCAATAACAGTACCCAACACTTGCCATATTTCCAGGTAACAGTACCTAACCATCCATCATGTGTCATGCCGATAAGCATGGGCTGTCATGTACTGCCATGTCACTCAATCACCAGAGTCGTGGATCAGCTCTGTGTTCCTGTCTCAACCATGCTACGTGGCCAAGCCATCCAGGTATTTACTTCTCAGTCTTCCCCTTGGTCTCTTCCCTTCGATCTTGCCAGTCGTCACCAAGTTCTCAAATTCATTTCTTCTCATAACATGCCCAAAAAATTTTGACTAAATCTAATGTCTCTAGTCAGTTTACGATCTTCATTTGTTTCTTGAAGGACTTGTTCATTGGTCTTTCTGTCTGTCCATGGTATTCTTTGCATTTTTCTCAGAAACCACATATCCACAGCCATCACGTTTTTCAGCTTGTCAGCTCATTGTCCACGCTTCACCTCCATATAAAAGTACAGGTTCTAAGTAGCACTTCAACACTCTTTTTCTCGTTTCAATTGATATATTTTTATTGGTCAGTATGTTTTTCATCTTGAAAAAGGCTACCTTCGCCATGGCAATTCTTGTTCTAATCTCTTCAAGGCATTTCCCATCAGATGTTATGACTGTTCTGAGATAGCTGTACCGATTCACTTGTTTAAGAATATGCCCATTTACTTGTATATTACATTGTGGTATTTCTTCATTCCTAGTGACGACCATAATCTGTCTTCTTACAATTCAATTCTAACTCTAGTTGTTCACTGTGTGCAACAACCGCATCTACTAAATGTTGCAGGTCCTTTTCATTGTCTGCAATCAAGACTGTATCATCTGTATACCTAATGTTATTGATGCATTGTCCCCCAATGTTGATTCCTTCCATATTTCAGAAAATATTTTTACTGTACAGGGAAAAATGATCTGGAGACATTACACATCCCTGTCTCACACCTCTCTTAATAGGCTGATATTGACCTACTTCATTATCAATTCATATGGTAGCTTGTTGTTTCCAAGATATGTTTTTTACAAGTCTAAGGTCTTTTCCATCAATTTGTAGATATTCAAGCATCCTTATCATGTCGACATGTCTCACTTTATCGAAAGCCTTTATGTAGTCAATAAAGCAAAAGTGTAGATCTTTGTTTACTTCTATAGAACGTTCAATTACTGTTCTCAGTATAACACAGTATTTAACCGTACCCTTGCCTTCTACAAACCCTCATTGTTCCTCTCCTATACAAATATAAATTAAATCAAATATCCAAACTGTGACTTAGACATATCATGAAATATAACTATGTAAATGAACATGTAATATTCAACAAGGACTATAAACAGAACATTTGAGTATGGCTGGACTGTGTACATGACTCTCTGACTGGGTATACAACATATTTGTTGGTGTGTGTGCAGTTTGTTCAGGTTATGTCATTTTCAGAGTTGGAGGAAAAGGTAAAAAAAAAAATAAAAAAGATGAGTTCTATGCGTCCGTTGTCATCAGTTGCTTGAGATTGAATACTTCTTCCGGCCATGGTCATTGATCACACAAATATGCTGGAAGACAAGTAAAAATAAACCATAGTATTATGTCAGTTTCTTCTTCTTTCATCCGGAGTTTTTTTTCGGACGTGATTGCGTTGTGCCTGTTTACAGCAGAGCTGCGTTCTTGCGCCGTTAGGCCGACACATCCGACTTCTGCGGGCATTTGTTGACCGGGTTAACCTTCCCGGGGTTATGTCAGTTTGATTTCTTAAACATATATTTAAAAACAACGAATGAAGCAACAAAAAAACAAACAAACAAACCGAGAAGTAGACAGTAATAAGGTTTGGAGACAAGTCATAAATGTTACAATGGCTTTTAGGAATCATTTTTGGTATTGCAAGGAATAGTTCTTTAAAAAAAAAGTGGCAGCTGAGTGTTAAAAAAAACAAAAAAAGATACATCAAACCCATGAGTGGGGTCTGGGTCATGTGGAGCTGAGCATATTCCACTCATTGGTGAGTGACTGTGCCTCTACTTTAAAGTGTACCAAACTCAAATATACAACCACACACTCAGCAACACCCCCCCCCTAAAAAAATAGTGTCATCAGGAATAGATGTTGTCAGGACACATGAACAGTAGAGGCGAGCCATCCTGCAATAAGTTGACTATCAGAGACAATAACAGTTTCCATGATGATTGCTAAACTTGGACATTGAAGGCTGTGAACACATCAAAATCCATTTATGTGGGAGGAACTTCAAAACAAAACCAAAGTAGACCCTGCCCTAACAGTAGTCAACACTGGACTGACTTTCTTCTTCTTCTTCTGCGTTCATCCTGAGTTTTTTGTTGTTGACGTGATTGCGTTGTGCCTGTTTACAGCAGAGCTGTATTCTTGCGCTGTTAGGCCGACACATCAACTTCTGCGGGCATTTGTTGACCGGGTTAACCTTCCCAGGGGGACTGACTTTAAACTTAACACAGTTAACTAACAGATATTTGACAAGTCGGCAGAACTTTGCAGTGATTTATAGGAACACTTACACAGATGTATGGGTTTAAAACTTCCTCAATACTTACACCAAGGTCACGGAAATATTCATTGAAGTCAAGAGCATAGCCAACCAAGAACACGTCTGGAACTTCGAAGCCAATATCTACAAAAAGAAATAAAAACACACAAAGGCACTTTACACAGATCTGTATGAAAATGTACTTATTAAAACACATTTATAAAGATACACAACAATGCATTGCAGTGGTAGAGGGATAGATAGAACATCTAATAACTGCCACAGACGTCTGTGTATCAGTTCTTAGTGCAGTGCCGCATCTGCACTGGCCCAAACTTAAGACAATGTGTGTGCACCTATATCAAAAATAGAAGAGGGCAAGGCAAGGTTTTTAGTTTCCACAAGGTCCACTTACTTATCTATGGATAAACACATGTATCCATTCTTTGCTCATATGCAAACTTCACGTTTTCTATATGTTCTGCCATTCCATAGTTTCATTTTCCAGACTTTGGGCTTTATTGTGTTTTTTTTCCTTTCCAATTCACTGTTAACAAGTGGATTCCTTTAGTGTTCCAGTTACACATTCGTATTTGTTTGTTGACTTTGGATGAAACGTTCACATGTATCTGTGTGTGGTTTTCAAGGTCTCAAGCTTCCCAGTGATATTTTGTTTTCATTCAGTTTCTTGTATAGAAGAGGTCAGGCAGTTTGGGCAATTCATTTCTAATACACAAGAAGGCAGGATTTTTAGATTCCCAGACATACCAGTCAACATTTGAGTGTAGAAGAGTCTGGGTAATTAATCTCAAATATACACAAGGGCAACACTAGTCTAGAAGAGAATAGACAGTTTGGGCATCTCTCATAAACTAGGAAGTCATTGGGACACCACTCCCTGCCAGATTTCCCCTCTATCAACTACACTACCCTGCCTGTTAACACATGAGTGCAACATTGTATTCGTTTCTCAGGTTGTTAAAAGGGAGATTTTGACTTCATGGCACCAGGTTTTACCCTATCTGGCTTGTCTTTTTTGGCAGAATGGCAAGCCACTTGCGGAAAGCATCGCACAAACTGCATACTCCACAGTGTTTCCAGAAAAACTGCATTCATGATCTGAATGCAGCAATGAGAAAACAAATCCATCATCTTCAGAGCACAAGGCATATTCTTTACCTCTTTGCTAGAGAGGTTATTACAGTTCTTTACATATAGCCTTCACACATTTTTTAAAATATTCTGTTAAATAACATTTTATATTTATATATACAATTGCAAATTGTACATTTCAATAAAGGTCTTCTTCATCTCATTCCCGCTAGATGTCCAAGTTAATGTCTCTAACAGATGCAGTGGTCAGTGTCAAGATTCTGACATGTCCATAGTTTTTGGCTGAATGGAATTGGCTGGTGCTATATTCACTGTTGTAACTTGAGCAGAACTGTACAAGGTGAATGACGGCCTAGAACAAAGCATGTATACATGGCTCAGTGTTGACCAATACAACAGGAATACATGAAACATGTACAAACAATTGAGAACAGATGAAAAACTTACAATCAGGCACAAAAGCCACACTGTTGTTAGTTCTCTTGACCAACAAACTGCAGATTAAAGTAAATACATAGTGTAAACAACGCCGTATATTGTAATGGTGTTCATTTTGTTGAAGCTTTATCATAATAAACACAGCCAGTATCTTACACAATCACTTATCTGACAAGACAATGATCCAGGTTCAATCCTCAGTGGAGGCAGGATTATTCTTTCTCAACAAGTATGGCCCTAAGGTCAACCGAGTGTCATGGATACCAGACGATTTTCAGAGAACTGTCTGGGAAGGGAAGGCAATGGGAAATGGATGGTTACACCACCTCATATATCAGAATATGTGAAGGCCTAACAAGATGGAAAACATACTGACCAATAAAAAGATGTCAACTGCAACAAGAAAACGTGTTGAAGTGCTACATAGAATCTGTACTTTTGTGTGGATGTGAAAGGACAATGAGCAGACAAGCTGAAAAACATCTAATGGTAGTGGAAATGTGGTTTCTGAGGAAAATGCAAAGAATACCATGGACAGATAGAAAAACCAATGAGCAAGTCCTACAAGAAGCAAATGAAAACCGTACAATGATTAGAGAAATTAGACTTTGAGAGTCAAAATATTTTTGGGCACGTTATGAGAAGAAATGAACAAGAGAAAGGCAGAGAGACAGAGATATGGATGACTTGGCCAACATGGCATAATCGAGAAAAAACACAGAGCTGATTTGGTAATCATGTAAGATGACAAAACATGACTCCCCACGCTTATCGGCACAGCACATGATGATGATGAGCACTTCACATCCATTGGCAGTATCTGTTATGGGACTACCTTGCTAGTACAGACTAGTAATCTTGTAGTTGCCGGTCTCCCTGGTCTAGGGGTTACACGACTTTCCTCCGTAATCTCGTATACTCTCGTAGGTAACGTGATGACGGTGAGAATCAGCATTGGTTCGAATCGCGTCAGTAACTTATGGGGTATGTGAGCCGGCCGCTCAGAAAGCAATGGCAAACTACTGAGCGTAATCTTGCCAAGAAATCAACAATCAGCTGAAAGATGCTGATGTTGACAACGATGTCCTGTAAAGAATATGCGAACAAAACAAAAAAACAATCTTGTGGTTAGTGTGCTTGCTGCCAAGACAGGGGTCCCTGTTCAAACCCAGCAATTGGAGGATTAAACCAGTATGGCGCTGGGACTGACCCAGCCTCATAAATAAAACTGTTTATTATCAGAACTTTATGGAAAGAAAATGGGATCCGGAAGGGAACAAACCACTCCATGTCATCATGCTGTGAAGGCAGGGATGAATTGTAGAGACCATGTGTTGCCCATGCAGCATGGAACCTCTCTCGGTCTGCCTACTTTACTCCATAGGAAAGGTAACACCAATACATCTGGAACAAGACCAGCTGCCAGATTAGCAAAGCAATGCTCTAACTGCCTGCCTGTCAGAGTTTCCATCCTAGACCAGTTACTAACCAAAGCTTAGGGCCTAGTCTGCCCTGCCATGATATTTAGTCTAAGGTTAGCATTCCTCATATCAGGATAAGGCTTGTACCCTCCCAGTTGCACTCCTCCGCCTGAAGCTGTTGGTAAAATATGGGTTGTCGGGTATGGTGAGAGTCGTCCATCATTCGGCGCTAACGGAAAGCAGGTGGTACCAACTACTGCCTAAGGTAGCTCAGTCATATCTGACCAAGGCCTAACAATAACTGCACCCGCAGCAAGTTTGATAAATACGCTGCTAATATGCCATGCCAGCTGGCTAGTACAGTGCCCCACAGAGCAGCTGACATATTTGATGCACTCCACTCAAACTGTTGTAAACATCCTCCACTGCTTGATTACATATTCCGTCACACAGCTGCAAAATACATTACCCACATTTATTTACAAACTAGAAATGAAACAAAGCCAGGTTATGTCAAACAACAAATCTTGTGGGGGAACCACAGTGGCATAGTAGCTAGACATTTATTTGCTAGCCCAGTGGTCATGGGTTTGCTTCTCATTGGGACAGATTCAAATTTAGAACAAAAATGACCTGGGCTCCCTGGTCGACCCAGCATAAAAATGGTACCAAGAAATGTCTGGGAAGGTCAAGGTGGCTGGCAAAATACAGACCCCACCCCCCACTGAGTGCGGACTGTTTTATATATAGGGCTAGCATCATATACCCTTGTCCATAATCTGTACACAATCCACTTTGACAGGGTTGATACAGTTAACCACACATTGAACAATGATATCTGGTGTGAATTCTGTATTCATTCCACTTTGACAAGTTTGATACAGTTAACCACACATTGAACAATGATATCTGGTGTGAATTCTGTATTCATTCCACTTTGACAGGGTTGATACAGTTAACCACACATTGAACAATGATATCTGGTGTGAATTCTGTATTCATTCCACTTTGACAAGTTTGATACAGTTAACCACACATTGAACAATGATATCTGGTGTGAATTCTGTATTCATTCCACTTTGACAAGTTTGATACAGTTAACCACACATTGAACAATGATATCTGGTGTGAATTCTGTATTCATTCCACTTTGACAGGGTTGATACAGTTAACCACACATTGAACAATGATATCTGGTGTGAATTCTGTATTCATTCCACTTTGACAAGTTTGATACAGTTAACCACACATTGAACAATGATATCTGGTGTGAATTCTGTATTCATTCCACTTTGACAAGTTTGATACAGTTAACCACACATTGAACAATGATATCTGGTGTGAATTCTGTATTCATTCCACTTTGACAAGTTTGATACAGTTAACCACACATTGAACAATGATATCTGGTGTAAATTCTGTATTCATTCCACTTTGACAAGTTTGATACAGTTAACCACACATTGAACAATGATATCTGGTGTGAATTCTGTATTCATTCCACTTTGACAAGTTTGATACAGTTAACCACACATTGAACAATGATATCTGGTGTGAATTCTGTATTCATTCCACTTTGACAAGTTTGATACAGTTAACCACACATTGAACAATGATATCTGGTGTGAATTCTGTATTCATTCCACTTTGACAAGTTTGATACAGTTAACCACACATTGAACAATGATATCTGGTGTGAATTCTGTATTCATTCCACTTTGACAAGTTTGATACAGTTAACCACACATTGAACAATGATATCTGGTGTGAATTCTGTATTCATTCCACTTTGACAAGTTTGATACAGTTAACCACACATTGAACAATGATATCTGGTGTGAATTCTGTATTCATTCCACTTTGACAAGTTTGATACAGTTAACCACACATTGAACAATGATATCTGGTGTGAATTCTGTATTCATTCCACTTTGACAAGTTTGATACAGTTAACCACACATTGAACAATGATATCTGGTGTGAATTCTGTATTCATTCCACTTTGACAAGTTTGATACAGTTAACCACACATTGAACAATGATATCTGGTGTGAATTCTGTATTCATTCCACTTTGACAGGTTTTGTAGAGTTAACCACACTTAAACAATGATGTCTTGTGTGAATTCTGTATTCATTCCACTTTTCCCACAATTTATCACATGACAAATTATGAGTCACATGTAAATTCTGTATTCATTGCACCTTTCCCACAATTAATCGTACTATAAATAACTACATATCCCAGTTAATCACATGTTAATCAATTATGACTTGTGTGAATTCTTTATTCATTCCATGTTCCCCCGAGTTAATCACATGATAAACAATTATGTCATGTGTGAATTCTTTATAGATTTCACTTTCAAACTGTTGTGTGGTGGGAAAAGAGCAGACGGATAGATTAGCTGGATATGCACCCTTTGGTGGAATATTGATACATGATAAGGCAGATACTGTTGAGGATCTTTGGAATCATGTGTATAGTGTTGAAGATCAGATAGATCATCATAGCTTGGAGAGAATGGTGCTGCAGGTTGTGACCAGATGATCTGGCAGACACTCTGAGGAAAGGCCAGACAGGCACATAATCAGACTGCTACTGGTACCACAAGTACTGGGATGCTTCGCTGGCTGTTGAAGGTGAGGATGGAGAACCTATGGGAATGTCCAAGTGCTGTGATGTCAGTTCTTGACTCAACTAAAAAAAACTTTCAAACTGTCAATGTTCTTGAAGTTATAGCATACCTGGCAACTTTGATACATTTTGGCTCAACAGAACGAAGTAGCTCTAGAAGCTGTTGCATAGTTCTCCCTGTGTCGATGATATCCTCAACGACCAACACATTCTGCAGAACAAAATGTCATACTAGTACCTTGTGATGTCAACAAAGATCCTACTTGGCAAGGCACCAAGTGTAAAACAAAAATGTAACCCCATCACCTTGACTGAACATCTACAGCATATACTATGTGATTTAGCCTGTCAAATGTACAAGTTATGTATGATTAATTCACGGAAATAATCAGAGTTGAGGCACTTGCCGACACTAAAGTGGGAACCAGGAAATGAAGTAAAAACAGCAGATAAAATATTGACAAAACCACCCATGGAGTGTTGAGTTCTGTATACAAATATAGGGTTAGCACCATATACCTGGCTAGCCAGCTCTGTGGCGAAGGGGTTACGAACAAAATTAGTAATCCTGCATACTGCGGCCGGAACACAGCTGCGGGCGATTTGGAAGCAGACCCCCTTGCGTTGGTTTACATACAATGATATGAGTGCAAGGGGAAATCACCGCTGTATTTTCCCAAGATAATCATGCTTTGAAACAAAATTGACAAAAACTGGAACACGTTGTGACAACAAGAAAGATTTGCGGAAAGAGAGATAGAGGAAAGCAGCGTGAGAAGATTCTTGACAGTCTTGTGTCATGGCAGGGAGTGAACATACGAACTGATCCATGACGTCGGAGATCGTAATTTGTGAAGAGGCATGATTGCCCACGCCAGCCGGCAAGGCACTGGATGATGATGATGATATATGTGCCAGTTGTTCAGAAATAAATGGCAAACTACTGAATGTAAACTTGCCCAGGAATCACAAAGAGCCAAAAAATTATGAGTTGACTGCTACGCACTGTAAAGGATATGCAACCAACTAACCATATACCCAATACACCATAAATTCTGGGAAAGGGTTCTTGACATATACTTTACTATTTAAAAACTCATTGTTCATTGGAACACTTAATTAACTCAAAACCATACATCTGTGCCTACCTGTCAATGTCTAAAAGTGGTTTTGAACTGTCAACCTTCAATGAGCCACGCTTAAAAGACAAAGCATGAACATTATGGTGACACAATGACCTCATTTAGTGAGGTTCAGTATAGGATGTATTTGTATAGAAGAAAAGGTAATTATCCAACTGTATGCAAGCACATTACAGAATGGGCAATTCCAGCATCCAATTTATGGTTATACATAATTTGTGCAGCAAGTAATTAAATTTGAGAAGCTATTATGATAATGTTTAATCACCTGTGCCTAAGGGGATAGCTATCAATCACGTAGCCACCAGCAATTACACTTGTACACACAACACACGTGTGTGCCCACAAATAAACTGTGCCATTTGGCGAGTCCATTTTTGTCTTTATCTCTCAATAACTGAGGTTAAAAGGACAATGAATTCCCACATTAATGAATATATCCACTTTACGACTAACACAGCAGTACTGATGGATTTCATTTTGGCATCTCCACCCAGCTGATATTTTGTTGACCCGACAAGTTTTAAAGTTTAAAAAAGTAAAAGAAACATTTGTACATGCCACGAGGAGTAACGGGTATATGGTGCTACCTCCACATTTGTATAGACCATTCAGTATTGCGTGAGTCTCATCATCTCATCTCATCAGGTTCCTCTTGTACCTTGCAGTGTCGAGGTGAAGTATAAACAGCAGGAGAGTGCCCGCTTCATGTATCAATATTCTCATGGACTCTGCTATTCCATCCGTCCATCGTGTATGTGGTCGGCCTCGTCCTCTGCTTCCCTCTGGTCTGTACATCATTGCCTGTTGTGGTATACTGTTAGTTGGTAACCCTCTTGCATGGCCAAACCATTTGACTTGCTGCCTTCTAATAAAGTCTAGCGCTGCTATCACCCCCACATTCAGGACATACTATATCTGCAGTTATGTTGCAGGTTAAAGGTCACTGCCTTGCCCAGGTCAATGAGGAGCTGCATGACCTCTGCTGCAGCTAGGCATCCATAGATCTCTGTGAGTTGGGCAGTACTGGAAGGTGCATTCAGGGCTCAGAACTCCAGTTGCACAAGGACATTTGTCTGGGTCACAGACTCTGAGTCAGTAAAGGCCGTGGGGTGGAGGAAGACTCTTAGTGGCACAGTGGTCAAGTCTTGCACTACAAAGGTCGTGGGTTCATTTTTGGACTATAGTTCAGAGTGCTATTTTCCCAGAGACCTTTCTCTCCCCTCCGTGTGTGTGTGTTTGTGAACATGCATATGTGCTTCATCGATGGCGTGCGTTAGTTCATGCTTTGTGTGATGCCCTCATCAGGCAGCTTATCTTATGGACAGAGACTAAGCCAGATGGGGCAAACCTGGTGCAATGAAGTGCATCCTCTTGCATTTGATTTTTATAGATGGTCTGCAGTAACCAGTTCGTAGAATGGTTGATTGCTTGAGTCATTTGCATTGGTAGATTGAGCGAGGCATGTTGTTGACATCCATATTATCCATCAACTGAGAGGTGAAGTAGCTACAGATGATAGTTTCTGCTGCCTGCTATGACAGGTAGCTAAACGGCTCCCTGCTATGACAGGTAGCTAAACGGCTCCCTGCTATGACAGGTAGCTAAACGGCTTCCTGCTATGACAGGTAGCTAAACTGCTCCATCTGCTGCAATTTGTACCCGGGGCCCATAAGAGAAGCACAAAATAGAATCAATGTGACCTACTATGCATGTGACAAGAGGCGACTTAAGGAGGGTTAGCATGAGACTGGTTGCTTCATCCATAGACAACTTTAGCTGTAAAATCCAACCAACCATAAACAAGACTATAACAAAGGCTGGGTGTGAATTGGCGGAGGACCTATGTGTAGTAATAGCCATGCACATTACAATTCTTTACCATTTCTAGTTTTGTACATTTGTTAACCCTTTACAGGGTGGAACGTCAATTTCCATCCGATCGCTTAAATGGGCAGACCGCCCGAACGCGCCCGGTACTATTATGCAATGTAAAAACGCGATCTCTCGGCTTTCCAATACTTCCAACGGCTACTTTCGCTTCCGCCGATAGCTTGACAACATGGCCGCCATTTGCAAGTGCCTACTATGAATTTGAACGGACTTTTTTTTTGATAGTTTTCGGGGTTTTTATGCTTAGTTTTTCAAAATGGATTTCGGCGATTCTTCAAGTGATAGCTGAGATTTCGCTAGGTTCAATCTAAGTGACATTAAAGGGCACGAAGTTGACTACTAATCGGAGCTAGATATAAGTGAAAAGCATTACTTTGCATTTAGCAGTCATGAGTCAGACTTTTAAAAAAGTGATAATGATTCTGAAAATGTGTTTGTAAATTGCCATATAGATGACTGAAAATCACAAACAATAACTGTATTTTGTAAATATTGTGACGAAACGGACTTATACAGTCTGTTCTCTGTATAATATCCCTTTGAAGGGATGGCGATGGGTTGGTCTCCCTTGATTTGTTAATGATAAAATAGGGGATTTCCCCCCGTCGAAAGTAGTGCGTGACGTCACTATTCTGGTTACTTCTAGAAAGATCTAGAATGTCCCCAGTGAAGTGCGTACGTGGTTTGGGATCACGCCGGACCCACAATTGTATCATGTAACACGGGGTTGTGGAATTACCCGTGACACAGGATTTCTGCGTGGCTCATGGAATTCACTCGGCCCGTGGAGGCATTGTGAAGACGCACTTAGTTGGGCAAGATCAGTTGCACGTCGGACATCGTCGAATGTTGACCACAGAAAGTCACTGCTAGAAGATGTCGATAATCGCCGCCATGCGGACATCGACAGTGAAAGATTGTGATTCTGAATCACAGGTATGTTGAATAATTTAGCTATTGGTTAACTGTTGTCCAGATATATATCGCGTCTACAGTTCCGAGATAATGAATTGCCGACCGAGAGAATCTCTGCGAAGCACATAAACTTTGCCGTCGACTGTCTGCATTTTTAATTAGCTATTATCGATTGGCTAGGTAATGTGTTTGACAGACGCGTGCAGAAGCCGCCAACAGCTGGGAGTGTGTATATCCAACAGACCTGAACGTGTGTTCTTTCTGATAATGGTGTAAATCGCATGTTTGTAGATGTGATAGGAAGATTAACTGTTAGTTTACACATTATGTGCATTATTAGTGATATGAATGTTATTATCACTGCTTTGTGCCAGGAAGATTCAGGTAGTGTACCAAGTGTGTAGGAAATGTTACTTGTGTAGTGGAGTGATTACAGACTCAGGGCAGGATGTTTGTCAGTCATTACATAGAGATGCTAGACACAGTTATAATGATAAGTTAGGGCTTGTTATTATTATGGATGTGTAATTGGCTTCGCTAGATTAGGATTGTAACTTAGGTGTTAGATCAGTGGTGGCGATTATTCTGGGAACCAAGGTGTCATTTCATTGGAAGGATAGGCAGGTAAGTACTTGCGGTGTGATGCTACCAGTGTTATTCCAAGTAGGCAGAATTGTGTTATATTTGATGGATAACAGTTGATAGGAAATATTTATGATACTTATTGTCACTGCTTGTATACATGTCCGTCCGCTAGAGTGACCATGCGTGTTCAATCGGGCGTATGTCTAGCCAACCGACTGGTTAGTAGGCCTGTCCGACCGACCCGTTAGGTTGCCGATCTGACCCAAAGCGATCGTGCTTAAGCAAGGGTTGAACATACCCGACGAAGAGCGATGCGGCGCTCTGTAATCGAGTCCTTGCGTCTAGGTAGATGCAAAATGTGAACCGACTCTGGTCTGTCTCTATTATTCTACTCTTCCAGAAACCTGACTATGTTCAAGGAGTAATTGAGTTACTACAGTGAAGTAGTAGTAGTATGCTGGGGGTAATGGTCCCCAGAATGGAGGAGCTGGAGGTTGAGGAGAGGGGGGCTGGAGGCCTTGCTAAAGTGGATGACGTGATCTAATTCGTCACGGGACAAGATGCACTGGGCCCACAGTAGCTGTGGGAAAGTGTATTGGTGGATGGCCACCAAAGCTGTGCTCGACCGGCACAGATATGACCGACCTGAATGAAGGTCGGTTAATAATAGGCAACACATGTTCTGGGACAGGGATCCCAGGACTGAAACTATGGCTGTGTTATGAGTTTGTTATTTAAGTTTAACAAATCATGAGTTAACCTTGGTTAACACTATAGTAATGAATTATTAGGAGTATAATTTACTATGGTCATCTAGTTATTAAGGTGTAGTTGATCGATCCATGGGTGAAGGGATTGATTAATTGGTGAGTATGTATGGAAGGAGGATATGTCCGGCTGGGCACCTCCTAGATAAAGTAATCCCTACACTGAAAGGGAAGTAGGTGTATTTGTTGATTGATAGTTGAAGATGAAACAGGAGTGGACTAGCACCAGGCGAAGGATGCTTTGACAGAGTCATACAGTCGACTCTGGTGCTAGGGGGCTATCGGTGGCCCAGACGAGTTACTTGACTATGCACTGGTGTACTATCGCTTTCTGTTACAACCTCATGCCGATCCATTATAGTTAAGAGTTGATCTAGAATGTGATGATCTCATACATATATGCATATTGTATTATGTATAACTGAGAGGCAGGTGTAATGGTGGAGATGCAGTATAGTCCTTGTTGTAGTTGAGTACTCACACCCACCTCTCCGTGTTTCAGGATCTGTTATAGATATATCCTAAGGAGATTCCTGAGTTTAACCATGAGCTCAAAGAGACCGGCTCGTTCCAGTGCCGATCAAGATGATTGGTAAGGCATTATTGGGAGCGGTCATCGGAATCTGCCGAAATCAACGTTTGAAAGGTCTGAGTAAAGAATAAGGTGGTAGGTCTATGCTGAGGCCGCCGCTTGTCTTCAGATCCAGGTAGGGTCCACGACTGAAACGTCTATCGATTCTGGCCAGTGAAGCACTGGTGTAATTCGAACTCAGTGAGGACCTTGGTAATTGCAAGGCTATGAATTTCAAAGTTGATATGAGTGATCTCTGTTACCAGTCACCATGGCCAGTTTGTTATGCTTCCGGCCTGGTGGGTCGTTATGGGACACCTTGTATATTAACATGCTTATGTGGTGTGATTCTACAATGGTTAACTTTATGGAAGCCTAAACTTGGTCCAGTGACAGAAAACATTGATTTACTTGTTGGTGTGAACACCGGAGTGACATACTTAATAGGGTAGGGATCTACCCATTCCTAGGTGTTGAATATAGACAGTGTATATTGTGAAGTGAGGAATATCCATTGAACAGGGTAGTGACTTGTGCTTATGTGAAGATAGTATATTCCTAAGAACAGGTGAATAGGTGAAGTGTTGCATTCACCTGTTAGACTTTGCAAGTGACATTATGATAATGTGGAGCGAACGCTCATGTGATAGGTGACTTAACCGCGTGTCTGTCACTTACGAGACAGAAGAGCAACCAGGTTCTTGTACATTAGGGTACGGTGCTAAATGTACTTTTCTGCAGTTGGGAGACAGCTAGTATTCTAGGGTCGGCCCAGACTTCATCAATAGAGCGTGACGGGTGAGATAAGAAGACATCGAGGGAGGACCCTTGATCACCGGTGCAGTGTCTGTCAGGCAGTGGTACTACGCTTGACCAGCCCGAGGTATTGCTTACAGTGGGAAGAGATAACCGTGGAAAGGAGGCAGACCTTGGAGTTCCTGTCCACTGGAGGTTCCTGGGTGAGTCGTAACCACGACAGGACAACCTCACGAACTATAGTCACAGTCTCTATGATGAAGAAGAATCATGTGTAGATCTTCTCTTGTAAATAGCGTCTTCAAGTCCGGCTTTCAGCCATCCTTCTCTGTGTTGCAGTTGACGTAGTTATAAATTAAATTTTGTTGTGTTAGCTATGACTTTGTGTATTGATATGACTGGTGTTTTGTCCGAGCCCCCTGTGGGTGGGGAACCCTAGGTGGGGAGGGGGAGGTTCAGCTGTCCCGGCTTGTGTGGGGCCTGGTAGATGTAGAGTTCTATTGAGGTGGTCGGAGCAAAGGCTGGGGATATTATCTATAGTGGCAAACCTGTCCAAGCCCCGGGGGTCTTGTCACAAATATTTGTGTTCATATATGGATAACTGGCATCAATCACGTGAGTAACATATTCTGCATGCTTTTCCCTTCATCGTGTTGTTTATTTAACTAAAATCGGTTGACTAACACCTTATTTGTGATGTTTTTACTAACGCAATCCGAAATTTTACCGAACCTGAAAAAATCTTGCCCGTTCAAGGCTAAAAAACGGACAAGCGTCTGCCCTGTAAAGGGTTAAGAAGATCTGTGTGTCTGTAGTACACACTGTTTGAGAAATGGATGAAGCTATTTCTCTACGGTCTTATTTTTACTGGATGGTCTAACACATTCATTACATTTTCTGCAAGAGATGACATATAATAACACTTCTCATGTTGTGATCAGGGAGGATCATCATTATAACACCCCAGACAGGTCCACAGATGATCTAATCTCCTCCCGGACACCCCCACCAGCGTACAGCGGTTGACTGCATCAGTTTTGTTGGGTTGATTAATTTAAATGTTCACATCTGGCGGAGTTCCACCTCACTCCCATCTCCTTCACTCTGGACAAGGAAGCAGATTCCCAAGTGTCTGTAAGGTCATCTGTTTATCCTGTATTTCTTATGGTAGTGATGTTGTCTGGCCCACCCATTGCCCTTGAACTGGTCAGCTTGTTTGTTTGTCTTTCATGCCTGAGCACCCCAGTACATAAATGAAAGTTGGGACTCTCATGTTTTAACACACAAAATAATGTTTTTGTGCCCTGATATTTTTAGCACACATCATGTGTGTCTAGATACACTTCTTCTTCTTTCATTCACTTGAAATATGTCTATAACTGCAATGTTGTCTCTTGTATGAATTTAACTGTCTTGCTTAGTTCACTCAGTGGTCCACAGTGTTTATCTTCCACTGTTGTCTCTCTAGGTCAGAAGGTTTGCCTAGATATGTTGTATTTTGGGCAGTCTTTATTTGGTATGGCGAGATGCTCTATTCTCAGGTGCCCTGGCTCCATAGGACATCTGAGAAGCACCTCCAGTAGTTGTGGTTGGACCCTTTCGAGGCATAGGGCCTGGCATTGCACCTGCCTGGGGGTCCAAATCAGAGCGAGCACCATAACATTTAGCAGTAGTCGACATATTTCATGGCGTAATTGCATCGCATCCTGATTTCTGTGGTGCGCCTTCTGGCTGGTTGCCTCCGTCTTCAGCACCTTTCCTTTGCTAGAGCAGACTGTGGTCTTACTCAAGTTTAGATGTGTAGGCGTGCATACACGTGTCTGCGCATGCATGTACGTGCATACACATCTAGAGCGTACTGATTATTTTTCTGCGCCAGAGACTCGCCGCTGCCCCTTCTCCTGTTAGTTAAAACAGTTCAGCCACTTGAAGGCCAGGATTTGGACATTTGCTGCAGAGGTGATGAATGCACGAGCCATTGGGGTATTTATGCAAGGTTGGGCGCTCACCCCAACTCTGCGCCCCGGCTATATAACAGAAACATTTGGAACTTCTAGATACACTTTAACACTCCTCATTGCACAAAATTTCAACACAACATCACAATATGTGCATTCAGCACTCTGGACATACAGTGCCATAAATACACAATGTCCCCCCAGAGCAAATAAAGAAATAGTACTCCCCCCATTGAACATATTAATGTTGCCACATTACTGATCATACCTTTCCTCTGAGACCCTGCAAGTTGTCTCCCCCTATTACTTCAACCCAGGCAGAAGAGGAATTGTTCTGTGAAAAAACATTACTCTTTAAGCTTTTTCTTCCGCAGAAAACATAGTAGCAATATTACATTTCACTCCTTTCAACATTGTAATACTGTCACAACACAGATCTTACCTTTCCTTTCAGGTTCTGCAAGTTGTCTCCCCCGATGACTTCAATACTACCAGAAGACGAGTCATTCTGTGAACATAAATACCAATATTTCATTAGCTTAAGCTGGCAAAATTCAATACCCCATCAGTTATATGTCTATGTGTTGATATATTCTAAAGCAGCCTGCGTGTTAACAGCACTTTAAAGGGAAGCAAAGAATAGTAACACAGCAACCTACCACGCATGTCGTAAGTGACGACTAAGGAGGATTCTGTCTGTGTTACCAAGACCCTTAAGAGAAGCATAGAATAGTATCACACTGTAACTTGCCATACAGATCATAAGAGACGACAATGGGCCTGGAGCTGGCTTCCTCATTCTGCAGAAACACTTTAACCACAAAATTCAACCAATCACAAACAAGACCAAAGATAAAGAAGACAGAATTACCCAGCCGACCAAGAGGACAGGAGGATCTTCTAGAAGTGGTATGGTGACATATGGAGAAAGCCACAAGGAGTCCAGATCTCAGATTGTCTCCCTTTCACCTAGGGAAATCTCCAGTACTGGCAGCTGGAATGTTGGAACTATGTATGAACTGGGAAAGTCAGCACAGGTAGTGGGGGAGAAGATGAAACACAATGACATTGGAAATCTGGGAAATACACAGAGACGTAGAAACAAATTAATAATATGTGGCGGACATGGATGGAGCTGCGTGGAATAGCTAAGGATAGGAGGCCTTGGAGAAAGTTGGTTGAGGGCCCACGCACCAATAGAGGAAAAAGGATAAAAGGAGAAGAATGATCTAAAGTATGGACACGTTTCTATACAGATACATTTTACTGACACTGAAAAAAAATCGGATTTTCATAAATCCCCTATGGTACTGATATATGTGATGACTAAGCTGATACTAATGTATTTTATTATGTGAAAATGTTCTATTACATCTTGATGCTGTCATGTGTAAATGATCTATTACATCTTGATGCTGTCATGTGTAAATGATCTATTAGATCTAGAATCCATCTAGATTTTCCTCTTCTCCACTTCCCAGTAACCTCCCTACATAATTATCTTTAACAGATAATCACGTGTTTGTATACGTCCAAAAAGTTTAACTTTCCTAAATTTTATTTGTCTTAATAACCAACTTCTTCAATATTGAGTTCTTATAGGATAGATCTGTTTCTCTCTCCCTTTTTTGTGTGTGTGCAATGAATTTTAACACTCTTCAGTAACACTTTATTCAAAGGCACACACATGCTCTCTAACAGGTTTTTAAATGTCCAAGTTCCACACCCATATGTTATCACAGAAAAAATGCATGCTGTCAGTACTTTGACTTTTACTGTTCTATCGGTTTCAGCCCATATAGTTTTTAATTACTTTAATTTCTTGCCTAGCAATATTTGTTCTTTGAATTTATGTCCTCACATTTCCGCTGTCTGTCAGCAATGAAACTGCACGTCTAAAACTACTCACTTTCTGTAATTTCTCACAAATTATAAATATATCTGTTAGCATATTTGTTTCATCTGTAGTAATTATTTTTGTTTTGATTTGCTGCATTATAATATAAATCTACTAGCTGACACGGCCCGGCTTCGCCCAGTCACTGATGGGAAGCATCTCATTTAATTCATATAAGTAGTCATATAAGTTCCCGTTCCCGTTACTGACTATCTGTCTGTCTGTCTGATCCGGCCCGGCATCGCCCAGCTCCTGGTGTGGAGCATCTAATTTAATTCATATAAGTAGTCATATAAGCTCACGTTCCCATTCCCGACTATCTATCTGTCTGTGTGTCTGTCTGATCCGGCCCGGCTTCGCCCAGCCCCTGATGGGGAGCATCTCATTTAATTCATATAAGTAGTCATATAAGTTCCCGTTCCCGTCTGTCTGTCTGTCTAATCATTTATTGGTTGCAGTTAGAACAACCTTAGATAAACGAAGACCAACTTACAAAAAGCATTAGAAAGAGCACTTGAAAGATCTTTACATCTTCCCCAACAATTAACTTGGGTAAATGGAGCAGCGGCAGCAGCAGCAGAAGAAGAAGAAAAAGGAGGAGTAGGAGCTGGGAGGAGGAAGAGGGAGGTGGAGGAGAGAGGAGGAGGGAGGAGTAGGAGGGAGGAAGAGATAGGCGGAGAGAGGAGGAGGGAAGAGGAGGAAGGAGGAGGAGTAGTAGGGAGGAGGAGGGATTAGGAGGAGGAGAGAGGAGGAGGATGAGGGAGGAGGAGGTGGGAGGAGGAGGGGGAGGAGGAAGAGGGAGGAGGGAGGATGAGGGAGGAGGAGACAGGAGGAGGTGGGAGGAGGAGGGGGAGGAGGAAGAGGGAGGAGGGGGGAGGAGGGAGGAGGAAGAGGGAGGAGGAAGGAGAAGGAGGAGGAGGAGGAGGGAGAAGGAGGGAGGAGAAGAACGCAGGAGGAGGAGGGAGGAGGAGGGAGATGGAGGAGGAGGGAAATGGAGGAGGAGGAGGGAGGAGGGAGAAGGAGGAGGATGAGGGAGGAGGAGGAGGCAGGAGGATGTGGGAGGAGGAGTTGGAGGAGGAAGAGGGAGGAGGGGGGAGGAGGGAGGAGGAAGAGGGAGGAGGAAGAGGGAGGAGGAGGAGGGAGAAGGAGGGAGGAGAAGTACGCAGGAGGAGGAGGGAGGAGGAGAGGGAGGAGGAGGGAGATGGAGGAGGAGGAGGGAGGAGGAGGGAGATGAAGGAGGAGGAGGGAGATGGAGGAGGAGGGAGGAGGAGAGAGGAGGAGGAGGGAGAAGGAGGAGGGAGAAGGAGGGAGGAGAAGGAGGGGGAGGATGAAGAGGGAGGAGGAGGAGGGATGTGGAGGAGGAAGGAGGTAGAGGGAGGAGGAGAGAGGATGAGGAGGGAGGAGGAGAAGGGAGGAGGAGAAGGGATGAAGAGGAGGGAGGAGGAGAGGGAGGAAGAGGGAGGAGGAGAGGGAGGAGGAGGGAGGAGAAGGAGGGAGGAGAAGGAGGAGGAGGGAGGAAGAGGGAGGAGAAGGAGGAGGAGGGAGGAGGGGAGGACGTAGGAGGAGGAGGAGGGAGGAGGAGGGAGGAGTAGGAGGGAGTAGGAGGAGAGAGGAGGAGAAGGGAAGAGGAAGGAAGAGGAGTGATTAGGAGGAGGAGGAGGGCGAGGAGGCAGGAGGAGGAAGAGGGAGGAGGAGGAAAGAGGAGGAGGAATAGGGAGGAGGAGGAGGAGAAAGAGGGAAGAGGAGGAGGGAGAGGGGGAGGGGAAGAGGAAGAGGGTAGGAGGTGGAGGAGGGGAGAGGAGGAGGAGGAGGAATATAACGCATATGCCTGTAGATTTAATAATGGCTGAAGTTGTTCCATGTCTTCTTAGAGTTGGCGACAGTGTAAAGAAATATAAAATCTTCAAACTTGATAGAGATAAGGTAACTATTATTTATTTATTCTTTAAGCATAAAAAGATGAGTTACAATGTTATGCATTATGCATTATTTTTATGAAAACTTTGAAAATGCCTTAAAGATTGTATCACTATTTATTATAACTCATATGCCGGTATATAACTATGGACTAAGAGTTTACAAATCTTTGAAAACGATGCAACAATATGACTATAAGTTATACAGAAGTTATGCCCCTTGAAATAACTTTTACAGAGTTAGGTCCCCTCGCTGTATATAAATTATAATGAAAAATGGAAAATTAAATAATATTGGGTAAGCAGCCGATCTCACACTAAAAAAATATCACAGTGGGCTGCACTGGAATGAAAGGAAGACGTGTAGAAAATTTCATCTCAATCGGATGGGCCGTTCGCGAGCGCATAAAGGACATACGGACATACAGACAGACGGAGATCGCCTTTTATATATAAGATAACAAATAAACCCACACAGACAAATTACACAGTATGCAATAATTAAAAACAAACCATTTAAACATATTATAAAACAGACATATAAAAAGCATTGTAGCAGCACAAGAAAAACATTAACTCACGCTGAAACAACTAACATGTGATGAGAGTCTTAACAATGCCAGCCTGAAGTTAACAAAGACAGCCAGAAATGAACATAAAAATGTAACTAAACCAAGCCATTACTGAGTAATCATATTGCTTGTAACCAGACACAATGCAAATGAATGATGTGGGTAGAACTATATATCATAACATTCCCAACAATTAAATCACACTAAATTATACGAAACACGCAGCAGGCAATATAAGGAATCCAGACAAGACCTATATTCTTTACATTACTTAATACACCAGGAATATGTTTTTCTAAACCAGTCTACTACTTCTGCAACTATGTTATGTTTCCAATTAAAGAAATGGCAGCAAACATCAATGTGTTTGAATACAAAAAACACAGCATGATCACCTAATCTAACTAACTATGGAACTTCTGTGTTTCATTAATGTACCACATTTGTTCAATACCAGTTTTATAATACAATGTATTGCAGCTGTTTCCAATTACATTGTATTACATTATTTAATTGTAATATCCCTGTTTACACTATGTTAAATACGCATTATAATTTCAGTTCCCCTTTATTTGGCAAAGCCATTTACTATTTTAATCAACTATGTTCCAACATCTAATAATTCCACTCCCTAGAAACATAGACAGGCAAGGCCTTGTATCCTCAGATGACATAAATTATCGATTACAACAAGCCTGCTTTAAATTTACATTAACCACTTTAACAATAACATGACATATAATGGACGGTTTCAATGTGATTTACATAAACTCCAACCATATATGCTCCTTTGAAAAGGCAAAATGTTAAATGCATAAAAATACTAAGATATATTCCATCCTAATAAAATAAACAAAATGTTAGCTATATTTGATGGAAATTCTAAAAAAAAAAAAAATATCCATCATCATCATATCTCTGATTAATGTTTGGATTTTAATGTGTTTCTTGTAGGTCTTCCCCATTCATATTTCTATATGTACATGGTTGTTTTGCACACATGTTCACAGCTATTATATGTTTATCAGTTTGTTTGCTTAGTGTCAGGTTTAGCATGTCTATATACAATGACAAACTGATGTCTTATGTACAGATGAGAGACATGACAAATCAGTATAAATACCCACATTGGCTGTGTGGAAAAGGACACACAAGGAATACATTTTACCTTTACGGCCACAACCTCTAAAGTACAATGGGAATATATGTAATACACTATAAATGGATGAGTCCTAACGGATATCCCCAAAAAATACCCAGGATACAGGCAGGATATAAACTCTACACAACCAAGGGTCGACATGTTAACAAACATGTTACTCAAAGCTACAGGGCTAAATGATAATTCTCTCTCTTGAAAACTTGACCATAAGTTTGGACAAATGCATACCAGCATACATACTGGAAAAATTGGAAGCAGACCTTGACTTGCAAACTGGGGAAGATTTCTACAACAAAACGATTTCAGTCAAACTTGTGAAATGGCAAAAACCTGCTATAACAGCTTCCTACAGGACAAAAGACCACTCTAACCAGACGAAGAATGATGTTTATCATCAACTCTCAAGGCAAGACCAGATCATCAGTGTTAGTTGGCAAACAGGAAACAACAGAGTGAAATATCCGCTATCTATCAAGCTCAAGACAGGTTCGCCAGATCGCTGAGTGGTGATAGTCATATGACACTGAGTTGCCTTTTAATCCTGTCCAGCTGACAACAATGAAAGTAAGTAAGTACGACACCAAACAACTTCACTCCACCAAAACCTGCATGGGATGTCAGTAACCTGAAACTATTGCTTCAATCAGAGACATTAATGTGGCTGATTCATTATGAACGAGGAAGAACACTTCCGTCCACTTATTTGCCTCAAGTAAGTCAACAACATATTTGCATAGATAATCAGCACTCAAAGAGTGACCTGGTCAAGATGACACCCGCTGCCTGGACTTCCTGGGACATTGCCTGGTGCCTATTTTAGGCTGGGTTGACCTGGAAACCCAGATCATTCTGGGAGGGTTTGAACACACACCCACTGGACCAGCAGGCAAGTGTACTAGCCAATGCCCTACTGCAACTCCCTTATGGCCTTGTGATTGGTGTCAAATTCTAAAAAAAAAAACACACATTTTCTCCAAGATAAGGTAAAATTCAATACCTGAAACCCCAGATTAAACTGAACCAATCTCTTTATTTCTAACGATTCTGACAAGTACAGTTATCTCCACCTGATCGATAGTCAGCGCACCTCACACCCCTCTTTAACTGTCAGACATTTCAAGGCTGAGATTGGTCCAATCAATTACCCCAACCCACTCCTGGATGGACTGATATGACAATATCATCCTTTCAAACAATGATGGACAAACAACAACCGAATATGTTGCTAAAAGTGGTTGTTAAATTAAAGCCCCTGGCAAGTGACAATGCCAGATTGTCCACTGTCACAGGTAAATTAATGAGCTCGTTGTTTCAGTAGTTATGTCAAAAATGTGTCCAGTAGACAGCACAAGCAATTAGTTTAACAGGTCACCTAAGTGTTTCTTCAGTTTGACAATGTTTGTCAGAGCAGACAGGTTCTACAGATAAAATCACAATTAAAACATCAATAACACAGAGATTGGAGTTGCATTAATATTCACAATTAAAGAATCAGTCACAAGAAGTAGACATTACTAATATGGGGAGGACACAGACAGAGCTGCATGGACAGCTAAGTATCAGAGGACTTGAAGTGAGATGGTTGAGGCTTATCCTCAATGGGGGATAACGGGTGAAAGAAGCAGCAGCCGCAGAAGAAGAAGTTATTTAAAAAGTAGTCCATTTTCATGTCTTTGAATCTCCGAAGGAAAGATGAGATCCCACCCTGCTTTTGTTACATGTTTACGCTGAGGAAATACATAAAAACACCACTTGAAATAGAGGACAGAATCTCAATATTCAGCAATAACCAAAAACTAGCTTTAGTTATCAATAATTGGTGATAATTAAACTGTAAGCTAGTGTTGGAGGGATGATGGGGGAAGAGAAGGGAAGATATATATGTATACATATATGTATATATTCACAGTAGGATTTGATTTTCATTTTTAGAGCCAGTCTAAAACCAGCCCATGGTAACCTTTTCAACCACTGAGGCATGAAATAGGCTTTTAATGAAAGAGGTTTGGGTTATTGAAGTGTGGAGATTAATGTGATGGCCTGTCCAATGATCCTAAGCTCAAACATTACCTGGAGGAGGAATCATTTTAAAATAACATGACTGCACACCTGTATGTTACCACGGCCCATTTGGGATGCAAAGCATGACCCTGCAGCTTACTATACATGTGACAGAAGTCAACTAAGGAGAGTTGTTACAGAAACCAACCAATCATGAATAAGCCTACAAAGGGCTTTGTGTGGGCCGGTTTAGCTTAATTGCTCAGAAATAGATATTGCATTTCTCTTTTCTGCCCCAGTCACTTCAACTCCTATACCAAACTATAACAAAATAACCTACACAAATCAAAACAGGTATATGAAAGTGCATATACATAATCAGATCAGAACAAGTAAATACAAATGAAATGATAATCTTATAGAAGTTACAACTCTTAGATTTATCTGGTGAAGTAATCAGTTCCATTCCTTACTGGCACCTTGCCATCTTGACAAGCGATAGTTTGTTACAATTGTGCTTCAAAAAATAATGTAATAACTACAATCCACTCCTTACTACCCTTGAGGTGAGTATATATTGTACAGCTGAGAAAACTATGACACGACCCAGCTAAACATCACTCTCCCACATGCTAGAGTTGAATAAACAAGTTAAGTAAAGGACCCCTTAGGCGTCATGATGTGTACTGGGCATAACACATCCTGATGTGTACTGGGCATAACATGCCATGATGTGTACTGGGCATAACATGTCATGTGTACTGGGCATAACACGTCCTGATGTGTACTGGGCATAACATGTCATGTGTACTGGGCATAACATGTCCGGATGTGTACTAGGCATAACACGTCCTGATGTGTACTGGACATAATACACCCTGATGTGTACTGGGTATAACACACCCTGATGTGTACTGGGTATAACACACCCTGATGTATACTGGGTATAACACACCCTGATGTGTACTGGACATAACACACCCTGATGTGTACTGGATAACACACTCTGATGTGTACTGGACATAACACAGCCTGATGTGTACTGAGCATAACACGTCCTGATGTGTACTGGGCATAACACGTCCTGATGTGTACTGAACATAACACACCCTGATGTGTACTGGGCATAACATGTCCTGATGTGTACTGGGCATAACATGTCCTGATGTGTACTGGGCATAACATGTCCGGATGTGTACTGAACATAACACACCCTGATGTGTACTGGGCATAACACGTCCTGATGTGTACTGGGCATAACATGTCCTGATGTGTACTGGGCATAACATGTCCGGATGTGTACTGAACATAACACACCCTGATGCGTACTGGGCATAACATGTCCTGATGTGTACTGGGCATATGGTACTGACCCTACATTTTTACATATCAATTGGCATTCAGTGGGTGGCATAGTCAATGTCATAGTGACATGTTGGTAGAAATGAGAATGTTAACTCTTCTAGACCCAAAAGCTTACAGCAACTACCAAATGACAACAAACTAAATCACAAGTGTATTACTCTTACAGTGGACAAATATACAACCATCGTGAAAACATACACACTGGCAGATTTCTGTGGTATGCTGTGACCAAATACAAAAGTACCATCACTTAAACTACCACTGATACACGTAAACTACAACTGATACACTTTAAGAGCAGAATTACACTATACACTATACATTATTAAGAAAATGGTGTGTTTGGAACAGAGAGAGCTAAAGAACAAGTGAACTCAACAGATACCACAAGTCAGACTATGGAATTACACTATACACTATACAGAAAATGGTGTGTTTGGAACAGAGAGAGCTAAAGAACAAGTGAACTCAACATATACCACGAGTCAGACTGTATGGTGAACACAATGAAAACAAAAGTGAGGAGAATTATATTGCAGTTTCATTAGGCCTCATGCATAAGGTTTCCAATTTCGGTTATAATTTATGGTTATGTCTGCCTTCCTCAGCCTTTGATTGTTCTCAATATGGTCTTATCGCTTAGGTCTGTTCAGTGTTAAAGAATCCTTCCCCCCCCCCCCCCCCCCCCCCCCCCCCAGGAATTTTAGGGTTTCCAGGGGGGAGGGGTAAATTAAGATTATTTCAAGATCGCGTTAATACAAGAACAGATTACTTGATATTGTTTTTCCCTTATACTATACGGTTCTGTACGTCTCACCCTTCCAAAATTCAATATATAAAGTAAGTAGACCCACAAATCATGTTTTATGTGGACGTCTAGACTTGTTTTAGTATGTGCTATTAAATTTAGCTTCCATTATTACATACACTGTGTAGGGGCAGGAGCAGGATTTTTAGGTAGGAAATACGAAAGGGGGGAGTGACGTTCTGAAAATATGGTGAAGGGGGTCACAGGCCAAATGTTTAGGTAGGAAATATGAAAAGGGGGAGGGGGGGGGGGGAAGAAGGAATGACGTTCTGAAAATATGGTGAAGGGGGGCATGGCCAAAAAAGGTTGAGAACCACTGATCTAGGAGATAAACTACAGCCATGGACATGGACAACAACCCATCAACATCCTCTTCTACACAGTGCAGACACTAAATGTTGTATGTTCTTTGCAGGACACTGTGATCAACCCGGACAACAACCCATCAACATTCCCTTCTACACAGTGCAAGACACTAAATGTTGCATGTTCTTTGCAGGACACTGTGATCAACCCCAACCTTCCGGCTGATTTTCTGGACACTTTTATGTTAAGTAATTTGCCATAGCTTTCTGAACAAGAAGTTAACACTGAAGCCCAACTGACCGGTGTAGGGAATGAACAAGGTCCCCAACCATCAGCAAACTCAATGTTTGAAAGTGACCATGCTGACCTTGGACAGGCACTGGAAATGAGAAGCTGATGAACTGGAGGCCAATCAACTGAGATAGTATCAATCAATCAATCAACGGTCATCCTCATCCTGATATAGCAAGTCCTTTGCAGAATGCTTTTCTTATCAGTCTGCTGGAGAGACTCTCGACCCATCACCATCTCCACTACCGCATGCATGTTCCTGCCCAGGATGTCTTTAATATCCTTACAACTTCCACTTGCTCTCTTCTCCAGTTCCCAAAGGCCTGGTGAACTGATCATCAGATCTTGGTTTAGTCTTTACTGGCTGAAATGGCTAATATCTTTCCTGGCAAGTGCACATTCAGGCAATGCTGTCTGAACAGTTCCATCCACTTACCACCTTGTGCCTATGGTGCACCCTAGAGTTCAACACCAGACAGCACCAGCTCCTGCCTTCAAGGTCGTCAATGAATAAATTACATGGTACCAGAACTTCATCCTACCCCCCCTCCAACTAAACCAACCAACTCCTGTCAAGCAGTCCTATGTTTTCCTCCAATGTCCTCCCTACATTATTTCATTTCTGTACTGGCACTCCCGATTCATATTCAGTTCTAAAATTCCAGGCACCAATTCTGAAGATGTTCCTATGTGAAAGGAGCTAACTCGGCAAACCAAACTCCTTGTGGTTCTCTTTTCATTGTGTCACACTTCTAAAACAGCCTCATTTAATCTTGATTGGCAGAGTTATTCCTTTTTCTTTATCCTTAGACTTGTTCATGGTTGATTGGATTTTCCATCTAAAACTTGTCTATGGGAGGGGGTACCTAGTGCCATGCCAACCCTTCATAGTCACCTCTTAAGTCAAGCATGCTCTGTGACATAGTTAACTATATTTTGTATTGCTTAAGGGCCACTGTAACCCACAAATAACAGTACAAATGAATATATGTCAAGCTAAACAAAATCAGTGCTAGTAAACAACTATTCAGCTTGAGCAGCCAAGCTGAAAAACATCTGATGGATGTGGAAATGTGGTTTCTGAGGAAAATGCAAATAATACCATGGACAGACAGAAAAACCAATGAACAAGTCCTTCAAGAAACAAATGAAGATCGCAGAAGATCGTAAACTGATTAGAGTCAATAGACGTAGACAGTCAAAATTTGTTGGGCATGTTATGAGGAGAACTTGGTGACAATCGGCAAGATCGAAGGGAAGAGACCAAGGGGAAGACCGAGAAGTAAAAACCCGGATGGCTTGGCCAGGTGGCATGGTCGAGACAGGAACACGAAGCTGATCCACAACTCTGGTGATCGAGTGAAATGGCAATACATGACCGCCCAAGCTTATCGGCATGGCACATGATGGATGGA
The DNA here is from genome assembly GCA_963921405.1 of Cepaea hortensis. Classification (NCBI taxonomy): domain Eukaryota; kingdom Metazoa; phylum Mollusca; class Gastropoda; order Stylommatophora; family Helicidae; genus Cepaea; species Cepaea hortensis. The sequence continues at coordinate 15,714,779 of OY992877.1, forward strand.
TGAATGGAAACAACTATCATGAGACGTGACTGTACAATTCAGTTTACAAGACAGTTCACTATAAAAACACTGATAAAAACAACTTTTGATAAACAAACATTCAGTGGTGTGTCTATTTTGTATGCATCTTGTCCTAAGTTCGGGAAACAACACTGGACATGTGAATCTTTCACAAACAGAAGAACACAACTGGTGATCAAGAGATATTTAGACAGCAAAATCAACAGGTACAAAAAACATCTTGCCAATACAGTAAAATGTAATCAAACAGGAACACCAAGCATTTAGTATGAAGTGCAACACAAATAAAGTCACACATATGTACAATTTTGTTAGATTAAATTGTATACTCTGGATACATGAAAAACTGTTACAAATGTTACATTTCAAGCTGTAGTTATAGGCTGAAAATGTTCAAATATAAAAAAACACAACCCGTTTTCACAAAAACTCTAGGAAAAGTTATGTGTACATTTGGCTTAACGTTAGACAATTCAGAAAAATAAACTACCTGGCAAAATGTATATCTTTGTAATAGTGCTAAATGGTGTTGTCATTTTCTGTCACAATAATAATTACTAAATTTACTGCGGTAAAATTTGACAGTGAAAACTATAGCAGCTAAATTTTATTTGAATTTCTATACAACAGTAACCACTAAGTGAGTTGTGTCTATAGAACTCTAATCATTCAATGGTGTGAGCAGTTTCCAGAAATCATAACCACTAAAGGTGTTATTGTAAGTTATTAAAAACACTAAATGTTATATTATTAGTTTCTATAAATCTGTTAGCTTCTTGTAAGTTTCAACAAATCCCTTAGTTATTTGTTGTTTCTAGAAAACACTTACTGTAATGTTAAGTTTCAATAAATCACAAAACTATCTGTTTAAGTTTCTATAAATCACTAAATGTAATATCAAAAGTTTCTATAAATCCCCTATTTATTGTCAGTTTCTAGAAAACACTAAATGTAACATCAAACATTTTTATAAGTCACCTATTTGTTCTAGGTTTTTATATTACTGAACTATTAGTTTAGAGTTTCTAGAAAACAAACTTATTATCATAAGTTTTAAGAAATCATCAAACTATCAGTTGCAAGTTTCTATACAAACACTAAATGCATTATCATAAGTTTCTAGAAATTAGTTCCAAGATTCTAGTAAACACTAAATGTATTATCGTAAGTTTCTTGAAATCACCAGACTAATAGTTGCAAGTTTCTAGAAAACATTAAATAGTGTGCAACAGGTTTCTAGAAAGTACTAACTATTGTACTGTCAATTTCTACACACCATTAAACACTAAACAGCTTTAGTCTGAGGACAAGATCTAGACCAGTTTATGAGAATGCTATATATGATGATGTCAGTATTGAAAACTTCCGCAGTGGAACACACATAACCACAACATGCTAGGGTGGCTATTCATTCATACCTGCACTATCTCCCCATTGAGTCTCTGCAGTGCAACAGAACACAAAATAAGTACAACAGATCAACTACATTATTGGATATTTACTATCAAACAATGTACGTATTTACATTTTCAGCTGTTTAGTCTCAGGTGAAGAACACACAATGCATTTTAACTAGTGAGTAATATCATCATGGCTTGTGTGCACCAACCTCCTTCCTTATAGACGTAAGCCCCTTCTAGGGCTCAAGTGACCTGGATGCCAGGTGATCAGACTTGAAGAGCTAACACTTGCTGCCCGGAGGAGTAAACAACTACAAGGCTCCTTTCAAAGTTTGGGATGACCAATACAGGTATTATAGTTAGTATGTCTTTATATTTGCATCTATTAGGGCAGTTCTTAGAAGTGGGTGGCTTCTTCTTCTACATATTATTGCCCACTGGAGCATATTCCCTGAACCAACTCACAGCAAGCTGTCCTAAATTGTGCAGCTCTCTCCATCTCTTCCCCATATTTTTCATCTACGTCTGTAGTTATTTTTACTTCCTGATCCCATGTCTTGTTCATGGGTTGAATTTTACAGCTAAAGTTTTTCCGGGAAATGGTAACAACCAGCCCAACTCTCACCCCCCCCCCCCCTTCTGAGTGACTGATCACAACATGCCCAGTAGAATAGACTTGCTATGTTTTTACTTCCTTCAAGGGCACTGGTAACAACCAGAAAATCAAGTCAAAAGAGGTGAAGCCAGACAAAGTGCTACTTGGGGAGGGGGGAGGGGGGTGTCAAAGTAGAACAGTATAGCAACACACAACAGGTATTGTTAGTCACTATCTGCTGAGGAAGATCCTGGTAAGGGGATTAGAGATCTCACACACTGAATGGTTTACCGTGCAGTAAAAATCACCTTTCTATTAACCACATGTCATTATGGAAGTACCTTTAATTGTTACCATAGCTTGTTCATGGGACTATAGTGTGTTTTTTTTTTGTTGCCTCAATATTAAATTGAATATCTCAGTAACCACCTGATGAAAAATAATGAGATTTAGTATATAACCTTATCATTATGTCCACCCAACAAAAAAATTTTTGTTCTGGAGATTGTACAGCAGATTTCCATTTTCGCTTATATGAGGTATATATTCTACCGCCCCGCCAAGAATGCCTTAATTTTTAGAGTACTACAGCTCAGCAAGACCCATTCGCGCTATTTTTAAAATTGTCTGGCGGTCTTTCGTTTTTGGACAGAGTGTGTGTTATAGTTCAGAGGCGTCGTCAACTAGAAACGTGATTATATAAATAAATCTTACCATTAATATAATCTTAATAGCTAATATTTGAATGTGTTAATACTGTTCAATGGGATTAAAAGTGAAATTGTGTACACTTCAAAACATCGCTATGAAGTTGTACACATATTTTTGTCAAGAAGCTGATCGCAGGAAACTGTTTCATACTGTTACAAATCCCGAAAAAAGAACAGTGCATGCATTAGGTTTGAGTAAACGATCGTTTCGTCGATGGGTGCAAGAATCTGGAATGAAACCAACACACGATAAGCAAACGGTAGGTAGAAAGGCAATTGTAGACAGCTTTGACAAGGATGTCATCAGACGAGTTATAAAAATGATGGATGCCAAAGAAACAGTGAGTGTAAGAAAACTGAGGGTTTTGTTGAGAAAGGACAATAACATAGAGCTATCCAAAACAACTTTGTGGAAAATTATAAGGACATTAGGCTTCACTTTTAGAAAGTACAAGGGAGGTAGAAATATTCTTTGCGAGCAACCAAATTTAGGAGCCATGAGAAGCAGATACCTACGTGAAATAAGGGAAATGCGCAAAGAAAATTATGACATAGTGGATTTGGATGAAACGTGGATCAATGCGCACCACACAAGTGAAAAGGAATGGCTGTCAACGACTCAACTGACAGGCCTCATCGGGTACTTCTCACACACCCATACAAGACAACTTGCAAGTCGTGTGGGAGGCAAAATGCATGGTCCATTTTATTGCCGTTGGCTCGCTTACAAGCGGTAAACAGTCGCTAATGCAATACACAATATACAGCCACAGAATTATCTAACACAAACTGCTAACCCTATGCTAGTTCTATCTATTAGTGAACACAAAACTCCTAACGCTATTCTAAACGATGTGAACGCCTCAAGTCCAGTCTCCCGTCTGCCTAACCTCTCTCCCGTGGTTACCCACCACGCGGGGTGACCTTCACCTTCGTGCGTGTTACCTCACATCGCACTCTGCTGGCAAACGTGGCCTGTTGAGTGTCTACTCAACTGTGCTATGGCTTCACGAGGTGTGGTACTATCGTGATTAGAGTGCTAACTCTCTGAACACCGCCTGCGTGTCTCATGAGGGAGTGGCTAACCCTCTCCTATTACCTCATCTCCCCCTGCCCTTGCCTCGGGCACCGTATCTCCTCCTGGTCTCTTCAGGGTTGACCGCTCTCCCTGGCGGAGGGGATGCGGTCGAGTCTTTGACACACACCCACCCCTCTTGTGTTGCGTCATCAACTTTCACTCATTGGTTGTGACGCAAGAGGTTCCTAAACAAAAAATTAGTGTCTCTAATTTTTGTCAAAGACTCTAGATAACCTGGCTTTGGGCATTCCAATAGACTATTAATAACTATTGTCACAATGTAGCAAAGCCTTACTTGGCTACTGGCAATCGCCACAAACTTGACTGGTTGGCGTGAGCCCCTTCTCACATGCTATATTATATTTATCAGAGGTATGTCTGAACCGGACCGTTGTCTTATAAGACCTGCCCTCACATAGTAAATTAACTTACTACCCATACAAAGTTGACTTTCTTAGGGTCAACACATGAATTATTTCATGTCCCCCATATAATATTTAACAACCATTCTACAAGAGTGTGTGCGACAGGCTTTACCTCCTTCGCTTCCGCGCGTAAGACTTTATTTCACTGTTAATTTAGTTCTTCGTTGTCTATTATGTCCCCTGGCCCCATAGTTATCTGTCTTTGATTTACAAATAGTGTATGCAATTTATATGTTTGTTTTTCTGTTTGTTTGTGTGTTTGGATGTAATAAATCTACTAATCTAATTTCTATCCTCTATTTATAAATTCTATGTGTATGTATGTTAGTTTTTTGAGTGTCATAATTTGGTTCAATGTGGCCACAAACAGGTGTATAACACTAATTCGTGACTACATTCACTTGTTATGAAACCCAAAATACTGTAATCTAAGTTCTAAACTATATTACAGACAACACATTCACACTAACACAATTTCACTAACGAAAACTTTACATTCTAACATACCATTCTAATTCTATAACTAAGTATTTAATGTGTTACCTAAATTTATTAAATTTGTTATGTTAATTATATGATATGATTATATTACTTCTTATTTTTTCCTAATCTAAGTGATGTAATCTAACTATTTAAATGCAATTGTTGTGATGTGAGTTATGTACCTTAATTAAATGGATTATGTGACCACAATTTATGTACTTTTCTAAATACTATGCTAAATAATGTTTTTAAATGCACAAAGGAATTATATGAGTGATGTTCTTAATCTAACTGGTGTAAATGCTGTATGTTACCTTATCTACTCTTTTTAGTCTATTATGATGTAAAATGATGATACTAATAAATGGTAATATTTGAAAGATGGTATGGTTTCATTAAGATGGAATAAACTAACTACAATGAAACTAAGTGAAATATAACAATCTAAATGGTACTATTCATATCATAAATTTAATTTAACTTGTAATAAACTATTCTTATGTCTAAACTAATATTCTAATCTAATTTTAATGGGTTAATTACTGTACTAACTACATTATTAAAATAAATGAGAACTGTTATAGTTCCTAACCTACATCTAATTTATCACTATCTTAAAATATTATATTACATATCACAATAAGTTTATATACATAGTATTTGGTTTACACAGGTTAGTAGTTGCCTTCATGTATGTGCAATGGTTGTATAGGCATAATATAACCACACATTTTGCCTGGGTATCTGAAATACATTACACAGTCATCTTAATGTTCTCTCGGTAGTGCACGTGTAGAGTTCGCTGGTGTTGTAGCTCTGTCTTTTCGTGTCTGTAATTAAGCACTGTTCTGACACTGTTTTCTGCGGTTCATATATATGATACACCGGAATGGAGCTTAGTTGGAAATGAGCTGTCCTAGTTCACACGGTGGTATCTAAGTATAGCAGCACAGTTCTTAATCTGATGTCCACGGACACATGATAGTTCATTGTTTTGGTACATGACTACACCAACAATGTGGATATGTATGTAAGCTATTTTACATCTTATATTATCAGATATTCATGTACCAACCATCACTCTACATTTAACTGTTGGATTTCAGGTATTTTTACCCCAGATGGTAAAACTAGTGACCACCTGAATATCCTGTCATTTTGATGCACACCACTATGTATGACCGTGATCAGGGAGTTGTCGGTCTGGACAATGCAGTGAACATACGTCAGAACTCGATGGAGCCTTCTCACCGCATAGATGAAGCCTAGGGTTGCAAATGTGATATGGAATCCTTGGACTCAGCATGTGTGATCTTACTGCTCACGTAGCAAAGCGGATGGAAGATGCCCTCAAAAAAAAAAAATTGGCCTAGTACTGTAGTGATGGAGATTCTGCTGGCATATGACCTAAGATAATAAATGAGCCTAGGATTAGGCAAGCGGAGGGATTGGAATATTTACAAAAAAGGATCTTCAATTTTGACAATGCAGGAATTAATAATGCATCTTTCACATTTCATTTCCAGAAGATTTTAAGACATTGGAAAATATATTTGTAATTTCTGAGTAATTTACTAATCCCAAAAGGTTTCTGACCTGTTTCTTTCTGTTAGACATGGTCAGATTCATAATTTTGGTACTACTTTTCAGGTCAGTCTACAGTTGGACTTGAGAAATGACATGACCCAAAAATGAATTTATTTTAGGCATAATTTGACTTTGCTGGTTTGACAGTGAGACCGAAGCGTCGCACTCTGTCAAAGGCATGTCTCAGTTTCAGTAGGTGTATTGTCCAGTCATCAGTATTCTGATTTATTCATGTGTATTCTATAAGTTCACTACATGTATGCCCCTCGTCGGATTTGCCAGTCTCACTAACTAGTGTAGTTGCGTTGTGTATGTCTGTCGTCTGATCACTTGGTGTTGGTGCAATCTGTTCGTTTGTCACTACTTCTGTCTCTTGTCTTGAAAAGTGAGGTTTCCGCATGTTGACATGGAATATCTCTAAGTGTCTGTTTATCGATATTTCATAGTCAACATGTACCATGGTTATGTGCTACTTTGAATGGTCCTTGCCATTTCGTTTGTATGGAAGTAGCCTAAATCTGTCTTGATCAAGTTCCAGATTACTTGTTTTCGCACATTTGTTTGTGTGCTTGTGGTAGAACTGACCCTTCCTCTATCAAATGGCTTGGGTGCCAGTGTAGAGGGTTGTATTTCAGCTGTAGGATGTTTACCCTTCAACTTTTGTATCAATTGATGACAGTCATTACCAGCAAATAGATCATGACAAAATAATTTGTTATTGAAAAAACTTGGCCTGGCATTGCTGTATGCACGATGACCCGCACATGGTGTTTTGTGTGCATTGTTTAGCACACCTAACTGATGTTGTTCAAGTAACACCTGTTCATGGTTACTAGTAATATGACATGTAGTTGAAATGCCATTATTACGTCTAACGAACCAAGATGCATTCTTGGTCATTTTGGCTTTGCCTCTTGACAATTTTAAGTATGGAGACACATTAAAATCAGATTTCTGCTGGTGTATAAGTTTTTGTGTGTTTTTGTCATCTGTGCTGGTTGGAAAAAGCATTAGTAGTGTCTCATTTTGCAATGGGTCATGATGTTTTGAAGTGTCAACTCTGGTTGTTGCCTTAGCTGCATTTAATTTCTCCCATGCAACTATTTCTTCACTAGTACATTGTTTCAGTTGAGGTAAGCACCCCAAAATTAAATCTGTACAAGGGTTGTTAAGTATTGCACAAGTAAAGGTACCGGAAAGAAAAGGAGAATCAATACTGGCTTTTGCCAAAGGGTAAATTTCAACGTTACCCGAAAAGGTTCGGCATTTCACAGTGTCACCTGTGTAATCACCCGGACTCACTAGTTCTTTTCGAAGACCAATAAGGGTGCTGCCGCTATCCAGCAAACATTGGCATGGTACATCATTGACCATTGCATTGTGGAACACTAACTTGCCTCTGGAGGCTAATGCTGCATTCACACTCTCAGATGAGCATGGTACTGTATGTCCACATTCTAGTATTCCGTCTGCATGGAATTGGTGACATCGTTCACAGCTGTCAAAGCTTAACATATCGTTAGCAGCACACACATCCTCTGCTTGGTTAGTTGGTAAGTCACTTTCAATCTCACACTCATTCTCACTACCACTATCTGAAGAGGTGGCAATCAACATAGCGTTGTTAGCTTTCAAACGTTGGCGGCCAAGGCACTTATTAGAATAATGGCCATAAGAGGAACAAAAAAAACATTTGATTGCACGCCTGTATGCAGACCGTTTGCTTTGCTGCTTCTTGATCACATTTTCAAGATGCGCCGGATAATTCGGCGATTTGTCGCACATAGCATAAGTGTCGTGCATTAGTTGACAGTACATGCATTTGGAAACTTTTCTGTCTTTCTTATCATACTTCTGAAAAGGTTTTCTGTTACCCTGATAGTTTTTTGATTGGTCTTTGACAAAGGAAACTATCTCAGAGTCACTTGAGGTCTTAAAAATCTCTCTGTTAGAAGAAAAATATGCTGAGCCTTTTTTTTCGAACTGCTCGATGTTTTCAATGTCTGACTGCTGCAAAAACTTAGCAAAAGGAGAAGGTATAGTAGATATACACTTGTCCATAGCTATTAGGTTTTTTAATCTATCAAAGTCTTTTCCTATGTTAGCTGCTTTAAGCCACCTGTTTAGTACACTCTGCACATTTGAAAAATAATCTATAAAAGTTTCACTAGGTTTAGGTTTTAAATTTGAGAACTGAACCTGATACCCAGGGGCATCAAGTAAAAAGTGCTGCATAATCCTATCATGGATGTATTGATAGCTAGATCTAAGTTCAATAGGAATAGACTCTATTACTTTAAGGGGCTCACCACTTAGATTCTTCATGTAAATCGGAGCCCACATATCTAAAGGAACTTGGTGATATTTAAATTGATACTCTACATTCTCTGTCCAGGCAGATATGGAGTCCTCTTTACAATATGGTTTGATAATATTTTTGTATTTGTTGAACTTATTTTCCTCTTGTTGACTTCTTAGTTTAGTGGCAGAGATCTCTGTGTGTGAGTCTATATCCATGCTTTTCATCTTTAATTGTGTCTCTGATTCTACCTGAATTTGTTTTTCTTTAACTCGTGCCATTTCATCTATCTCTTTTTGCTTTAGATCTAATTCCTTTTGTTTTAATTCTTTCTCTTGATCTAATTGTTTTTGTTTCATCTCCCTATCATGTTCTCTTTCTCGTGCGCGTTCGTCCCTTTCCGCATTCTCTTTTCGTGTTTGTTCCTCTTTTGTTTCTTTAAATTTCTGATCAGCATATTGTTGTAGTTCTTTTCCTGTTAATTCTAGTTCTTTGCCTGCTTTTATGAAATCTGATAAAGTTGCCATCTTACTTTAGTACTTGGCTAACAGTGATAGGCAATGATGACTTTAATCAGTTATTTATCTTTGATATGTTATGTTTGTTCTTATCTGATCACTATCAGTTGTGCTTTCTGTTTATACCCTGCCCAGATTTATCTTGCAGAAAAACAGAGTATACAAATATGTCAACGCGTTACAAGCTGAAAAAGAGATGCACTATTAATTAAATTGCATGACAAAATATATAAGTGTACTCAGCTTAATGTGGGAACGAAGCTTCTTTGACACAGGTCACCTTGTTTGGTACACTGGGGTGGCGACACGTTTCGTACGTAGCACACGGTATTTGGCCCACAGGTGTATGTGCACAGCTGTTGTTTGCCCTCTGATATATAGGGCAGCAGTAAACACGCCTACTAAACGATATGATTTACTCGACAACTAAGGACAATGACTTAGACAATGACAGACTTACGAACACCTAGAATATGATTAATTAATTTTAATGTCAATGTCCTGTCTTTGTTTTAAACAATAATTGCCTTTCGTTACTAACCTAGTTAATTTCTGTAAACGTTGTGCAGCTAAGTATCAGATGCTTAGCCCGAAAATAGTTCCATCGTGACGATAAGCAAAGAGAAAATAGACCCAAAAATGAATAAATGCTTGTAAAGAAATCAAAATAACATAATAATGTGTCAACAAATAAATATATTCATTTAGTAACTTAAATAAGTAAATAATAAACAATATACAGCACAGATTCAGGCGGGCCGCCGCTAAGCGATCTTGTAAACACTCGACTGCTTTATGCTAATGACGCAGAACAACTGTCTGTCAATCACTCTACGTCATCGCGCAGCGCTATTTTTAGATCTCAAAAATCAATATTGTCGGCTGCCTGTGTATTCCTGCGCCGTGAATCATGTTTGGTGCTTATTCAAGAATAAATTGGTAAATATATGAATAAATATAAGAAAATAAGAATATTAATACTTACAGCTTCGAAGAATACATGATTTCATTCAATAAATATATCATAAACACAATTAAACACTATTTTGTCACGATAGGCATATTTCTAGCTCGCAAATTCTCCTGTCTGCACAAATTATCGTTACTACAAAAATTAATCCCTAGTCTGGAGCCCGTGGATGAGTGGATTAGCTTGAACTTTTCGTTCAAGCTTCACTTCTTGACACCACAATTACCCTTTTACTGTGGGTATTAGCTTGGCGCTTTCGTCCAAGCACCACTTTCTGACACCACAATTACCCTGGCCTGTCAACGACTCAACTGACAGGCCTCATCGGGTACTTCTCACACACCCATACAAGACAACTTGCAAGTCGTGTGGGAGGCAAAATGCATGGTCCATTTTATTGCCGTTGGCTCGCTTACAAGCGGTAAACAGTCGCTAATGCAATACACAATATACAGCCACAGAATTATCTAACACAAACTGCTAACCCTATGCTAGTTCTATCTATTAGTGAACACAAAACTCCTAACGCTATTCTAAACGATGTGAACGCCTCAAGTCCAGTCTCCCGTCTGCCTAACCTCTCTCCCGTGGTTACCCACCATGCGGGGTGACCTTCACCTTCGTGCGTGTTACCTCACATCGCACTCTGCTGGCAAACGTGGCCTGTTGAGTGTCTACTCAACTGTGCTATGGCTTCACGAGGTGTGGTACTATCGTGATTAGAGTGCTAACTCTCTGAACACCGCCTGCGTGTCTCATGAGGGAGTGGCTAACCCTCTCCTATTACCTCATCTCCCCCTGCCCTTGCCTCGGGCACCGTATCTCCTCCTGGTCTCTTCAGGGTTGACCGCTCTCCCTGGCGGAGGGGATGCGGTCGAGTCTTTGACAATGGCAGTCAATGGATGGAAAGATAAAACGTTATGTGACCAGTAGTAAAGGACAGCGTTTGGTCATAGCCCATGCTGGTAGTACTCATAATGGCTTACTACAGAATGCTGGGCTCGTGTTCGTATCAAAGCATACAGACAATAGGGATTATCATAATGAGATGAATGGCATCGAGCACAAAGGAAGCAATAAAGATATGGCTCCGAAGGGAAAATATACCATTTCCAGAAACATATTTCAAGCTACAGTTGTTGTCCCTTGTAAAACAGACGCAAAAAAGCAAGAAATTTCAAATTGACAAATTGATAGAAGAACATGGCCATAGGTGCTTGAGACTTCCGCCGTATCATTCTCATTTAAACCCTATAGAACTTGTGTGGGCTAAAATTAAAGGACAAGTGGCAGCTGCCAATACTACATTCAAATTGTCTGATGTCAAGATACTAACCCAGTCCGCGCTATTAAATATTGATAAAAGTTACTGGAAAAAATGTGAGGACCATGTGTTGAAAGAGGAAGAGGATTATTGGAGAAAGGATGGATTGAATTTTATGCAACCGAGAGTAATCATCAACCTACTGGAATCGTCCGACACAGATTAAGGTCTGAGCAGAGTATGCCCTGGCCATCCTCACTGTCAGCCCTACACAGATTGGAAGACTTGAAAAGGTACAAAACGAAGCCATGCGCATCATTTTGGGCTGTACGAAAGACACCAGGTATCAGTGAGATACCTCCTTGACTTCCTGACAATGGAACACAGGATCAAGATCTGGAGAGCTCGTGCATTCTTAAACATAAGTGCAGATGAGCAGCACCTCTGCATGACGCTATATTCAGAGAAAAGGGTGACAGGCTAAAGAGAGGCAAATCCAGGATGGGTCGGGCGGAAGATTACGTCAGACAGGTCTGCAGTCTTACCAGTATCAACCCCGGCAAGGAATGGGTGCCGGTGCCTCCAGCTTTTAAGTGCACTTTCTCCTGCATTATCACACTCGACAGACGGTGAAGAGAGCAGAACCCTGTCGCTGTCAATGCAGAAGTAAACGCGCTCATCTATGAACACTCATATAGCCCCAAAGTGCTCATCCATACAGATGGATCTGTTGTAAAGCAGCACAGAAGTGCGTGGGCATTTACAGCCCATTCAGCGGACCGAACCGTTCAAGAATCCAGTGGTGCCCACTATGACCTCGAGCAGCATGACGATGGAGGTGATGGCAGTTACACAGGCTTTTATATGGCTGGAATCACAGCATTATACCAACGTGTGTGTACTAAGTGACTCAATGCGCATGATTCAGAAGATCGAAGCTCGATTTGTACGTAGACGGTGGACTGAGTCGCTGCGGAAGTCTGTTGTTCGTAAAGTCACCTTCCTCTTCGTCCCGGGACATGCGAGAGTCGAGGGAAATGAACGAGCTGATAAACTGGCTGGCTCTGCACCCCCTGTAGATGGCCAGCCCATGGATCGTGCCGATGTTATTAACGTCCTTAAAGATATGGCGAGAACAGAAGACTTTGACGTCAGTGAATCCACATCGCTGTCCAGGATGAAAGACTTGGGAGTAAGAATCGGCACGGCCAGATGCGAGAGGTAAATCGGGAAAACAAAGCGCCTCGTCAACTAACATAGAACTGGCACTATTAGCCACCGGAAGCTGATGCATATGCTGGGGGGGGGGGGGGGGAGGATCTGAGGACCTATGGACATGTCCGGAGTGCAATGAAGATACCCCAACTGATAATTGATAACTGAAGAAACAAGAAGGAAATAAAAATAAGGTAAGAAATATATTTCTTCTACTTTCCTGTTAATTTACAAATTATTTACCCCTTGCCTCTGTAAATTCTCTGTCTTTACTAATATTACACATTGCAACCCTCTCGGGATTCTCCGTAGTGAAGTGGTCAAGCCGTCTGTCTCGGGCTCAGAAGGTTGTATGTTCGATTTCGGGCCGCGTCCTTCATTTCACGAGTGCATTTTTTCGGAGACTCCTGAGGGTCGTCGCTGGAGCTACGGAGTTCGTGCTTTGTGCAACGCTTTCCGCGCTGCGGACAGAAACTGAGCCATATGGGATAAAAACCCGGTACAATGCAGCCGAGTCTGTCGATTGTAAGCTACTTCTTTGATTGCACCCACTCCCATAAGAATCCGGATACGCCTTTGTTTGTCATCTGCATTTGCAGGTCCTCATTACCGTAAACATTACTTTTTTAGCAAGAAATCACTAGTTGTTAAGCAAAACATCAAAGGAATGATGCCGCTTCTAATGATTTAAGTTGTTTTTGGACCTATCAAAGACATATTCCTTGGGTGGGGGTAAATATAAGACGGCTGGACAAATTTCATAACGATGCAACAGACAGTTTTCAAAATAATTGATCGTGAATGACGGCACCAATTTCCGGACAGACTATACCTTCACCAGTCAGTGCCTGAATAAAACCACACAGCTTCTACCCCATTCATGCAGGTATAAGAATGAGAGAGGGGAAAGCCACCTAGGCTAAACATGTCTATGCTGAGGTTAGATGTGTATGCCAACAGTAGTGTGGCATATCTGTACACAGACACAAGAATTAGAGGCCACCTTAGGCAAATCATGTCTATGCTGAGGTTAGATGTGTATGCCAACAGTATTGTGGCTTATCCACTGAGGAAGATCCTGGTAAGGGGATCAGAACTCACACACTGAATGGTTTACCATGCAGTAAAGATCATCTTTCTATTAACCTCATGACATCATGGAAGTACCTTTAATTGTTAAAATAGATCTCTATATCTGTACATACACACATAGCAACCAGCTTCCTTCTCAGCACAAACAAGGAAGAAGAGATACAGAAGAAACCAAAAACTGCTAATGGCACAGTAGAAATAAAAAACCAATAATATAGATTAATGGCATATATATTACTAAAACAATAAGTATGCCTTTTCTGTGCAAGTGAGTACACCAAACAACCATTCTATGTGACAAAAGCAGTTAAAAACTACACAAACCAAATATCCAGATAGCCCTTATTTGGCACTAGTCAGTTTCACATATAGTCTATATTTATCTTTGCAACGCTACATATAAACTGATTATTTACAATCATCAAACGTCACAATGTGCATGAAGTTAAAGTTGTGTGTGCACATGCAACATTAGCTGTGCTACACGTGGGTGGCAAGCTACTTACTACACTAGAAGCACATTACCTAAGGTAAGCATTGACAGAACAGATAAAATATTCAGACCTGACCATCAGACTACCAGGCCAGGTGGAGACTGAGAATTTAAACCAGACCTAGGTCCCAGATCAACCCAGACCAAAATGGGCACCAGGAAATGTTTTGTAAAGGCAGCTGACAATATTAGCATCATCCATCAAGTGTTCAATGTCCTACAACAATATGGGGCTAGCACCTTATACCTTATACGCATCAAGGCATGGACAAGTGTCTTTTACTTGTACTTACTTAAGAAGAAACTACAACTAGCATAAGAAAATACTCATATTTTCACAGGAATCACTGACATTATTTGTCAAAATAACATGAGAAATAAATTCACAAGATTTGGTGGACACTCATATAAACTCTGATGAATATTTATGAATGTATTTCTTATGCTATTTCAATGGCATCAATTAGGACCTGTCACATTAACTCAGCTGAGGTAGAATGTCAAATTACTTAATGGAGCATCATGAAAATGTCTCTCAGATTTCAGACGTTACAAGCTGTGCCTACAGCAGCAGGAGCAGACAGAAGACTTCAACTCTATAGACTATGCAGTCTGGCAAATATAAACATATATTTACAAGGTCAGAGCCCCTCATAAATGTGCACAGATACACTAATTGCAACTGGCATAGCAGTGCCACGGGAAAACAAAAAGTGATGCACAAACTTTTCTTATTCTGAAATTCTTACAAGAAAAGAGGAAGAACTTCAGGTATTTAACACTTAACTCTTTAGTTAGTTAGTTAGTTAGTCGACAGATCATCCTCATTGCACATCGAACCATTCAGTCCATAAGTGCTCGGATCCCCTCCTCAGCAAATCCCGCAGCGTGTAGCAGCTAACGACGCCAATTCTGTGTTGGTTTATCAATCTTCTTTGGCTTCCTGCGTAGTGTTCTTGTTTGGCCACACCTCTTTTAATTTGCTGCTCTCGCAGTCTGGCCATGGTTGTAGATTCACAGTCATCACTTGGTTCTCGCAAAAGTCTTACTTCTCGTAGAGCATTCAGAATGTCGGCCTGGTCCATGGCGCGTCCGCCCTCCACAGTAGCCTCACCTGCGAGCTTGTCAGTCCGCTCATTTCCTTGTACTCCCGCATGCCCTGGCACGAAGATGAAACTAATCTTTGCCAGTCGAGACCGCTCCAGAGGCAGCAACCATTCTCTTCGGATCGACCCCTCCTCTATCCTCTTGATCATGTTCATTGAGTCGCTAAGGAAACAAGCCCTAGTGAATGTCTGTGTCTCGAGCCATGTTATTGATTTACTTACTGCCATGACTTCCATGGTCAGGCTACTTGTGGTTTCAGTAAAAGTACCAGAGTCCTCCTTCACAATTCTCCCTCCGGCCCGAGCTGTAAAGGCCCATGAGCTTCTTACATGTCGGACGACCGACCCATCTGTGTAGATGACCGCGTCACCGTCTAGCGAATTCTCGAAAATCAACGCTTGTACTTCAGCCTCAACAGCAGCCGGATTTTCTTGTCTGCATTTTCTGTCAAGTTGGATGCAAACTGAAAAGGATGTGCAGAAGTCTGTTGGCACTTGCACCCACTCCTCGCCAGGTTCTAAGTCCTCAAGTGAACACACCTGTTGAAGAATGTCTTCGGCTTGACCCATCCACGACCGTCCTCTTTTTAACCTGCTGCCCTTCACCTTCCTAATTTCACTATGCAGTGGATGTTGTGTGTTTGCGTTAATTCTGAGGTAGGCGCGTGCCCTGCAATCTTGTATTCTCTCTTCAATGGTTGGAAAATCAAGAAGGTAGCGCATCGCCCTGCATGCTGTATCTCTTGTACATCCAAGAATAATGCGCATAGCTTCATTCTGTATCCTTTCCATCCGTTCTATCTGCTTATGGCTGAGAGTCAGGATTGCCATTGCATACTCCAAAACAGACATGACCAACCCCTCGTACAGAAGACATAGATGGCGCTGCTCACAGTTTGCTGCCGCCATCACCCGCATCGCTGCCAAACCCCGCTTGGCCTTTGTTATCACCTGGTCTATGTGCACATTATAAGCAAGGCTTCGATCAAACCGTATCCCCAGGTAATTCATTGCCTGCGTTCTTTCCACCATCTCTGAACACAGCATTACAGTTGGTGTTGGAGTGTTGACAATATGATTATTCAACGAGAACCAAGTCACTGTTGCCTTTGTTGGGTTGACCATTGCCCCAGCTTCATCACACCAAGTACTTATGCGATTGAGTTCGGTTTGTAGTTCCACAGCAACCTCCTCTCTATCCTTCCCCTGACGATACACTAAAACATCATCGGCATATGACAATGTCCTGCCAGGTCCAGTGATCTGCTCACTGGTGATTCTCACTGTGTAGGCGTTGAACAGTACCGGAGATAATGGTGATCCCTGTGGTAGGCCAGGATATATTGTTGTTGGTTCCGAAGTCCAACTGCCACATCTAAAAACTACTTTCCGTTGGAAGAGGGCTGCAGCGATCCAACTAAGGAGGGATGGACTTATGTTTAGTTCGAGAAGCTGAAACATTAAAAAATCCAGTGGTACTCTGTTGTATGCGTCCTCAAGATCAATCGCTGCAGCAACGGTTTCAGTGCCTGAGTGGAAACCTTCATAGACATCCTGGGCAAAGACTGCTGCATTGGTCCAGGTTTCCCTTTTTGGACGGTACCCACCCAGGGTGGGTGGGAAAACACCTTGCCTCTCTAGTTGGCTTGATATTTTCTTGGCAATTACCTTCTCTAGCAGCTTGCCTATTGTATTCTGCATGGTTATAATTCGATATCCCTGAATTTTTTTGTGGTCTTTGTCAGGCTTCGGCAAGGGAATCAGATAGCTGTGTAACCATTCCTCCTTGATGCTAGCACCCCCTATACTGTTGTTGTACATGTCTGCTAGTTTCTCTAGCTCATTGTCGGTACACCTATTAATGTCATCTTATCTTATGCCATCAGGACCTGGAGCACTGTTTTTTGATCGTCGAAGCACAGCCTTGATTTCTTACACTGTCACTGTGTCTTCATCCGAAGTGTCCTGGGCCTTGCATCTGTCTGAGGTGACCTCCTTGGCCAGATTTCGGCCTCCCATGTCTGTCTGGTTGCTTTGCTCAAGGTAGCGTTCAAAGAGGGCTTTGCCCTTGTCCTCGTCAGTCCTCTGCCAGATGAGGTCAGCACCTTGGAAGTCAGAAATGCTCTTATTCTTGATTACACCACTCATGCTTTTATGTAGTCGCCAGAACAATTTCAGTGACTTGTCTGTGCTTACTCTTTGACACACCTCTGCCCATTTTTCGCTTTTAACAACCTTGACCAGTTTTTTGAAGTAGCTTACTTTTGTGTGCATCTTAACTCTTTAAAAGCAACTACTGAAAGGAAGGCCAAGCAGGGCAACCGATTAAAACAAAACCTAAATTAGAACATTCAGAAGTCAACAGAAAGCTGAAAATGACACCACTGCTAATTTCTACAATATATAGATGCAAATTAAATTGACTGAAGCAAAGTAAAACTATATAATAATGTAGCTGTCTATAAAAAGGTGCAGATGCATTAGTCTTTTTATTTTTGTTTGCTGATGCAGACGTTTTAGCCGCAACATCCATTCCATTACTTGTGACTGTTCTTGTAGAACTGACCATTTCCACTGTCTTTTTGTTGTTGATTTAT
This sequence comes from Cepaea hortensis, assembly GCA_963921405.1. Taxonomy (NCBI): domain Eukaryota; kingdom Metazoa; phylum Mollusca; class Gastropoda; order Stylommatophora; family Helicidae; genus Cepaea; species Cepaea hortensis. The sequence continues at coordinate 15,732,632 of OY992877.1, forward strand.
TTATTATGTAAACACAAAATACTTTTTACAGAGAAAGTCAATTCCTAAAGTAAAATTGACAGGTAATTTTTGTGCAAGGAACTTAACACTGTTTTTGCCACTGACCCCATTATGTACAAGGTCTCACAGATTGTCTTCACGTCACCACCACTCCCCCAGAAGAAACTTAAACCTGGCTTAAACAAAGGGCTACCCGCATATATAAGAAACAAACGCAGCAACTACACATTCAACAAGCAAGTCCACTAACCACAAACTACAGCAGCCTTCTCAAAGATAGTCACTTGTTAATGTATTTTATGGCTGATATATAAGTAAATATGTAGATGTGAGCCATGGACCATTTCACAATGACTAAAGAAGAAAACTGGGTCCTCAACAATGCCACGCCCTTTGTATACTTGTACATGATTGGTTGGATTGAGAAGCTTGAGTTTTCTATGCAATGAGCCAGTGTTGCCTCTAACAACATGCACAGTATGCTGCAGTGTTACTATTCTTTGCTTCCCTTATGCTAAAAATACCCCCAGAGATGGAAATTAGAAAGAGCAGGTTGAATAGGCTGCTGCCCAGACACATTTCAAAATTGGAAAGCTTATACACAAAATAATATTTATAACATGTGTTGCTAGTATATACACATATGGATCCTTGCTGATGTTAGAGTTCAAGCACAGAACTGTGATTCGTCTGTTTCATCTATGGCAGGAGACTGGAGCACTTATGGAGCTATCTATGTGCAATTAAAGTGTCTTCACTGACTGAACTGGGATACAGAGTTGCTAATTTGCAGTGACAGGTAATATACTGATGAAGATCCTTCCTGACTATAACAGGGCATGCCAGAATTGACAATGATCTCCCCTGCTTTAGTGAAGAACAACAAGTCTCTGCTGTATTTTAGTGAGGACCAACAACAAGTCTCTGCTGTATTTTAGTGAGGACCAACAACAAGTCTCTGCTGTATTTTAGTGAGGACCGACAATAGTCTCTGCTGTATTTTAGTGGGGACCAACAACAAGTCTCTGCTGTATTTTAGTGAGGACCAACAACAGTCTCCGCTGTAATGAAGTCTTACAAACTTTACATGCTGCTAGACAGCAAAACAATCACAGCAACAGCCCAAGTCATGCACTTACTGCATGTAGAGCTCACAAGCATGTTCAGAATGAGCCTACCCAGATCAAGCCGAGATTTTCTAGTCCTGAATTCTTAAGTCATAAAAGAGCAAACAGCCTGAATTGACAGGGATCTAAGAAAAACTGATACAAGGCTGGCAAGGCACCTCACTGCCAAAGAGACACAGAAACTCTGTTTCGTCAAATTTGAAAACTTGTATTATAGTGAGAAAATCGGAAGCCACATACTTAAGCACACATTAACCACTACGCCACAGAAATAATCAAATAAGACTAGAATTCTGGATAATCCTGTTGCTATATTTATGAATGGCCAACTGCAGCTGCAGTTCAGTGCTTAATATGAAGAAATATTTTAAAATAAATATTTAAAAAAGTACTTATGGAAAAAATTTCTGATGAACACAATACTTACGACATAGCTTTTCAGTCGAATAAAGTCAACGGCAAGTTGCACAGAATGTCCACTGTTTCTGTTCAACACCTGAATCTTGTCAAGCAAGTCTGTGAAGAACTTATAGCCTCCTTTGAGAATGCACAATCCTACGATAGCCTCATTCCCAAAATCAGCAACAATGTCACGAGCTAATCGTTCTATTCTGGGGAAAACAAAATACAGATTTGACCGGGGTTAACAAATTGACCTCTGCTTAACAAAATAAAGACAAGATTGTGTGAATGGTAATTTAGTTACAGACAGTTGGAGTCTGCACATCAAAGTGGACACATCGTCCAGCCGACTGTGATATAGCGGCCTCACAAGAGTTTAGGATCAACTTTTGTGCTTACTTTATGATAGCAATTTAGTTTAACATGACAGTTTTATGTACCATGAATAATATATTTGATATGAATCAATTCTGAAAAATAGATTAAATATTTACACTAATTTTAATTATCGCTGATGTTCCATGTGGTTTGTGAACAAGCAGGAGTGAACAAGCAACAATAATTACATCTTGAAGGCTGAGTCCACAGGGGGAAGAATTAATCATAATTAGGTCACTAGATGGCATCACCACAGAGCCAAGAGGCCATCCTATACTTCACTTCATTACACTGATAAGGTGAAGTGATGGCCAGATATGGTAAACTTCAGGTGCTCACCATTTTATCCTATGACCATATGTTGGCCATGACAATCACATCACTCTAATCAGAGGGTACAAGTGGGTACTCCACCCCTGATAAGGAGACATGAGAAATAATTTCACAGCTACTTATCAACTGTGTTTTATGTATGTATTAGTTTGCTGATGAAGGCTAGTCGTCGCAACGTCCTGTATTTTTCGTAATTCTGTTCGGTAAAGCTGCATTACTTTGTTATTTTATATTGTTTACATGTTCACAGCTTTACTGCAATTCCACTAATTTTATTCATACTTTCACTATATTTACAACTACAACTAAATGTACTTTCTCCTCCTGTTAATCGTTATATGTTTTTATCCGTGAATTAGACTTAAACTTTTTATTTTCCCTTCATTGTTCTCATATTTTCATCTTTTAATTCTTCCCATCCTGTTCTTATGCCTTATTGTAGTCACTGGAGGGTCTTCTCCATAATTATATGTTGTGTTTTGCGTATGTATTTGTATGCTGATGAAGGCTAGTCGCTACAATGTCCTGTGTTTTTCATAATTCTGTTCTGTAAAGCTGCATTACTTTGTTTTATTTAATATTGTCAACGCTAATAGAAGATGTAGGACGTATATGTTAATCTGGCCATGTGTGGAAGTACACTTGCTTCTGCAGATGAGCACTGCTGTCTTTTGTCAAAGTACACTTGCTTCTGCAGATGAGCACTGCTGTCTTTTGTCAAAGTACACTTGCTTCTGCAGATGAGCACAGCTGTCTTTTGTCAAAGTACACTTGCTTCTGCAGATGAGCACAGCTGTCTTTTGTCAAAGTACACTTGCTTCTGCAGATGAGCACAGCTGTCTTTTGTCAAAGTAAACTTGCTTCTGCAGATGAGCACAGCTGTCTTTTGTCAAAGTACACTTGCTTCTGCAGATGAGCACAGCTGTCTTTTGTCAAAGTACGCTTACTCTTTCCATCAAGCACTATTATCATATGTGATTTGCATGTTCCTAAGGAACCACATTTACATTCCCATTAGATTTGTCTCAGTTTGTCTACTTATTGTTCATATTTCACATGGAAACAACAGTGATTCTACATAGAAATTTAACACCATTTCTTTTCCTGTGCATTTAACAGCTTTTTATGGAGTATGTTTTCCATCTGTCATACATACACACACATAAATAAAACACCAACCTGTCATTGATGAGGCCAGCTGGGATGAGTACATGATCGAGGTCTTGCTCGTAGTGCTTTGGCACACAAAACTGGTCTAATGAGTAACCTTTATCATCATCTGAAATCTGAAGGAGGCAGGGCATTCATTAACAACCTGGGTCAAGCTATTACACTTAAATGTTGGGAAGGAAACAATGAAATTAAAGCAATGCAAGGCACACACTTCAGTCAGATTCTTATTAGGGTGTCAGCGGAGTGGGGTTGTGGTGGCTGAGAGGTGACGCTGTTCCCTGCAGTCTCAGAAGGTCCCAGGTGAAATTTTCCAGCATTAGGCTGGTGATTATTTTAAGAACAATTAGTGTCTAATATCATGTCACCCTTCCCCTGATTGCCTGGGTTGGGAGATCAGATACTGAGCTTTCTTGAATAAGGGCAAAGAACAAGATGCCCTATGTGTAATTTGTGCATGTTAAAAACCCCACACCAGTTATACACTGCAGAAAGTAGACTGTAAGGCCCTGCCAAAATTTCTAGGAAAGAGAAGCTACCATGGATGATTGAGCCCATAACCTTGAATGGAATCCATCTACAGGAAGCAAATCTTATACAAACATTCTGAAGTCTGACAGACTTCCCTATATGATATACAACTAGATGTGACACCCCTCAAAAAAGGAACAAGATGATTCCAAACAGCATCATCATCATCAAAGTATGTATTTGTAGCGTTGATGCATCAAGTTAACTCATGTTTTGTGAATCAACAGAAATCAAATAGCTCTATCAACTGAACAGTATAAGTGCCTTCTTCAGACATTCCTGACTACTGATTGGTGCAATGAAGCCTCCAGTCACACAACCTGGCTGGCATTCCCTTCAGCAATTCTGTTTGCATCTACTAGTTAAAGTAGCCTCATTTTGCCAAGCTAAACATGTCTCTTGGTGCAACTGCACTTAGTATGCTCATTTTGAACGAATGAACTTTACTTTCAAAGGGGCACAAATTGGGCACACAGGCCTGCCTTACAATCTGCCCTTCCAACCATTCATCGTTCACACATCAATTATCTATTGCGTATGTTACTTTCACATGCGACAAATAGGCCGTACTATGAATGCTATAAACATAAACAACGCACATTACCATGTTATGAGACAGCAGACAGATACACACATGTAACATATACAGACACTCACACATGCATAAACACACTTACATACTTATATACACACATCACTTACACAAACTCAGACACCCACTCAAGAACACACAAACACTTCCTCACACACACACACACATACACTCACTGACAACTTTCTCTCTCTCTCTTTCACTTTTAAATATGTTCATTCACACACAAGTTCAAAACATACATATAAGCACCCACACGCATCCACAAATACACATATGCAAGCATACATACATATCCACACATACATACCCACAAATGTACATATGCAAGCATACATATACATACACACATCCATCTGCCCATACGCACACATACATACAGACCAACAGACAGATACACCTACACGTCATTTACACAAATAGTCATCTACCCACAGAATCACACTCTCTCTCACAAGCATCTGGGTCCTGTTGTTTCAATCCACATGTCAGGTCACACCCCATTCCCCATGCATGCAACGTGTAAAGCAGATAGTGGTGAAACAGTATGTTATTGAGGTTGACTAGCTTGAAGCAGATATAGAAAAAGTACCAGGTTTCCTTCACAAGCCAATTTAAGTGGCTTCTGACACTTAAGGATAGAAATTGTGCTGCATCAACTGATGCATTACTAAGAGTTAATCAGACAAACCATCTTGAAAGGGTGTAGGCTGTAACGTATCAGTACTTTATATTCAAGTTGTGATTTTTCAGCATTCTGGTCAATACATTCAAGCTTAAAGGAGCTGTCACACAAAAACTGTCATCTACTGCCTGGCAGTGTAGGACAGGGGGGTGTTGAGCCTGAGAAACTAAGGCCCCCTGGCTAGTGCAGTCCCCATGAACTGTGCAGGTTAGGGTTTTTCTTTTTGTTTCCAACATAAAAAAATCCACACCTTATGGGGCCATCACATTTTGTAGGCCTGGATACACAGAGGGATAGAAAGCCACAGATTATGGCCATCACTAGGAAGAAGGAAATACCACAATGTGATATACAAGTAAATGGGAATATTCATAAACAAGTGAATCGGTACAATTATCTTGGGGCAGTCATAACATCTGATGGGAGATGCCTTGAAGAAATTAGAACAAGAATTAACATTGCGAAGGTAGCCTTTTGCAAGATGGAAAACATGCTGACCAATAAAAAGATGTCAATTGCTACGAGTAAAAGAGTGTTGAAGTGCTACATAGAGCCTGTACTTCTGTATGGATGTGAAGCATGGACAATAAGCAGTCAAGCTGAAAAACATCTGATGGCTGTGGAAATGTGGTTTCTGAGGAGAATGCAAAGAATACCATGGACAGACAGAAAAACCAACGAATAAGTCTTACAAGAAACAAATGAAAATTGTAAACTGATTAGAGAAATGAGACGTAGACAGTCAAAATCTTTTGGACATGTTACGAGAAGAAATAAATTATAAAGAACTTGGTGACAGCTGGCAAGATTGAGGGGAAGAGAACAAGGGAAAGACAGAGAAGTAAATACCTGGATGGCTTGACAACGTAGCATGGTCGAGACAAGAACACTGAGTTGATCCATGACTGGTGATTGAGTGAAATGGCAAATCATGACCACCCACACTTGCCGCATGGCACATGATGGATGGATAGAAAGCCAATCTTTCCTTCACTTAGCAGGCAATGAGCCCAGGTGTTGAACCCTCATCCTAACATGCTCTACAATGGCAAGACTGGAAATCCACGGACTAGAGCCACTTCTTTGATGCCATGGTGCCCCTGGTTAGGGATTGTTTTGTATATCCATTACATAACCAACCTGGGGAATTAAGATGAGCTTTGAGGCAACAGAGATTTGGTTTTTAAATGAATGCTACGAATACCTTCGACTGCCAGAGTAATTAACAAATGTCTGGAAAAGCACTAATCAAAGTACAGTGCATTAAAATAAATATAAAAAACTAACAATCTGAATTACGAACACTTCGAAAACAGTGTTCTATAGTCATGTGGGCACTGACATAAGCCTGGGTCATTGACAGTGAGTTGAGTGACCGGGCATGAGAAAGAATGGATGAAAGTGGGAGACAGTAAAGTGACTGACCTGGCTATGAGAAAAACAGCCAGTCCTGAAATAAAATAGTGAGGGTAGAGAAAAACCCCTAGGGTGGATGGGGCGAGAGATAGTGTATTTGTGTGTGAAGTCAAGGGACTTCAGGGAGTTGAGTTTTAGACACCGAACGAGTCGGTAGTCGACGGAGAACTGTGTTGTGTGATTCTCCGAGCTGTGAATGCAGTCCTAAAACCCAGAGTGGGTTACATAGTGAGCAGAGGCTCCGACCCAGTGGGTGGGTCGTATTGTGTGAGATCCAGCCGTGGATAGTAGCTGGACTAAATGTCTATGAATTTGAGATTCAGCAGGCCTTGAGAAGGCATTAATGTGTGCGTGTAGAGTTGTGAGGAATATATATCTCTTCGGTGGATTACATTGTGTTCTGGATTTATAAACATGTTCCGTTTGTCCGTGGGTCTGTGTTATTTCTGTATTAAAGGATTATGTGCGCCAAACTCGATCTTGTTTACTGACTGGTGAATGTGCACTGCGGGGGTGAGTCATAGTGTAAGACAGTGAGAGAGCTCAATTGACACACCAGGAGTATCGTTAACTAGACAACGACCATCACAGCCCTTATCGTAAGAAAATCGTGTGATAACTGGGAGCTCGTCGCTTAGTAAAGATTTTCTGACAGCTGCATTCGGTCAAGGAACACCGTGCAATATTGAGATATCTGTGGGCTCTTCGCTGAGAGAGGAGTTATTATCTGGTGACTTCGTTCCATCAAACTAGCAAACCCTTGACAATTTGGATTGTGTGGCTTCAAGAGGGTAATGTGAACTCTTTGTGTGTGCGCCAGATAATGCACACAGACAGACGGGAGTAAAAACTCAAGCTAGCAGACAGTTCAAGTGAAGTTCACGACAGGTAAATTTGATACCAGTCAATAGTGCTCAAGCTAACGGAAAACCAGGATTAATCCAGAAGGTGGTGGAATATCCTACGTGTGTGTGTGTGTAAGACCGCACATCGGGAAAAACTGTCAGCGCGCGTTAAGAAGACACGGCACAGATCAACTGAGTGAGGGGACTACTGTGACGGGTTAGTCACTAGTCACAAACAGCACAGGTAAATGTCGCGTGAACAAACCGGTGTTTGCGACAAGAACAGACAGCACAGTTGGACATTATCGCTGTCGGTGATAAAGACAGGAATGAAAATTCAAAGATATTGACAGGTGTGTGTGAGAAGGACAACGCACAGTGTGTTCGCAGGTCGACAGTTCAAGATTGGTTGACGCAGTTAATAGGACGGGTGGAGACACCAGCGTCCAGGTACTGGGGAAGTACATGTTTGAAAAACAGAGAAAATTGACAGTCGCAGATTCACCGGAAAGAGTGAACGACGGGGGAGAGTTACGTTACCCCTACCACAGCCGTGCGGGGGCAGAAGTGGAAAGTGTTCGTGTATGACGGAAAAGTTTCCAGGCATTTTACAGACAGATTAAGTGTGACTTTCCACGGAGTTAAAAGAGCAGCCGGGTGGGGCTGTCAAGGTTGTGTGGAAACTGTTTTTACGGAGGAATTTTTCACTGAGGGTGATAAAGAGAAATTGAGGTGACATTGTGAGTTGGGGGTGGAAGGAGTAAAGGTACTCAGGAAAATTTCCACGGCCTATTGTGGTCAAGATGACTCATTGTGAATGAACAAAACAAGGTTGTTTTGAAAGAAAGCCAGACTTTATGTTCGTCTTTGTTCAAGCCCTTGGTCATCATTATTCTGTTACGAGCAAACATTTTAACGTGGCGTCATCGCAACCATGGTCGTATTTCTTTGCCAATAAGGATTTATATATAAAAATTTAAAGCGCTGGATATTTGGTGGCATTATTTCTTTTTTTGTTGTTGCTGAACTTTGCCTTTAAACGTGAGTCTATCACATAAATGATACAGCGAAGCGCCATCTCCACAACGATAGTATAAAGACGTTTGGATTATTACTGTGGTGTCACCACGTCCAGAGAAAGTACAATAACGTTACGGACTGTGTTGAGACAGAACATTTTGGATAATCACTATCATCTTCAACTTTTGTCGACAGTTGGAATTTATGATCACCATGTGAAATTCAGGAACCACTCAACAAGTTGATAAGTCGCTTTGGAAACTAGCGTCGTAGACATTTTCAGCATAGTGTGGGAAACTATTAAAAACTATTAACAGCAAAATAAGAACTTTGGCGATGGATTAATAAGGAAATATTTATCGGCCAACCAGTTGGACATTTTGTTTGCTCTCTCATCGTCTTAACTGTCGTTATCGTTTGTCTACTTATATATATATGGATATGTGATTACATGTAGTTGTTGATAGGCACTTTTTGCAATCTCTATCTACATCAGGATAGGCCTTGTGAAACGTGGGTATTTCTGGTGCTTAAGATATTGGTTTGTAAGGAAAACGTTAGTGAGTTAGCGTGTCGTGCAGTGGCATTGGAATAGTCCTAACCAATATCTAGAGCCGAGTTGTCTGACGTCAGATTTGTGTATATTTTTATGCTATAATTTTTTTTTCCTTTCTCTTTCTTCTGTTCGTTATATTTACATATGATATTTGTTGTGGTCGGATATATGTTATTATTGTGATCTTTCATCATTTCTACTGTCTAGTGGTCGGTGTCAGTTTATATTTATATATTACGCGCACAGTTGTGTTTTTACATGGGCATGTGGTTTTTAGTGGTTTTTATTTCTATGTAATCATCTGTATGTGTGTCACTAGCCTATGCGTCTAGCGTTTTATAGGCACCACTTACTGTTATCATCCATTTGTTTGTATATGTATTTATATGTATGTTTAACAATATTTCCAGGGACTTTATGAACTTGTGGTCATAGATATAGATGCGAGGGAGTATAGGTGATACTTCCCCTCTCACTACCTAGTGCTTATAGAGTGACTGGGTGAGTATAGAGTGATATTTTAGCACTACGAATTTACGTACACAGGGAGTGCTGGTGTACTTAGGGAAGTGACACAAAGACTAACAGCAGAGTTTTTACATTTATAGTTGGCTTATAGTTGGCTGACAGACAGCAACGTATCCACAAGTACAAGATGCCTACTTTAATGGAATATATTGAAGCAGGTGAAAGGTTAGGCCTGAAGGGTAAAGAGTTACAGGAGTATGCCGAAGCAAAAGAACAGAATCAATTGGAAAGAGATCAAAGACAGGTCGAAAGGGAAAACAAGCGTCTACAGGAAGAGAAAGAGACACAAGTGAAACTTGCGGAAATGGAAAACAAGTGTCTATAGGAAGTAAAGTTAGCTGAAATGGAAAACAAGCGTTTACAGGAAGAGAAAGAGACACAAATGAAAATGGAAATTGAGAAAGAGAAGATCAAGTGTCAGATGCAAACTGAAATTGAGTTAAAAAAATTAGAACTATCATCTAAGGGTCAAAGTGAGGAAAACAGAAGACCTTCACAGTCATCACAACGATTGAAACTGCCATACTTTACGGACCGGGATTGTCTTGAATCCTATCTTGGGAGATTCGAATCGTCTGTAAGAACATTAGGCATTCCAGAAGCGGAGTATGCGATGCGGCTAGGCGAGTTTCTTACGGGTAAGGCACTAGACACCATGTTCAATTTACCTGTAGAAGAAAGAAACAACTACACTATCTTACGTGAACGTTTGCTGACGAAGTTCCAACTAACTGAGCATGGATATAGAATAAAGTTTAGACACTTAAGACCAGAGACAAATCAAGATTTCACAGACTTTGTTAACACAGTAAAGAACACATTTAACAAATGGATGGAGCTCGCAGAAGTAGGGAAAGATTTTAATAAATTAGTAGATTTAGTGCTAAGAGACAAAGTTTTATCATCATGTAATACAAACTTAGTGGCTTTCTTTGAGGAACATATGCCAAAGGACATAGACACAATGTCACAGTTAGGGCAAAACTACATGACTGCACATCCTAACGTATCTATTGGGAAACTAATGAGTGAGGAAATAGTCTGTGCAGCGTACACTAAACAGGACCAGAATCCAGTCATCAGACCAAGGGCGAAAAGTGTGGATTCAGCACAGAAAGGTGAGCAGCAAGAACTTCAAGATAATGGTTTCCGTGGCAACCATTTTAGTAGAGCAGGACGGTACCCATACAAAAGGGGAAATTTCCAGAGGCGTCCAAATAGTTATGCCGGATGCTGGAATTGTGGGAGCTGGAGACACAAAATGGCAGAGTGTGATGCACAACCATCAGATGGACCAACGAACAACAGTAAAAGGGAGATCACTTGTTTCAAATGTGGAAGGAAGGGGCATGTCAGCCATCAATGTAGGATGAGAGAAACAGAGCACTCAAATGCAGCGCAAGTAATTGAGAGGCTGAACAATGAAGATTGTAGTGGGTGCAAACCTCTTTTTGAAAAAGACGGTCAGCCAGTCTTAATATGTGGTCACACAGTTAAGGCAATGCTAACCTTAAAAAATTTAATTCCATAATACTTAATTTCTATGTTCTTTTATGGGATAGGGTTTGATATTAAAGACTGCTGATCGATAAAATATTGTCAAATTGATTTTGCACTTAACTATTGCTATGGAAACCAAGATAAACAGCGGCCATCTTGAATTTTTTAATGTACCTCTAAAACATTTATTTTTTAATGTACAGGATAAATTCTTTGTTTTATGTGTAAATAAATAGACCCTTTACAAGTTTAGTAGAAAATTTTAATGATATCTCTTTGCAGTTTTTTTTTTTTCAAAATGTGAAAATGGTAATGACATTTTTCATGACATTTTTTTTTTTTTAGTGTAGCACAAAAACTAAAATGTAATTTTCAAGATTAATATACTCACAATGTAAGTGATATAATAAAGAATATCTCTGCAAAGTTTGAGTGAAATCTAACAAATAGTTTTTAAAACAATTGCACTTATGTATAAAAAACTGGCGAAATGAGAAAACAGGGAAAAACTAATTATTTTTTTTTTTTTTAATTACTAATGCACTCTTTTACAGAGAAAAAAAGTGTAAAACTGTACCTTGAGTGTTAAACTTGTCCTGCTGAATATGCAGGACCTCCCTCCAGAGCATGCAGCTCACCTTGTCTCTTTAATTTGGCCGCTCGTACAGTGTCGCGTCTTTTAGTTTGTTTGTCCTTCTTGTACTTCAGACTATTTCTTACTTGATTCTGCATCCTAAATGTTCCTAGTCTCTGCATATGCAGGCCTGTAGAAGGTCCATAAAACTGGGCAGTGTCTTGGGCAGCAGCAGCTCCAAAGTTGAACTCTCTTGCTGCAGTTACAACTGCAAACTGAACGCGCTTATGAGAGGCAAAGTTGTCTTTAGTGCATCGAGCCCATATCAAGCTGTGTAAACACTCATTTGAATTCTGAGTTTGTCCTGACACACATCTACTAAGTAGTTTAGTTTAGTTTGCGCAGTGCTGTTCCAAGGCGTTTACTGACATGGTTGATACACTCCTCTTTGTCTATCTGAATGTCATCCCCATATGGTTTGATCTTGGTAAGTTCCGCAAATGTTTTGGTGTCACATCCTACACCATCAGAAAGTATTGACGTGTAGCGAAGTTTATGACGGGCCACAGACCGTCGCCACAGCACCCTTGCAGCCTTCACCTCCATCATTCCAGCAGATCCTGTGAAATTGTTGTCACAGTTTAGAAGATGTTCTGCCTTCCATGCTGCAAATTCATCTGGTTTGTCCCTGGAAAGTCTTACCAGTGGTTTCACACACCTGGCAATATGTGGACATAACATGGGCATCTATGCAAACTCCTGTAAGAACATCCACTGCACAGCCAACTCCAATGTGGGATGTGTGGCCTCTAGTCAGCCAAGTGCCATCAAAGCTGACACTAATATCTATCACATCATTGTCATGTAGAGTTATGCCTGACTGTTGTGCATGAGCCTGTCGAACATACTTTACGGTTTGAGAAAAAACAGTGTCCTCCAGATCTTCTATCTTTGAATATAGTTTATTCGCTTTGCTGTGAAATGTTTTGTGATGAATACCTTGCAGGTGTATATTTTCACAAAAATTATTAAATGTTGTTGCACCCATCCCACAAACTAATGCTGAATATACTGACTGGCTGTTGACAGCAAAAGATCTATCCCCATCATTACTTTTTTTCAGATAGGTATCTTCCACACACTACTTCTTCACAACAAGAGCAGTAAACCTCTGCATACACAGCTAATCCCTGGCTTTCTTGCTGTCAGTTTTCAAAATAAGACTATCATTTTTACAAACTGGACAACATAACAATTTGATTATTGCCTCAATTTCTGAACAATCAACTATTGCTCTGTGTTCCCGTTTTTGATATCCATTGTCGTCACCAGAATCATACTTGCTGCTAGTGGATGTTGTGTATTTATACGTATCTCTTTTAAATTGGCTACGGGTAATAAAAGAATCACTTCCACAACTTTGAGAAGAACACGATAGCACTGATTCATTCAGATTCACTGTCAAAACACTTGGATTTGGAAGTGGCATGTGCACTTTAGCTGGGTCGCTTTCAGAATTGTCTGTATCATTTACGACATTCTGATAGGCTTTTCGCTGCTTACGAGCATTTGCGAGGTGTAGTCTGAGAGATTACTTACGTTGAGTGGATGACTGGATGTTAAATTTCTTAGAACGAGGCATATTTCAATGCGTGTCAGTCTGTCGTCAACAATGAACTTTCAGCACGTCGCCAGGTGTAAACAACACAAAGCCGCCATTTTGGAAACCCACGTGATCAATTTCAGCCATCGGCGAACGCGGATTGCTTACGGTGTTCCATATATGGAAGTTTCCGGAAGATGATAGACACGAATAAACCCGATGTACACAGAAGAGCTTCCGATTAGACGAACTCGTAGTTTTACGAACAGTTACGGAAGATCACGACCTTTCCAGGGATACCATACACGCGCGTATCATGTTTTCCTGAGATATCGTTGCTAGGATTTGAAAACCGTCAATTTCGCAACAATTTTCAATAATTAGACAATTTGACACAGAGGGTGGGTTCAGTAAATTATAAATATTGCATAAAAATAACAGTTTTTAAACAAAAACAAGTACAGAATCTGATAGAAGACATGATAAGGTGTCTAAAAATGAACTATTCCAAAAATAGCCAAGTTGACCAAAAATCAATGTTTTTACTGCCGCACATCGCCTTAAAGCAGGATCAGCAGTGCATGAAGGAGGAAGTCTGAAGCTGCATCAGGGATTCGTCAATGATAGACCAGCATTAACAATTAGGGATTCCGGATGTACGTCTATCGGAGTGAGGAAAAGTTTAATAGATCCCTCGGATTATACAGGGAAAAAGATTAGATGCATAACATTCAACGGCACAGTAGAGTTCTACCCATTAGCCATAATAACAGTAAAAACACCATATATCACTGGAAGAGTGACAGCGTGTGTTTTGGACTCACCAGTGGCTGATTTGATCATAGGAAATGTTATAGGAGTTAAAGATTGTACAGAAGAGGAAGTAGTTTATTGGGACCAAAAATATAGTGTAAGCAGTAACGAGGTAGTTACCACAAGAGAACCTAAAATAGAGAGTATAGCTGAGGTAGAAGAGGCACTTGAAGTAAACATAGGGACTAAAGACAAGGGTAGTACAGTTGAGCAGACGAGAATGGATCCCAAATATAGTGCTAGTGACTCCCAGAGACAAGATACTACTCTGAACAAATGTTTCCAAGGGTGTAGTAGAGTAGAAAATAGTCAGTCAGGGAAGGGTAGATGGTGCTTCGAGAGAAAGAACAATGTTCTCACTCGCTGCTTTTCAGATAGTGGAACTGCACGTGGGCAAGGAGCAGTACCTTTAGCACATAGAGACAGATATACTAGAACAGCTCAGGATAGTGCATGTGCAGGGCACATAGGCATAAGGCGTATGCAGCAGAAAGCAAGGTGCCAGATATATGGGCCAAGATTGAATAAAGAGTTCAGACTAAACAGAGACTCAAGTGTAACGGTGCAATATGCAGATAGGAAAGTTGAGTCAGGTCAAAAGAGTGTTCGCGACATTACTGACCCAGGGCTAGGGATAGCAAACAGATGTTGTAATTGTAGAGGTACCATGAGTCATGGGTACATGAAAGGTAGACACAGCATCGACAGGAATCAGAGGAGGGTTAATGCAAGAACAGAACCACCTGATATAGGGTCGGTACACAAATAGTATTGTGTGGTCGTGAAGTAGTAAGAGACCTGCGGGTACACAAACATGATGTTTTAGATGATATGTTTATTACTATGCCATGTTTTAGTTCATGTATTGGGATACAAGAGAGAAAGTTGTTTGTATTGATGTGTGGGGAATATGGGAGTGTACTAGGAGCATTTGATGTATTATTTAGGGTGGTAGCTAAAGTGAGATGGAGCCATACTTAGGGCTACCCAGGCAATATGTCTGGGTCACATGTTTAGTAAGTTTTAGTCTCCCAATATTTGAAAACAAAGTTTTCTTTTAAGAGGGGGGTGATGACATAAGCCTGGGTCATTGACAGTGAGTTGAGTGACCGGGCATGAGAAAGAATGGATGAAAGTGGGAGACAGTAAAGTGATTGACCTGGCTATGAGAAAAACAGCCAGTCCTGAGAAATAAAATAGTGAGGGTAGAGAAAAACCCCTAGGGTGGATGGGGCGAGATATTAGTGTATTTGTGTGTGAAGTCAAGGGACTTCAGGGAGTTGAGTTTTAGACACCGAGCGAGTCGGTAGTCGACGGAGAACTGTGTTGTGTGATTCTCCGAGCTGTGAATGCAGTCCTAAAACCCAGAGTGGGTTACATAGTGAGCAGAGGCTCCGACCCAGTGGGTGGGTCGTATTGTGTGAGATCCAGTCGTGGATAGTAGCTGGACTAAATGTCTATGAATTTGAGATTCAGCAGGCCTTGAGAAGGCATTGATGTGTGCGTGTTGAGTTGTGAGGAATATATATCTCTTCGGTGGATTACATTGTGTTCTGGATTTATAAACATGTTCCGTTTGTCCGTGGGTCTGTGTTATTTCTGTATTAAAGGATTATGTGCGCCAAACTCGATCTTGTTTACTGACTGGTGAATGTGAACTGCGGGGGTGAGTCATAGTGTAAGACAGTGAGAGAGCTCAATTGACACACCAGGAGAATCGTTACCTAGACAACGACCATCACGCGCCCTTATTGTAAGAAAATCATGTGATAGGCACTCTTCCGAACGTTGGTCCCAAATTATTTAGTGTAAAATGCATCCCTAATAGGGCCTCATAAATTCATTTCCGGGGCAATGTGCTGTCAATCACTTACGTTTGAGAGTATCGTCGTCTGCTAGACACTAGACCGATCGACGTTTGCATGTGTGGCGCACTGCTAGACCGACTGATGGATACAATAAAGGTTTATGGGCCCGAAGGGCCCTCACTGTCGTCGGAGTGTATATCCATATCTTGTGTTACCGACGACAGTGAGGGCCCTCCGGGCCCACAAACATTTATTGCATCCATCGATCGGTCTAGCAGTTCGTGACACACTGAACTGGAAGTGATCGACAACACATTCAACGCTCGTTCTGATATGTATAATTTTTTTCCCATGGATATACCGATACAAGAGTTTAGAACATGTTTTCCGACAGTGTTTACAACTTTAGTGCCACAATTTCCACATATAACTGTGAAATATTATTGGTACGTATTTCCATTTTCTCAGTTCTAAATAGTTCGTAGTTCGTATTTTTAAAAATTTTATATACGTATTTTCATTTTCTCAGTTCTATATTTTAGTTCGTAGTTCGTATTTTTAAAAATTATATCAGCTAATGAGGCCCTGTAAGGGATGCTTTTTACCTAAATAATTTGGGACCGTCGTTCAGAAGAGCGCCATCATGTGATGAGAAGAGAACCACTAAAATACATTGAGACTGGAAAGATCTACAATGGAAAAGGCAGAAACAGACACAAAAATGATGCCGGATGGAATGGGACTGTAGTATAATCAGTTAAACTGATCCAGAACGAGAACGTCATGGATATGTGGAGAGGGATAACGGTTATCATAACCGCCTACGCCTCTTGGCAGGCACATGATGATAATGAATGTGAATGTTATGATGCATCTTGCAAAACAAAGGCAACTTTTGCCATGGTAAGTTAAGTAATCTCTACAAAACTTCCACCAGATGTTATGAATGTTCCAAAATAGTTGTACCCATTCACCTGCTTAAGAATTTTCCTATACTATTTACTTTATACATTTTTTCACATTGTGACTACTGTGATTTGTTGGTATTTCATATTTCATACTCAACTGGAGGGAGATGGGAGTGGAGTACGGTCAGTACCAATCAAATCATAAACATAATTTCTGTTTCCTGACAATTTAATTTTATCTAAAGAATCCATAAATTCTTACCCGAATGAAAGATTTCTGGGTATCCATTTATACTTGTCATACAAAGAACACACAGAACAACTGATGTAATGAACAAGATCACAGAAATTTTTGACCCCGCCACAAAATCGTCTCCAGCTCAGTTACTCTACCGCCCGTCTGCTGACTTCTCCTTGACGGGAAGGTTAGTGTCCCTTTACACTGAAGAGTTCGTGAGCATGTAAAAATCTCGTCATCACGCACGAAACAAATAAGTATTCATCATCATCATCATCATCATCATCATCATATTCTACTTTTGCCGTCAAGTGTCATGAGGAGAAATGGTTGAAGTTCAAGCACCCGATGGGTGGCACTGGATAGTGTCTTTCCGGGTGATTAGATTGTACAGTGTCTTTGATGTCGTCAATCGATTTTCTTCTCGTGCGTCCTCTTGCTCTCGTATCAGATCTTCTTTGTTGTAGGGCCAATGCTGGTAGTTGATGGTGTTGCATTCCAACTAGATGGCCGAACCATTTTACCCTTAGCCTTTCAATATATGTGGCTCAACGTGTTGGTCTCGCTGTATGTCTGATAGCATCATTTCTTACTCAGTCTCCAATAGTTAAGTTTGCATATCTTATCAAGCATCTCATCTCCCAGATGTTGACTTTGTATAAGTTTGATTTGGATAATGTCCAAGCTTGACATAGGTAGCATAGGGTTGGTGTGAATATGATAGTTATTATCTGCCGGGCATAGGTATATTTCGATTTTTGATATGTAAGAGTACTTGCTTTTTTACACCTGATTTCGATTTCTCTGTCTATTCTACCTTCTTCTGTGATCATACTTCCTAGATATTTACATTCTTTAGCTTGTTTTAGATGTGTACTATTTATCAGTATTTTTAGTAGACCAGGAGATCCGCTAAGCTGCATTACTTCAGTTTATGATATATTTATATATCGTATCTGCTGTATTTTACATACCTCTTTAAATCGTACACATTTTCTATAACAAATACTGGATTCCACTTGAAATCTCCCGCGTGTTTCCAGAGCACACACGAGAAGGAAACATTCACACTGAAACCTATCACGAATGTCATAAAAAGAGTATAGGTAAGATTGGCGTAAGACTGGCTATCTCATCCTGTTGAAAACATTACCTGCAAAATCCAACCAATTACGAGGAGATCAACAAAGGGCGTGGCGTGAGTTAGTTGAGTGTCTCCGCTTCATTGAGAGATGAAAAGGAGACGAAAGAAGACTTTAAATGGTTCATTTCATTTACGGGACGTAACAGCCAATCCCAGCATTGTTTGGCTGTTCGTGATTCCTGGGACAGTTTACGTTCAGTAGTTTGCCATTGCTTTCTGAACGACCGGCAACTATACCATTTCATACAAAACTAACGTAAGGCAGTCTGCTGCCAAAACGAACACAGCTGTGTTTCGAACGCGGGTACGCGGATATGAACTGCGCCCGTAGCCAAACGCCACTGAGCGGGTTGGTTCATAAAGGGGAAACTATAATTGAGAAATTTCCACATAATTTGGTAATTTGATTTCATTGGTTATTTCCCCTGTAAGATGAAAACAAAGAGCGAAGGTGACAGATTGATGTGAATGATTGCTTTCCAAGACACTGGTTCGAGTTCACCATATGTGACAGTATTATTCCTCTCCGCCAGTACATTTCTAGGATCGACACAGTTTCGCAAAATGAACACAGATCACATTTTACAATTGTCTGGTTACTGCCTGGGAAGGGAATATGGCATTGAAGGGAGCTGGTCACAGAACCTCATTGTATCTTGACCTAGGTCAGTGGTTCTCAACCAGTGGGGAATCCCCCCCCCCCCCGGGGAATTTTAGGGTTTCAAGGGGGGGGGGGGTGAAATTAAGATTATTTTAAGATCGCATTAATACAAGAACCGATTACTTGATGTTTTCCCCTCAATACTTTACGGTTCTCACCCTTCTGAAATTCGTTTTATAAAGTATGTAGAAATCAATAAAAAAAATCACGTTCTATATAGATGTTTAGACTTGTTCTAGTATGTGTTATTAAAGTTAGCTTCCATTTTAACGTATACTGTGTAAAAAATAAGGGTGGGGGGGGGATTTATAGGGAGGAAATACGAAAGGGGGGAATGACATTATGAACATATGGTGAAGGGGTGCATGGGTAAAAAAAGATTGAGAACCACTGACCTAGAATATGCCAAGACCAACGCTTCACATTCTGATTGCTGTACCTGCTGCGGAGGTTAGGGGATGCAGGGATGTGAAAATGAGAGCGTTGATCTGCTAGTTCTAGAGTTGAGTTGAGTCAAGCACCGATATCATCACACTCAGGACACTCCCATACGCGCTCCGTCCTCATTTTAAACAGCCAGCGAAGAGTCCTAACGTATGGCATCAGTTGTAGTCTGATTACATGTCCGCTTGACATTTCCTCTGAGTACTGGATGTCGGCTAAATCCTTTGATCATCCCTGCTCTTATCGTGCCCAGTGTCCCACCCAGCGACAAGACCAGCCAACTCTTCTGGCTTTTAGTTTCCCAACGCACCAACATGTCCTAGATTCTCTCTATCTGTAATTGTTCAACTGAAGCATGCCACTCTGCACTAGACATACCTGTCTTCATACTTCCCAGCATACCATGTGAGTCTGTTCAATCACAATATGTTTTTTTTATTGGGGGGGGGGGGGGCCCTTAGATAGCTTTTGAACTTGATCGTAGTTCACACTGGACTGATGTTTGCATATGGGCTATTACCAGTGTCCCTCACCATCAGGCGAGAACACTCCGATTTATGCGGTACTTGAAATTTACATTAAGTCAAGGTCGAGAAGTCAACATTTTAGCTCAACTGACCAGCGTAAGTGTTGAACCCGTTACCTCGCCATCAGCACACCGGAAGTTTAGAACTAACGCTCTTAACCATTCAGCCATGCTGATCCCACAATCATAATTTGTGTCTATTGTTGGAGTATGTCATATGTTTCAATTGTTCGGGTTTTGTAGGGTATGTGGAAACTGGGGAGCTGATATGCTAGCTTCAAAAACAATTATCATCAGCCATTGAGATGGAAAGAGGAAATATAAACTAGGCATTCAATGACAGCTTCCTGCCAGGCGACCAGTCTCTTTATGAATCTGTTGGAGTGTGGATACGAGTCTAGAACTGGGGCCAATGACCACAGACGAGGGCGGGTCCGACGTGTAGCTGACCAGCTAGAGCAGGGGCAATCATCACCATCAATATCTTTCTACATAACTATTCATGCAGTAATTGTTCTACCAGTTCTTCTACGTGACGTTTCCTGCAGTAATTGTTCTACCAGTTCTTCTACGTGACGTTTCATACAGTAATTGTTATACCAGTTCTTCTACGTGACGTTTCATGCAGTAATTGTTCTACCAGTTCTTCTACGTGACGTTTCATACAGTAATTGTTCTTCCAGTTCTTCTACGTGACGTTTCATGCAGTAATTGTTCTACTAGTTCTTTTACGTGGCGTTTCATGCAGTAATTGTTCTACCAGTTCTTCTACGTGACGTTTCATGCAGTAATTGTTCTATCAGTTCATCTACGTGACGTTTCATGCAGTAATTGTTCTACCAGTTCTTCTACATAACTTTTCATGCCATAATTGTTCTACCAGTTCGCCTACGTGACGTTTCAAGCAGTAATTGTTCTACCATTTCTTCTACGTGACATTTCAAGCAGTAATTGTTCTACCATTTCTTCTACGTGACGTTTCAAGCAGTAATTGTTCTACCATTTCTTCTACGTGGCGTTTCATGAAGTAATTGTTCTACCAGTTCTTCTACATGACGTTTCATGCAGTAATTGTTCTACTAGTTCTTCCACGTGGCATTTCAAGCAGTAATTGTTCTACCAGCTCTTCTGGAATATGAAATATGCACAGTATAGAACCAGCATGCGACAAGACTTCTATCTATCAGGTGCTGTCTACACAATTAAGCTTGGCTGCAATGGATCTACAACACTGCATGCCCCTCGCCTTAATTATACAGTCTGTCAGAGTGATGTTCGCTCACCTCTTGATGTTATCTTCCAGCTTATATCGTTGTCTACCTCTTGCTCGCTTGCCTTCAATCTTACCCTCCATTATGGTTTTTATATGAGTGTTATGTCTTTTAACGTGGCTGAAATATTTCCCTTGCCTCTTTTTTTAAAATGACTTTCATTAACTTTCTTTTCATTCTCAGCTTTTCTAAAACCTCGGTATTTGATAATTTTGTTTCCATGAAATGCGAGAGGAAGTAGGAGAGGTACTACGAGAGGTACACCGCAAGGTGCTACCCCTCTCTTTTCACCCTACACCACACAACATTACTTAGCCACTTCTGGCTTGATTGCGTAAGGACCTTGATGAACATAACATGACACGATACGCGACAGATGTAGACGTTTCATCGATTGCTGGCTAGTTAGCTAGTTAGTTGCATATCCTTTACAGAACGCAGCAATCAATTCCGCCATATTTTGGCTGTTTTTGATTCCTGGGCATGTTTACATTCAGTAGTCTTCTATTACTTTTTGAACGACCGGCACTGATACCATTTTTTGGAAACCAACGCAAGGCTGTCTGCTTCCAAATCACCAGCAGCTGTATTTCCAGCGCGGTATACGAGGTTACCGACCGATAGCTTGACAAGCATTAATACTGAGTTGAGTTGAGTCACAAACCGACATCACAGCACTAGGGAAATTCCCATATGCATGTGGTCCCCATCTTCAACAACCAGCGAAGAGTCTCAATAGTAATAGTACCAGTTGCAGTCTGATTATGTGCCTGTCTGACATTTCCCCTGAGTGTGGAGTGTGCATGAATATTATGATGTGTACATATCAGCTCTGATTTGTTGGCCACGTTTATTTTCTTCTCTGTCCAACATTCTTCACGAAAACCACATTTTGTTACAATCACAACAAAACTAGAAATGAAAGCGAATCTACTATCTTTGTAGCTTTCAAATGCTGTTTTTAATCTAGTGAATGCTATGATACGACTACCTACTTCTCTCTCTTTGTTTAGCAATGAGACCGGGGGACCCTGACACGGCCATCGACCTGGCACTTGTATCCCAAGAGGCGGCATCAGATATAAAATGGAGCGTCCTTGGAGACCATGAAAGTGACCACCTCCCCTGTTCTGTGCTGATACCTAAGTCCAGCACAGTTAGGGCTATAAGAGCTCGCAGGGCATTCAGTTATGATCACGACCACTCTTCGCTCTTGGGGCGCCTAAGATCAGAGGGAAGATCTAAACCAACAAGAAGACTCTTTACCCAACCACCATGGTGGACACCAGAGGTCGAGAATTCATGGAGGGAAAAGAGGGTGGCCATAAGGCATTGGCAGAGGGTGCGGAGAGTCTCTGTGGCGAAGTGGTCAAGCCGTTTGACTCGTGCACCGAAGGTCGTGGGTTCGATTCCGGGCCGCGTCCTTCGGTTTACGAGTTAAATGTTTCGGAGACTCCTGTGGGTCGTCGCTAAAAGCTACGGAGTTCGTGCTTTGTGCGACGCTTTCCGTGCTGCGGAAAGAGACCGAGCCATATGGGATAAAACCCGGTGCAATGAAGTCGACCCTGTCGACTTTAAAGCGACTTTTTTTTTTAAAGAGGGTGCGGAGAGCAACCAATTCAGTGGGCACAGAATTGGAAGAGGCTGAAAGGTATAAAAAAAGTAAAGGTGCAGGACTTCAAACTCCAGGCAGCAGAGGCAAAGAGGATTAAGTGGGAACAGTTTATCGATGAAGTCGGTGGGGATGTGACATTGGGAAAATTCTGGAGGCTGCACCGGCAGATGAAGAGACAGGTGATGCCTGGTACACATGGCACCGTTTATGATGATAACAACCGTCCTATGACGACTGACAAGGACAAAGGTGAGGCTTTACTTGCGCGATTTTTAAAACAGACGGATCAGCAAGATAGGGCTATTAGAGATAATGTCAGAGAAGCCTTGTTACGGGTCACTAGGAAGGAGGACTGTGAGATTAAAGTGGGGGACATTAGACGGGTACTGAAACGGGCTAAAGACACAATGCCAGGTCCAGATGGGGTGAGGTACTCCCATATGAGGAACATAAATGATGGGGACTTGGAGGAGATGACTCTTTGTTTCAACCTAAGCATCAATACGGCGGAAATACCCTACGATTGGCTGCATAGCTACCTGGTCCCACTCCCAAAGCCAGGTAAGGACCACTCCAGACTTAATGGATACCGAATCATAACCCTGCACAACACGTATAGCAAAGTCCTCGAAAAGATAGTAGCACGCAGGCTCCAGCAACATTTCGAAAGTCGGAATCTGCTTCCCCAAGGACTCGGGAGCTACAGGCCTGGAAAGGACACCTGGGTCAATGCTGCAACTGTTGCATTTGATGTCTACGAGGGTTTACAGGATAAACAGGAGACAGTGGCGGTAGCTCTTGACCTGGAGGATGCGTATAACAGGGTTAGGTATGATCGGTTAATACACACACTGTTGGACATGGAGGTCTGCCCTTGCCTTGTTAGATGGGTTGCGGCAGTCCTTTATGAGCGTAAGGTTGCACTGCGCATGGGTACCTGGACTTCTGACCCCTGTACTATTACACCTGGGTTGCCGCAGGGATCTGCCTTGTCCCCAGTGCTCTTTAATATCTACACCAGCAAAATCGCAGCTATGGGTGTGGGTAGAATTTTGACATTTGCAGATGATGTTGTGGTGTACAGACAGGGCAGAGTCAGGGCCAGTTTGGCGAAAGACTTACAGGTGGCAGTAAACAGGGTGGCGGGGTGGTGCAGGGATGCAGGGGCCATTATACACCCAGACACTTAGACAAGGCATTGGTTGTGTGGTACTCCCTGGATAACCGGAATGTCAAGGCAGATGTCTCAGGTATTATGTTGAATGGATGTTCTCTTAGTCGAGAGAGTAAATTGAAGTACTTGGGTATCACCTTTGACAGGTGTTTGTCTTTTAAGGATCATGTGGAGGATTTGGTGGTGAAGGCTGGTAGGGGACTTAATGCACTGAGGGCTATGGCAGCAACCGGGGTAGATCAGAGGATGCTGTACAGGCTCTTTCAGCAGTTAATAATTTCTGTCATTGAGTATGGTTTGGGGCTGCTTACAGTATCAAAAAGCCAACTTGAAAGGTTGGAGCGCATACAGAATGCTGCCATGCGGTTAATACTGGGATGCACTAAGGACACACCAATTATCTGCATGAGGCATATCCTGGCGCTACCAACAATGACAAATATTCATAGGGTCCTTCAGGCCAAATGGTACCTGAGAGTTGCCGCAGACAGGGATCACCCGCTGCATGCAGCAATGGATATGGTCAAGGGTCATAGACTAAGACGAGGCAGGTCCTGGATGGCACAGGTAGAACTTTCTATACGTCAGGTGTGTGATCTAGAGACCATCAATCGTGGAAGAGAGTGGGATGAAGTTCCGTAAGACATGACGGACTGGCACAATGTAATAATAACACTGGGTCGTGAGTGCAGAGAATGGACAGTGGGCCGCACTGAGTTTGAAGTGCAACAGCTGATCCAGAGCAACACACATCAAGGTGACATAGTCATCTACACCGATGGGTCAGTGGTGAGAAACAGACGTAGGTGGCTGGTTCTTTATTGCAAAGGCTAATGGGCGAGTCTTGAAAAAGGAGAGCCTGGCATATGAGACTACGACCTCCAGCATGAGAATGGAGGTGGAGGCAGTAACAGCGGCATTCCGGTGGCTAGAGGAGACTATTGCAACACACGTTGTGTTCATTACGAATTCAAAGAATATGCTTAGCAAGGTGGAGAAAGGAATGTTTCGTGTGGAATGACTCTCGTCGCTTCAGAGGTCACAGATTGTGAGAATTGTATGGATATTTTGCCCTGGCCATGCGGGTGTACGGGGGAATGAACAGGCTGATAGGCTAGCAGGGAATGCACCTCTTGGTTGTATCTTGCCTATGGACAAGGGGGAGGTGGTCGAGCGCTTGTGGGACCAGGTGGAGAAAGCGGAGGAACAGATTGAGAACCCATTTGTGGAAAGAGTGAGATTGCGGGGGATCGGCAGGGGTTCTGGAAGAATCTCAGAACTGAGAGGGAAGACCAGGAGAACATTTAATCAGATAGCGGTGGGAACGATTAGTAGTATGACTCTTCGCTGGCTGTTGAACGAGGGGACTGAGCACGTATGGGAATGTCCTGAGTGCAGTGATGGCGCCCTTTGTTTTTGTTCATGGCGCTGTGTGATAGTCAATCGGCTTCAATAAATTAATCACGTTGAAAGAGAAACAATCCGGGGCAAGGGACCAAACGAGCAAAAACAAAGTTAAACGCAATATAGGAGTAAGTCCTGTCAAAAACATACAAAAAGAATCAAGAATTGCAATAGGTAGCAACAGTAACAGCATCAATTCCGACGGACGATCACGTTTTCTCCAGATGTATGGACTCAATTTACAACACATCGAAGCTGGATTTTCCTGACAAGGGCAATAATTTATGCAGGGCTCGTTTTTCGGACCTCATCCTGCTGGCCGCTGCTACATAAATTTATTTCCCCTTTTTAAAATGTAAAAGATGCGAAGCACGGAAAAACATTAGCTTTATAGTTCTAACAGCAGCTATAATCAATACGTCTGGATGTAAATTAGCCATGAAACACGCAGCCAGAAAGCTTTACCGCCGCAGCAAATATAATACTGGCGTCATTTGCATCGCTTCCTGCAGAAAACAATAAATTGTGCGTGTGGCAATGGCCGGTTTCTGTATACAAAACGTTACCCTGGCCAGCAGACCTGCCGGATTCCATTTCAAATAATTGGCATCAGTAAGACAGTTACTGGGAAGAGTACCACTGCTAGTTATGTTTGATTTTGATAAATTATAATAGAAACAACAACAATAGTAAAATGATACAACAATAACCATCCATCCATCATGTGCCATGCCGATAAGCGTGGGCAGTCATGTTTCGCCATTTCACTCGATCACCAGAATCGTGGATCAGCACCATGTTCCTGTCTCGACAATGCCACGTGGCCAAGACATCCGGGTATTTACTTCTCGACCTTCCCCAAGTCTCTTCCCTTCAATCTTGCCAGTTGTCACAAAGTTCTCAAATTCATTTCTTCTCAAAACATGCCCAAAGAATTTTGATTGCCTATGGCTAATGTCTCTAATCAGTTTACAATTTTCATTTGTTTCTTGGAGGACTTATTAATTAGTTTTTCCATGGTATTCTTTGAATTTTCCTCAGAAACCACATTTCTACAACCATCAGATGTGTTTTTCAGCCTGACTGCTCATTGTCCAAGCTTCATATCCATACAAAAGTACAAGTTCTCAACATTCTTGTTCTCGTTGCAGTTAACATCATTTTATTGGTCAGTATGTTTTTCATCTTGCAAAAGACTACCTTCGTTATGGCGATTCTTGTTCTAATCTCTTCAAGGCATCTACCATCAGAATGTATGATTGTTCCGAGATAACTGTACCGATTCACTTGTTTAAGAATATGCCCATTTACTTGTATAAGAGGCATTCATTTGAAATCCGTTCGTGCCGCACCTCGAGTAATTGCGTACGTTGAACATGATCTTGTCATAGTCATGTGATAAGTACTGACCAATAAATAAAAGAGCACGTGCTTATCGTTCCATGATGCATAGGTTCTGTTTCTGACCGTTGAGAAAATGGCCGGGTTGATCCAAAGTCCGTCCAAATAAGCTCAAAGAGCGGTGATTTAGTTTCTTTCATTTGAAGGATGTCGGCCAGTGGACATTCATCGAAGAATGCAGGCAGCGTACGGTAACAAATGTGTATCGAAGACAACAGTGACAGACTGGGCACGAATGTTTCGGAAAGGACGTCAGTTCACGACAGATCTTCGACGGCCGGGTCAAGCGCATATTGTTGCAACAGACGAAACCATCGCCAAAATTGATGCAGCAGTACAGATGAACCGTTGTCGAAGCATACGGTCGCTAGCGAAAGAATTTGATATGTTAATTGGGACAATTCAAAAAGTCGTTCATAAGAAATTGCAATATCGGAAGATGTGTTCACAGTGGGTACCACGGATGTTGACCGACCACCAAAAAGAGGAACGCATGGGATGGTGTTTGGACCACTTGCTGCGTTACAGAGTGGAGGGTGATGCATTTCTCTTCCACATAGTGGCAGGCGATGAATCATGGTGTCACCACTTTGAGCCGAGCAGCAAAAGAGAGAGAGCATGCAATGGAAGCATGCTGGATCACCAAAAGCCAAAAAAAATTCAATTTACAGGTTTCCGCTGATAAGGTTAGGCTGAGCGCATTGTTTTACCATGAAGGGCTATTGTTGGCCGACTTTAAAGAACCTGGTGTCAACATCAACTCTACTCACTGCCTGCAAACACTAGACAAGCTGCAAAAAGCCACCAAGAATAAACGACCCGGCATGCTTTCTCGCGGTGTGATTTTGTTGCTCGATAACGCTCGGCCGCATGTCGCAAAGATTGTGCAAGAAGCATTAGCATAAGGAAGAAGTGGGAAATTCTGCAACATCCAGCCTATAGTCCTGATTTGTCACCATGTGATTTTCATGTGTTCTGACGTCTAAGAAAAAAGCTCTTAAGGGGCAACGATTTCACACAGTTGCAGACGTAATGAACGCGGTAAACACGTAATTCAGTGAGCATCCACAATCCGTTTTTGCGGGCGGCATTCGCCGCCTACCTAAGCAATGAAATGTTTACCTGAATGCCTACGGTGGCTTCTTTTGACCAACCATGGTGCATAATTCATTCAAATTGAATGCTTTCTTTAATTCTACCACAACTGTTAACGTTTCTTGCATGCTTTTGTAATAAAGCCATTGGAACGGGTTTCAAATGGACGTCCCTAATACATTGCATCAATAACAATAATATTAATTCGTATATGTGTCAACAGCTTCTCTGGGGTGAAGGGAACAGGCTATTACACTTATCTATGAATATCTACACACACACACACACACACACACACACGCACACACACACACACACACACACACACACACACACACACATATATATATATATATATATATATATATATATATATATATATATATATATATATATATATAACTCGGGATGACTTCAGATCTGGGACTGGGACAAATTCAGTCTACGACCCCACCAGTCTTCGGATACCTATCTCTCCCACAACCGACCAAGGGACTTTACCCTTTCAAACATCATGCTGAACATATGATGCAACTCTGGTTTCTACAAACTCAATAACAAATGTATTGTACAAAAGAGTTAATCGCTGCAAGACAGATTCAGCGGAGGCTGCCACTAGAAGGATGTCATCATAGTACCCATGTTAACGTATCACACCACATAGGTATGTCACTTAGCTCTTAGCCTCTCGCTGCAGGTCCTCAGTCTTCGACCAGATATCACCTCCTCCGAGTTGACAGCAAGTCAGGATAATGACACAAGGCCACTTGAGCATGTGTCTAAATAATACTCTGAATTTCCATCCTCATCCGATCACGTAGATGCCTCCATAATAGGTCTATAATTATAGTAGCACAGTTTCTAAATTACTGATTATCGAAGCACAATGTCCCGTGCTAAATTTCCTATAAAACATTATTCATGGCTAGAGTCACAATAGCCTAAAGTCTCTGGATAGATTCACAATCCAAACGTTGAGTAGTAGTCGGGTAAGTAAAAAGTGTGGCACAGCTGGGCGATTACACAAACCATACTTGCCCAGCAGCCTTCGTTATAAATGGTGGATGACTTATCCTGGAGCTGCTATGAGGGCATAGACGACTGACCGGGTGATGGGTAGTAGGATCACCTCATGTCAGCTGGTCTGTCCCGACTGCTGATGTTGACACATAACGATGGTTTTACTAACTGTCCATCACTCCTCTACGGAAAATAGAATCTGGCAAAATGACAAAGACAACCCTCAGTGAGATTCACATGGCCATGACCTACCATATGGAGACACAGTGTAGCCTGGTACTCAGAGAGTGAATCACCTCACTAAAATGGGTGGTGGTTCAATTACAGGCCATGCCTCAGGGCCAGAGGAAGAATAAGGTCTGGGGTCCGACAAGTAGCCGAATAGATCACCTGTTTCCCTGGACTGGGGATAGAGTGAACCCACGGTAATTGGTCATGAGTGTCTGTGCCTCAGTTCCACAGAGGAAGCCTTCTAATGACATACAGGGTTAGAGGGTCTACAGTATCCATAGGCAAGATGGCCCTGAAGGAGGGCCGTTGGCAAAATCCCCTTCTAGCTCTTCCCAGGTAGTCCTGCTTTCCACAGTTCATCACCCCTGTAACCATCAGAACATGTCTGCCGTATCATTCTTCTTTCTTTCCCCTCCCCGTTGTCCCCCTCACAGGAACCCTCTATAGATTAGGATGGTAGTCCGTTAAGGAGACTTAGAACATAAAGTGTACGAGGAAGACAAAGAAAAACCAGTGATCGCCCCACCAAAAGATGCGAACTGCGACACACGCGGGATCGTTCAAATGACCTCCGATTCGTCTTGTCCGGCCGATTCGCCCGATATCTTACACGATACACTTTAGATACGCCTTCACCGACTTCCGGTTTTGTAGACTACGCCGGAGTTCAAAGACGGCCCAGTAGTGCACGTACATTACTATGACTCAGGCCAATCCATTGTCTCCCGCAGACCATTTCTTGGCAGGCGAGACTATGCAGTCAATACCTGCACTTTTTACAGCAGTTCAGATTGTTTGACGCCGGCCCCGAAATTGGGTCATGTCACCAAGCCTGTTCCATTAGGAGAAATTGCAGGCTCACCTTTGACCTCCTGCAACAGTCGCTGCATGCAATATGCAACATCGGGTGATTCCGATTCCGACACGAATCGATTCAAGAATGACATCACTGTTACCTTTATTTGGTTATGCAGTTAGAAGTATGGAACCTCGTCCAACCTAGGGACGCGATGTCTACAGTCTTTAAACCATATGTTGACACTGGCACCAATGTCTTCCAATATCTGCCACCACACCAAACCTTTTGCCAGCCGGCCGGAACAACAATCCTTTCCCCCGGTTCACAGTCAAGCCACTGCGACGGCGCAGTCAAAATACAAGTTCCGGTACACACATCTCTCGAACTTTCCAGAATCCAAGGGTATAATCCTTCACTCCCTTAGGGGTAATATTATTGCGGTTATTCCCCTTTGCCTGTAAAAGTTGCTGTAGGCCGTGAAATTTGATGTAGGCCGAGAGATGGGTCTCAGTCTGGAAAATTCACATCTCCTAGTCGTATCCTCCTGGCAGTTTGTGACAATATGCCAAATGTAGTTGCTGAGCAAAGCTTCGAATTTGCTAGAGGCGATGCAGTTCAACATCATCATGTGCCATGCCGATACACATGCTGCCCCTGTCTCCCCTCCTCGTTCCTATAGGAAAAAATGACTTCCAACAAAGAGACTTCATTTGTAACAGCTTGATAATTGAAAACAGCGGTCGTCTTAGCAACTTGATCTTCGTTAGCGGTTCTCGCCACGTTGGTAACTTACGAGGTATATGAGCCGGTCGCACAGAAATCAATGGCAAACTACTGAGCGTATTCTTGCCTAGTACATCAACAGCAGCTGAACAATACTGATGTTGACTGCAACGTCCTGCAAGGGATGTGCAAAAAAAAAATTCGTCGCCAGCACGCAAAAACACATCATCATCATGTGCCATGCCGCCAAGAGTGCGCGGTCATGTTTTGCTATCTCACACGATCATTAGAGTCGTGGATCTATGTTCATATCTCAACCATGCCATGTGGTCATGCCAGCCAGATATTTACACTTCTGTCTTCCCCTTGTATTTTCCCCCTCAATTTTGCCAGTTGTCACCAAGTTCTGCAGTTTATTTCTTCTCTAACGTGCTCAACACATCTTGACTCTTGACGTCTAATTTCTCTCATCAGTTTACAGCTGGCCACTGTGCCACCGTGGTCCCCACTATAGTAATTGTTTGCTGGTTGTCACGGCTTTACAATTGTTTTCCGGTTGTTATGGCTTTACAATTGCATGCTGGTTGTCATGGCTTTACAATTGTTTTCCGGTTATGGCTTTACAATTGTTTGCTGGTTGTCACGGCTTTACAATTGTTTTCCGGTTGTTATGGCTTTACAACAACAGTGAATGCATAGTGAGAGCAACTGGAGGACACTCAGAACCCTTCACCATAAGATCTGGAGTACGACAAGGTTGTGTCATGTCCCCTCTTTTTCATAACATATATAGACAACATATGTAAAGAAACCAGCCAAGCAGAGACTGCAAGAATACCGCATGACGAGAACACAGAAGAAGAAGCATCTGCAAATCTAACCATTAGAGAACTCCTGTTTGCGGATGACCAAGCACTAATAGCAAAATAAGAAGCTGAATTACAAGACCACATGAATAGTCTAAACGAAATGTGTAGGGAACATAACATGAAAATTAGCACAAGCAAAACAGAGGTAATGACTATAACTAAAGAAGAACAAACAACAACAATTCACCTAAACGAACATCCCTTGAAACAAGTAAAGAGTTTCAAGTACCTAGGAAGTATAATATCATCAAATGGCAGATCAGAAGACGAGATCGAAAATAGGTGCAATAAGGCAAATCAACTCATTGGACAAATGGCACCAATACTAAAGAACAAACATGTATCAATAACTACTAAGAAAGCACTTTACAACACAATCTTCCTGCCAACTCTATGCTACCAATGCCAAACCTGGACAATGACAGAAAAAGAGAAAAGAAAAATTACAACAACAGAAATGAGGTTCCTGAGAAGAATACTCAACGTATCAAGAAGAGATAGGATAAGAAATGAAGAAATCATGACTAAAGTGGGGGTTAAAGCAGCACTAGATTTTATCAGAAAGCAGCAAGTCAAATGGTTTGGCCATGCAAGTAGGTTACCAGTTTCCAGCATACCACAACAAGCAATGACGTACAGACCAGATGGAAACAGAGGAAGAGGCCGACCACGTAAACGTTGGACGGAGGGAATAACAGAGTCCATGGGAATATCGAT
Source organism: Cepaea hortensis (assembly GCA_963921405.1). Lineage (NCBI taxonomy): Eukaryota > Metazoa > Mollusca > Gastropoda > Stylommatophora > Helicidae > Cepaea > Cepaea hortensis. The sequence goes on from OY992877.1 coordinate 15,764,753, forward strand.
ATATAAAGCCCATAATCGGGCACTCTCACGAAGTTTATACTTCACCTCGACACCGCAAGATACAAGAGGAACATGATGAGATGAGATAAGATGGCTTTACAGTTGTATGTTGGTTGTCATGACTTTACAATTCTCCCGCTCAGAAGTCGTCCCCACTATGGTAATTGTTTGCTGATTGTCATGGCTTTACAATTGTTTGCTGGTTGTCTTGGCTTTACAATTGTTTGCTGGTTGTCATGGCTTTACAATTGTTTGCTGGTTGTCATGGCTTTACAATTGTTTGCTGGTTGTCATGGCTTTACAATTGTTTGCTGGTTGTCATGACTTTACAATTGTTTGCTGATTGTCATGGCTTTACAATTGTTTGCTGGTTGTGATGGTTTTACAATTGTTTGCTGGTTGTCATGACTTTACAATTGTTTGCTGTTTGTCATGGCTTTACAATTGTTTGCTGGTTATGATGGTTTTACAATTGTTTGCTGGTTGTCATGGCTTTACAATTGTTTGCTGGTTGTCATGGTTTTACAATTGTTTGCTGGTTCTAATGGCGTTACAATTGTTTGCTGGTTGTCATGGCTTTACAATTGTTTGCTGGTTGTCATGGCTCTACAATTGTTTGCTGGTTGTCATGGCTTTACAATTGTTTGCTGGTTGTCATGGCTTTAGATTCTCACGCTTACAAGTCGACGCAGCCTGCTACGGGTGTCATGATCTTGCGGTAGCAAGACTCTGGCTCGTTGGCTGACAAGTGAGATAACGAATATTGTCACTTAATAACTCAATGTGACACAATGCAAACACTTTATTCGCGCATCTCGCGTTTCACAATTAATGCATATATCGCGCAATCACAATTCATCATTACAATTAATACATGCAATCAATCAATACATCAATACAGCAATACAGCAATACACTTACACTCGTACAGGCTAGCTATCGATTCACGCTCAAACATATAATCCCCTGCACACCGCATTCAAACGTCTGTCCGCTACGATCTCCCAAGCCCTGTCTGACCAGCCGTTCAAGTTCAGCATTCGCGTCAGTCGGGGTAAAGTCCCCTTGCGTGACACACATATTTCACGCTGTCTCCTGACTGACCAACAACTGCTTAGCGTCGCTCAGAATTGAGCCTGGCTGGACTTCTCTGGCGCCGTCGAAGACGTAGCGTTGTAGCTAGCGTGTTTAACACTGCTCAGAGTTGAGTCCGGCTGCAATTGTCTGGCGTTGGTACAAACGACGCATTGCAACCTATGGGTGAGAATCTGACATGTTCCCACCTTCCTTTTCATGAAAGGGGATCCTTTCATGTTCTTTGTATACCTTTATTATTTTCTCTGTCAGAATCGAACCATGTAAGTCGTCTGACGTGACTCTTTGGTTCATATTAACATGTACAGGTAATGGTAAGTTATATCTGCACAATCACCAATGTCGCCTTGATGCAACACACATCAAGCACACTCATTTGGATGGATAGTCGCCTTAGCTGCAATATGACACAGCCAGTCCGGTAAGTTACAGCAAACATGCCCTTACCTCACAACCACTAAAAAAAATTTCAAAAGAACAGGTCAGTCTGCGAACATCTACCTATAAGATGTTCCAACCTCAGACACCCAACCTCATTTAGTCGGAGAGTCTAATGACGGTCTACAGCTTTGGTAACTCTCTCCATGTACAAGTGACGTCATCCTGACGTGTCAAACATGAGGCAACGTGATGATAGTTTTAATACATATTACCCATTACACACATTGGACAATGTGCAGTCAAGCTGAAAAACATCTGATGGCTGCAGAAATGTGGTTTCTGAGGAAAATGCAAAGAATACCATGGACAGATAGAAAAACCAATGACCAAGTACTACAAGAGACAAATGAAAATCGTAGATTGATTAGAGAAATTAGACGTAGACAGTCAAAATTTTTTTGGACATGTTATGAGAAGAAATGGACTGGAGAACTTAGTGACAGCTGGCAAGATCGAAGGGAACAGACCAAGAGGAAGACCGAGAGGAAAATACCTGGATGGCTTGGCCACATGGCATGGACTAGACAGGAACACTGAGCTGATCCACGACTCTGGTGATCGAGTGAAATGGCGAATCATGACCGCCCACGCTTTCCGGCATGGCACATGATTGATTGATTGATTACACACATTATTAATTATGTCCCTTGGTTGTAATACAAAGGTTCGGGACGGTAATTTCACCATGTATTCAAAACAATAAATTACATTTATAAATTCATTTCTTACTGTCATAATTTGATACTTATTGACAAAAGTGAACACAATGTCACTGTTGTGAACAAGTAAATCAAGTTACGATGCTGAGATTACATATAACAAAATCCTCATATACAATTCCGTATATGGAAATATTAGATTCACAAAAGTTGTGTAAAACGTCAATGGTTTGTGAGTATTTTAGTATAGTCTGCTATCTTTCAAATTAATATTCATACACACCGGAAATACACAGCTGTGGGTTTAAGTTGACAATACCACACAGTACTTTCGTTTGGATGTTACATAAATAAACGGAGTAACCAGTTCTTGAAAACAGCTGTTGGATGGTTTCTTCGGTGTGGATTACAGTGTTCTTCTAGGATACGGCTGTCACAGTCTCTCTTAATACGGGATAAAATAGAGTGGGCCAATCTGTGGTGTAGGTACACAGGATATTCGAAGTCGTTCACGCACAGTAAGTTCTTGGATCCTGTAGTCCTGTTCTGTGACCCTCGTAGTACATGTTTAGTACATATTTAAAATGATATACACATTCTATCACATATCTCACAAATATTCGATACATTCATTCGCATAGTAATATAATATACATAATATATTTACAATGGGAGATTAAATCCCTATCACATACATTTGCACAGCGTTCCTGAAATACTTTCAACTTTGGCTGTGGTGCTGAGCACTTACACTTTGCAGTTTACACACTCTCTGCATTGTGCTCAGGTGATCTATGGCTAGTGGGTGAGTCGTATGGGCATCTCGAAAGAAGGTCGGTCAATGAATTCTGTGAGCCACTTATGTGCTTCACATCGAAGCTAAAGTCCTGCAAAAGAAGTGACCATCTTGCCACTCTGTGGTTACTTGGCGAACCTCGAGTAATAATAGTCAATGGGCTATTGTCTGTCTCAACAATGAAATGTTTTCCTAAGAGGAATCTTGAAAGTTTCCGAATCGAGAATACCAAAACAAGTGCTTCAAGTTCAGGCGTGCTGTAATTCCGTTCTGTAGCTTTCAGCTTACGGCTGACGTAATAAACAGGGTACAATATCTGATCGTGTTCCTGAAGTAGTACCCCTCCAATCGCTACGGAGCTCGCATCACATCTTAACCTGAAAATAGTGTTAAGATCAGGTAATTTGAGAATAGGTTCACTAGAAAAATAAGATAATGCAACTTTAGAGAATGCAGGCCGTAGGCATTCGCTGTTCCCAATAACATTAGGTTCTTTCTTTGTTAGTAAATTAGTGAAACATTCGGTCAATTCAGCAAAATGTGGAATGAATTGTCTGTTGTAGTTTAGTAGACCTAAGACACTTCGCAACTCTTTCTTAGTTGTCGGAAGCGACAATTTTAGAATTCTGGACATGATGTTATTGTCAGTCGACATAAAGCCATTTGAGATTTTGTAGCCCAAAAATGAAATTTCTTGATAGGCTATCTCGACTTTAGATGGTTTCGCTGTTAGTCCGTGTTGTCTGTTTCTGTCGAATGTCTGCTGTAATGCTGTTATGTGGTCTGTCATGTTCTTTGTATGTATGCAATTGTCGTCCATATACCAAATTATGTTAGAAATGTCTGTCAATAGGAGTATTGTCATTCTTACAAAGGTCGCTGGAGCATTAACTAGGCCGAATGGTAATTTGCAACATTCGTATAGTCCCCAGGGTGTGGCAAATGCTGTCAGATGTTGTGCTGGCAGGGTGTACCGGTATTTGCCAATAACCTTTTGTCATGTCAAGTTTTGTAAAGTACCGTGAGTGTGTCAGTTCTGTCAGTATGTCTTCACAGTTGCTCATCGGTTCCAAATCCAACTGTGTAATGCTGTTGAGCTTACGGTAGTCAACACAGAGTCTTATAGTGTTGTCCTTTTTCTTCAAAATGACAATAAATATGTGATTGTGATCGTCTGATGATGTTGTTCTTTTCTAAGTCAATAATTTCCTGATGAAGTTTGTCCTTGTAATGTATGGGGATGGAATATGGTCTGCATTTTATGGGTGCGTCAGATGTCAAAATAATATGATGATGCACTAAGTCTGTTTGTCCTGGATTGTTAGAAAAAATAGTACTGCAGTCTTGTAACACTCGTCTGCAACTGTCAGTCTGTGTCTGCGTCAGGTTAGGATTAACCTTTATGTCCTGCAGGTTGGCTGTCGGGTCAAGTGATGGTGTCGGTATTTCGTCAGTATCGTCGTCATCTGTTTGGTCCACTATTGTCGTGCTTGCTGTAGTTTCTACTTGGCCCTCGTCTCTGTTGTAATATGGTGTAAGCATGTTTATGTGGAATATCTTGTGTTTGTCCCTAACTGCAATTTCGTAATCTACAGTCGAAATTTGTCGTAACACTTTGAACGGTCCTTGCCATGAGTCCGTCAGTAACTGTCTGTCACTTGGCAATAGAAGAAGAACATCCTGTCCTGGCGTCAGTGTTATCGTCCTGTTTCCTTTGTTAGCGTACTGTCGGTAGATGGCACCTGATTGTTTCAGTGCCTCTTTGGCTAACACACAAGATTTCATTATCCTATCACGCAATGATGTTACATGTTCATACGATGAAATGGGTTTATGTATAGTTTCACTTTCAATCAACATGGAATGGTACATAGCTAATGGGCCGCGTGGTTTGGCACCATATACAATTTCAAATGGTGAGAACCCAGTGCTGGAATCCACTTCCAAAAACCCACTTTCCTGTATGCAAACAAAATAGCAGGTAAATATGTATCCCAGTCTTCAGGATGTTCCTGGGTAACTTTTGAGAGCATGTGCTTAAGATCCCCATTGATCTTTTCAATGATACCCGTTGAGTGGGGATGGTAGGGGCTGTTGAAACACTGCTTTACCCCCAACATTTTAGTAAAGACTTGAGTGGCTGATGAAATGAATTGACTTCCCCGATCTGAAAGGATATAATCAGGGAAACCTACCCTCGCAAAAATATGAAATAAGACTTCCATGATGTCCTTGGAAGTTATATTTTTAAGCGGAAGCGCTTCTGGCCACCTACTACAGAGGTCAATTGTCGTTAGAATATACTTATTTCCTCTGGATGTTATGTGGTTGAGAGGACCAACTATATCGACCGAGATCTTTTCAAACGGTCTGCTTGCCAAATCTGTGATTTGCAGTTCCGCTTGTGGGTGCTTACCCCTTTTGACAAGCTTCTGGCAGATGTCACAACTTCTGCAATAGTGTTTGGTATCGCTGCAGAATTTGGGCCAGTAGAACTGAGATAGTAACCTTGCTCTCGTTTTAGCGTAAGCCATATGCCCTGCAAATGGTATGTCGTGCGCTAGATGTAACGCTTGTTTGCGGTTTTCTGATGGTAGCACCGTTTGTTCTGTAGTGCTAGAATCTTTGGTATAGTACCGTGTCAGAATTCCATTCTTCAAAGCAAAATGCCATCTAGCGTTCTTTGTTACGCGTGGCTTTTGGCCAATTAATTTAAAATATTTATGCAACGATCGATCGGCTTTTTGGGCTTTTATGAACTTCTCCCTGGTTGTTTCAGGAGATGATACAACTGGGCTTACCATTTGTAAAGACTCTGTCTGATCGATTCGATCTTGCTTTTGAGCAGCAGATCTGGTTACTGCATTTGTAATATCAAGGTTATCAATCACATTACACGTAGGTGTTACATTCAGCCTACCACATTCACGTGCTGCCGTTACAGAATTGGCATACATGCATTCATTTACAGGTGGTAATACATCATGAATAATGATTGGCGATGATGGTGACATGGTATTATCAATGTTACAAGTGACAGTGGATGTACTACTGTCATGTGGCATATCATTTACTTCCGGAAGGTTACCAATTATAATATCACAACACGGGTTGGTCAGTGCTGCACATTTGACCCTTCCTGTGAGAAATGGTGTATCTATATATGCCCATGCAAGAGGGTATTTCTCGATGTTACCTGAGAAAGTTCTGCATGTAACATGTTTACCAGTATACTCTGATGGTGAGATATAGTCCCTCTTTAAACCAATAAGGGTACTTCCGCTGTCCCGCAAGACAGTGGCAGCTTTACCATTAACATACCCATGGTGGATGTTTAGTTTCCCTTTTGAGTTAATGACTAGGTTGGCTTCTTCATTGGTAACCGGTATGGAATGGCAGCATGTTAAAACGCCATCGTCATGAAAACGATCACAGATGGTACATTTTTGAAGGTGAAATACATCAATAGAATTTGCAGCATTTACAGGGTGATTTTCAACAGTTTCCTCATCTGAGGAAGAGCTATCAAACATGGCTGCATTAGCCTTTCTAGTCATTTGCTTGCCCTTACAAGAATTGCGCCAATGGCCATATGCTTTGCAAAGGAAGCATTTGGTGAGATGTCTATAGCTCTTTCTTTCCCTATCTTGCTTATTTATGTAATTCTGCAAGTAGGTGAGGTAACCAGGATGTTTATCACACATTTCATTTTCATTGTGTGCTAAATTGCATTGTCTGCACTGATAGTATTTCTCAGAGAACTGCTTATATGGTTTTTGTTTACTGTAGGGCACTGACTTTGATTTATTATATGTAGCTGCTGCTACAAAGTCTGTGCTTGTCAATCCACTCGTGAAACAGTGCTTGTTGGCTGTAAAATACCCTGAGCCACGACTCTCAATCAGCTTTACACTCTCACACTGACATTCCAATAGAAATTTCGAAAATGGTGGTGGGAGAAATGTAATAATTTTATCTCTCAAGATAAGATCTTTCAATCTATCAAAACTTTCATTCACTTTGGCTGCTGACAGCCACTTTGTAAAAATATCCTGTACTACTGATACGTAGTCAGAGAACGTTTGTGTTGGTTTAGGTGACAATTTACTAAACTGTTCTCTGTAGCCTGCTTCATCTAACAGGAAATGAGACATGATTTTAGACTTAATATAATGATAGTCCTTTCTCAGATCTTTGGGGATGGTCTCTATCACTTTCAGAGGTTCCCCAGAAAGACTTCTCATGTATATAATGTTCCATTCAGTATCTGGGATCTGGTAATGCTCCATAATGCATTCAAAGTTTTGGGTGAAGGCTTCTATGTAGTCACCCGTGGTGAAACTTTTAACGATCCCCTGGTACTTCTTGTACTGATTTGCTTTGTCTAATCTGTCAGATTTTCTAACATCCTTATCTGTTGATGTTTCAGCTTTCAGCTGTTCAATTTTCAGCTGCATTTCAAGCTCTTCTCGGTCACTCTTGGCAGTCATTTCCAGTTCTTCTCGCTTACTTTGCGCAGCAATTTCGGCTTTTCTTAATTCTGCATCAGTTTCTGCTTGTTAAAGTTTCAAAGCAGCATCTGAATCTGCTTGTTTAAGTTTCAAAGCAGCATCTGACTCTGCTTGTTTCGTTTTTGCAGTTATTTCAGCCTGTTTTAAAGCACTCTCTTTTTCAGCTTCAGCCTTTTTGGCATCTAATTCTGCCTGCTTCAAAGATCTTTCAGCAGCTCTATCCTCACGTTGAATAAACTCTGCATACTTTCTCTCACTCCAGTTATTCAATTCTTCACCAGACAAATTCAGCTTTAAACCCATTTCAATGAAATCATTTAAACTAGACATGATGAAATATGTCTGATGAAATGTATACACAGAAAGTTAATTATGATGTTAGTAAATCAACTTCAAAGCTTTGTACAATAATTACTAGTACAGCTTATGCCTCGACCTGCCTACCAAAGTATTAAGAAGTAAAATTTATACTCAAGTGTTTCTTGAAACCTGTGTCGGACAATGGCTGTTCGTTACTGCCCGGAAACACAATGGATCTTACTTCAGGTCGGCACAATTTGGACTTTACAATCAACAGGAACAGATGACACAAAAACCTGTTGTTTTTGGAACAAGATAAATTAGGACTAATACAAAGTGTGGTGTATGCGATGTAACTTAAGTTTTGAAGGTTTGTATGTAGTCAAGTATTTTTAAATATTGAGCACAACCCACTACTGGCAACGCCGATCGCATTCTGGTATGAACCTAAGGCCTATCCACGTCAATATGGAAGCACTATACTCGAGTTTCGCCCTCATTTGAGCTCGTCAGTAGTGCATATCCCTGACCGGATCCGGAAACAGTCCCGGATCACGCGTGTGAAGCGGGTGCGTAACCACGCGGCACACACTGGACACACCAAATTATCACAACAGAATATCACAACGCTACCCATCGTAGGCTATGCTCAAGATTGCCCAATCGCCGCGACCGACGTCCGTCAATCGATGGGACCCGAACGATCAGGACTTCTCACTGGCAAGGAACACCAGGCCTCCTAAATCCAGTGAGCAATAATCAATTGATTATGTGGTTGTTTCGGGATTTGAAATTTAAATATTGAGCACAACCCACTACTGGCAACGCCGATCGCATTCTGGTATGAACCTAAGGCCTATCCACGTCAATATGGAAGCACTATACTCGAGTTTCGCCCTCATTTGAGCTCGTCAGTAGTGCATATCCCTGACCGGATCCGGAAACAGTCCCGGATCACGCGTGTGAAGCGGGTGCGTAACCACGCGGCACACACTGGACACACCAAATTATCACAACAGAATATCACAACGCTACCCATCGTAGGCTATGCTCAAGATTGCCCAATCGCCGCGACCGACGTCCGTCAATCGATGGGACCCGAACGATCAGGAGAAGTCCTGATCGTTCGGGTCCCATCGATTGACGGACGTCGGTCGCGGCGATTGGGCAATCTTGAGCATAGCCTACGATGGGTAGCGTTGTGATATTCTGTTGTGATAATTTGGTGTGTCCAGTGTGTGCCGCGTGGTTACGCACCCGCTTCACACGCGTGATCCGGGACTGTTTCCGGATCCGGTCAGGGATATGCACTACTGACGAGCTCAAATGAGGGCGAAACTCGAGTATAGTGCTTCCATATTGACGTGGATAGGCCTTAGGTTCATACCAGAATGCGATCGGCGTTGCCAGTAGTGGGTTGTGCTCAATATTTAAATTTCAAATCCCGAAACAACCACATAATCAAGTATTTGTGTTTGTCGTTCTGTCGTCTTTTCACTGCAATCAACCACTCACTTAACAACCTTTCCAAACTTTCCGCTTACACTCACTACCGTTCACATCTATTTCACACTAACTTTCAAGATGGATGCCATCACGTTCGCACTTATTTAACACAGCACTTGTCTTATTTAATTGTTCAAATCCACCGAGGACGATCCCCCACGTTCGCACTTGTCAGGATCTTGCGGTAGCAAGACTCTGGCTCGTTGGCTGACAAGTGAGATAACGAATATTGTCACTTAATAACTCAATGTAACACAATGCAAACACTTTATTCGCGCATCTCGCGTTTCACAATTAATGCATATATCGCGAAATCACAATTCATCATTACAATCAATACATGCAATCAATCAATACATCAATACATCAATACAGCAATACACTTACACTCGTACAGGCTAGCTATCGATTCACGCTCAAACATATAATCTCCTGCACACCGCATTCAAACGTCTGTCCGCTACGATCTCCCAAGCCCTGTCTGACCAGCCGTTAAGAATTCGCGTCAGTCGGGGTAAAGTCCCCTTGCGTGACACACACATTTCACGCTGTCTCCTCACTGACCAACAACTGCTTAGCGTCGCTCAGAATTGAGCCTGGCTGGACTTCTCTGGCGCCGTCGAAGACGTCGCGTTGTAGCTAGCGTGTTTAACACTGCTCAGAGTTGAGTCCGGCTGCAATTGTCTGGCGTTGGTACAGACGACGCGTTGCAACCTATGGGTGAGAATCTGACACGGGTGCCAGGAAATGTTCCAGGAAATGAAGGCGGCCGGTGTCACATTCAACACACTATCCATCGGGGTAGGATAGGGTGGATTTAGGGTGGGGTGTGGTGGGGGTTGAGGTTGGGTAGGATCTGAACACTTGTAGACATGTTCAGAGTGCAAGGATGATACCCAATAGACGACCAACTAGCCAACCAACCGGCCAGTCAACCAACCAACCAACCAACCATTCAGCAAAATGAACAACCATCCAACCAGCCAGCCAGCCAGCCAACCAACCAACCATCAACCAACCAACAAGCCAGCCAACCAAACCAACCAGTCAGCCAATCAACCAACAAACCAGCGAGCTTGTCAGCCAGCCAACCAACCAACTAACCAGCCAACCAAACAACCAACCAGTCAGCCAATTAACTAACCAGCCAGCCAGTCAACCAACCAACAAACTAGTCAGCCAATCATCCAACCAACCAACCAGTCAATCAACCACCCAGTCAACCAGCCAACAAACTAGCCAACCAGTCAACCAACAATCCACCAACCAACAAGGCAACCAACCAACCAGTCAGCCAATCAACCAACCAACCAACCAACCAACCAAACAGCCAGCCAGTCAGCCAATCAATTAACCTACCAACCAATCAGCCAGCCAGCCAACCAACCAACCAACCAGTCAGCCAATCAACCAACCAACCAGTAAGCCAACTAGTCAACCAACCAGTCAACCAACCAACCAGTCAACCAACCATCCACCAACTAACAAATCAGCCAACCAACCAACCTACCATTCAGCCAATCAACTAATCAACCAACCAACCAACCAGTCAGCCAACCAACCAACCAACCAACCAGCCAGCCAACCAGCCAACCAACCAACCAACGAACGAACCAACCAGCCAACCAACCAACCAACCAACTAGCTGAATGACTAACTAACTAACTAACTAACTAACTAACTAACTAACTAACTAACTAACTAACTAACTACGAACGAACGAACGAACCAACCAACCAACCAACCAACAAACTAACCAACCAACCAACCAACCAACCAATTAACAAACTAACTAACTAACTAACTAACTAACTAACTAACTAACTAACTAACTAACTAACTAACTAACTAACTAATATATCAAATAAAGCTGTCAACAGAGAACAATGTAAACAGATAACCAAGTGTCTTCACTACTTGCACATTTCGTTGACAACCTTGAGCAATTACCCTACTGTCTCCATTTCAGTGTAATACGTCATGTCCTGCCACATGCCATGCCAGCAAGATCAGACTGTTAGACTTCCTCTCAGCCACTTCCTGTATGCGCAGTATGCTCCACTGCTGGCCCTTTCCCAGCCATACAGCGCCTAGATGGCATAGTGCTTAGGGCGCTTGCATGCCACGACAGTGGAGGGAGTTTAATCCCCAGTAGAGGCAGGTTATTGTTGTAGACCAGTACGGCTCTTAAGTTGACCCAGGCTAATAAAAATAGGTCATCATCATCATCATCATCATCATCATCATCATCATCATCATCATCATCATCATCATAAACATCATCATCATCATCATCATCATCATCATCATCATCATCATCATCATCATCATCATCATCATCATCATCATCATCAGCTTCCACTTTTACCGCCAAGGAATAGCTGACGTTTCAGCACACCATGGGTGGCACTTGATAGTGTCATTCCGTGTAACTGTACAATGTAATTGATGTCGTCAATCCGTTTTCTTCTCTGGCGTCCTCATGCCAATCTTTGATGTAGAACCTGTGCTGATAGTTGATGATGTTGCATTCTAGTGAGCTAGCTTAATCATTTGATCTTCTGTCTTTCAATAAATGTGGCACAAGGTGTTGATCCCACTGTCTGTCTGATAACATCATTTCTTACTCGGTCTCGGATAGTTAAGTTGGCAGCTCTCCGCAGGTGTTGATGTTGTGTAAGTGTGCTTTGGATAGTTTCCAAGTTTTACATTGTAGTATAGGTACTAAAGGATATTTGAGGGAATTCTCTTGAAGGGGATGCAGCAAAGAAGAAAAATGTACAACCCATCTTATTTGCCGTGTCACATAATTTCTAAAAACCTCACACTTCACATACCAAAGGCAGCAGCTTCTCTGGGACGATGTGAGACAGAGATGCATCCATTCGATTCGTTCTCTTCAAATTCTGCCCTCATTCGTTTTGTAAACACTTTGTTACAAGTTCACGAGAAGGTGTGTACTAGAACATGTTATGAAAACGAGAAGGTGTGTACTAGAACATGTTATGACAACGAGAAGGTGTGTACTAGAACATGTTATGACAACGAGAAGGTGTGTACTGGAACATGTTATGACAACGAGAAGGTGTGTACTGGAACATGTTATGACAACAAGAAGGTGTGTACTGGAACATGTTATGACAACGAGAAGGTGTGTACTGGAACATGTTATGACAACGAGAAGGTGTGTACTAGAACATGTTATGACAACGAGAAGGTGTGTACTAGAACATGTTATGACAACGAGAAGGTGTGTACTGGAACATGTTATGACAACGAGAAGGTGTGTACTGGAACATGTTATGACAACGAGAAGGTGTGTACTGGAACATGTTATGACAACGAGAAGGTGTGTACTGGAACATGTTATGACAACGAGAAGGTGTGTACTGGAACATGTTATGACAACGAGAAGGTGTGTACTGGAACATGTTATGACAACAAGAAAATAGGAAGTGAACAGAAGCAGGGGAAAACATGACATGTAGAGACGTTGCTAGACTGCGTGGCATTGGACATAGAGATACGTGGATCAGAAATTCGTCTTCGTTCGTCCGAAATGTTTGTTTTAGACGTAAATGCGTAGTGCCTGCTTACAGTAGAATTGCAATAATTGCGCCTTTTGGCCGACACATCTGACGTCTTCGAGTGTTTGTTGACCGGGTTAGCCTTCCCAGGGTGTGTCGGTAGTGATTGGTCTCACACGAGACAGAAGTTTGTTGGCACACATCACCAACACCACACGCCAAGTACTATTAGAAGAAGAATAAGTAGTTCGTTGTTGCTTTCTTTAAATCTTGAAAGGGATTTCTATTCTTGGGAGAAATGAAAGTCATTGCACCTGGTTTTATCCCATATGACCCGAATATCCCCACAGAGCCCAATATTTTTACCAACCAATCAACTCGATTGGGGTTGTGGTGAACGTCATACCAACCACCCTGATTAATTAAAAAAAAAATCAACGCCTCGAGAAGGATTCGAACATCTGACAACTGGGCCTGCAGGCAAGTATGTTAGCCTCAGCATCCACTACCCTACCCCAGCATCCACTACGCTATCCCAGCTTCCACTACGTTACTCCAACTTCCACAACGCTAACTCATCTTCGACTACGTTACCCCAGCTTCCACTACGCTACCCCAGCTTAAACCACGTTACCCCAGCTTCCACTACGCTATCCCAGCTTTCACAACACTACCGCAGCTTCCACTACGCTACTCCAGCTTACACTACGCTATTACAGCTTCCACTACGCTACACCTGCTGTCACTACGTTACCCCAGCTTCCACCACGCTACCCCAGCTTAAACCAAGTTTCCTCAGCTTCCACTACGCTACACCAGCTTAATCCAAGTTTCCTCAGCTTCCACTATGCTACCTCAGCTGTCACAACGCTACCCGAGCCTCATCCATGTTATCGCAGCACCCCAGCTTCCACTACGCCACTCCAGCTTCCACTACGCTACTTCAGCTTCCACTACCATAACCCTGTTTCCACTACGCTACTCCATCTTCCATTACCCTAAACCAGCTTCCACTACGCCACTCCAGCTTCCACTACGCTACTTCAGCTTCCACTACCATAACCCTGTTTCCACTACGCTACTCCATCTTCCACTACCCTAAACCAGCTTCCACTACGCTACTCCAGCCACCACTACTGTAATGAGATGTTCACGTTTACCTTAAAAACTCACAGTGAATGTCCGAAATTATTAACAAACACTGAATATCTATCTGGGAACTGGAACATTTATAGCTTTGAATAAACAGAACAAAATTTCACATTTCCTCAGACGAACACGGCACTCAAAAAATTAATTCTAAGTACAACCACTTATTTTTCTTATCGGTATGTGAACAAATTTCTTTCAGTAAACGGAATGCCATTGACAGAAAGCACGTCATGCATGGAAGAGTGAGAGGTTTGTGGGAAAGTTAATTAAACACGCCAGCAATAAACAAATGATGGTGACAGATCACACAATGACAGTGTGCTAAATACATTATGTCATGCTTGCGTATTTTTGATGAATTTCTTGTTGTTGTAAACATTTCAGGAATTCCTTTATTCCCAGCAATAGTTTGTTAGATGAGACGCTTTTATTCCCTCATCTTCTTTTTCTTGATCTAGTTTGTTTCCGTTCGCTTCTTGATCTTGTTATTTCTGCTATAATTCTGCTTGTGTTTCTTCTCCACGTGCTTCTGTTCTTGTGTGTCTTATTCTATCTCTTCTCGTTTTTTATTCTTATCAATATTTTGCTTTTTGTTCTTCTTGTTCTTGTGCTTCTAATTCTTACTCTTCTTATTGATCTAGTCTTTGTTATTTTTATCCTGGTGCTTCATAGTCTTGTCTTTCTTGTTCTTTTAATTCTTATCCTTCTTGTTCTTGTTGGCTTTATCCATGTGCACTCTATTCTGTTTCTTTTTATTCGTATGCTTCTTTTCCTTGTTCACCATGTGCATCTGTTTCTTATTCTTCATGTGCTTCCTCTTCAAATGCGCTTCTTGCACGTGTTATTGTTGTTGTTGTTGTTGCTGTTGTTGTTGTTGTTGTTGCTGTTGTCGTTGTTGTTGTTGTTCTTCTTCTTCTGTTCACACATCTTCGTTAACAATTCTTTCATACATTTACAGATTTACTAGAAGGCAGGAAGTCAAATGGTTTGACCATGCAACTAGGTTACCAACTAACAGTATACCACAATAAACAATGATGTACAGACCTGATGGAAGCAGAGGAAGAGGCCGACCAAGTAAACGATGGATGCAGGGAATAACAGAGTCCATGGGAATTTCTATTCTTGAAGCCCATAAGTGGATACTGTCCCGCTGTTTGTACTTCACCGCCACACCGCAAGATACAAGAGGAACATTGATGAGATGAGACAAATTTACTCCGATTTCTCTAGGTGTATCTTCTTTCTGTAATTTAACTTTCCATGCCACACACAATCATAATCTCCGTGGTCAAGTACATCACATTTCTTCTATCTCCACAGTGTTTTGGTTGTTGCTGTGTCACTCAGTGGAACTTATATGATAATCATTTCTTTGTGGAACGCGTGGTTTGTTAAATCTTTCACATTTGGTCTGCATAAATTTGAGCTAAAATCCTTCTGTTGTAAATCCTGCTTGTAAAAAACCTACCTTATTGTATACCCATCAATAAATCTCACTCGTTGTCGCTTTCAGAAACTAATTAAGCATGCCTAAACACTGTGACACTGCGAGTTAAAAACCAAGAAGCAAACGAAAGATTAAAGGTACAGCGCAGATAACGACTGTCGCCACCAATTAATACGAGGGGAAGTCAATAAGTAAGTAACTAGTTTATCTGTATACATATATTGTCCCTTTATTTCTCATCATAATTACCACCAACATTGATGCACTTATCCCATCGTTTTATCAGTCCTCCCAAACCGGCTGCATAGAACTGCGTCTCTGTTTTCTAAACCACGCTTTCACTTCACATTCAACTTCGGTGTCATTCGCGACATGTCTCCCGCCAAGGTGGGTTTTCATTGGACTAAAAAGGTGGAAATCGCTAGGGGCAAAGTCGGGGCTGTGAGGTGGATGTTCCAGAACTTCCCACCTTAGTTGGTTAATTTTCTCCTAAGTTAATCGAGCCGTATGTGGTCTGGCATTGTCATGAAGAAGAAACACTCCTCTAGTCAGCAGTCCTGGATGATTTCTTCGAATTGCACCATGAAGCATCTATAGAACTTCACAGTATGATTCAGAATTCACATTGTCACCTTTCTTCTTGAAATTGGTTAAAAGCACTCCTTGACAATCCCAGAACACTGTCAGCATAACCTTCCCTGCTGATTTCGTAACCTTGAATGTTTGGACACAAGGCAAAGAAGGATGTTTCCATTGCATTGAAGCACGCTTTGATTCGGGCTGGTAGTGATGCACCCATGATTCGTCCTCAGTAACAAACCTGTTCAGCATGTCTTCTCCTTCATCTTCGATTCAACAGAGATGATGCAAGGACAGGCCAAATCAGTTCACTTTGTGTTCCTCCTTCAATTGTCTGGGTACCCGCCTTAAGCACACTTTCTTAAATTTCAATCGATCATGCATTATGTTGTATGATGAACCATGTGAACATCCTATTGCAGATGTTACAGAGTCTATTGTTACTCGCCTGTCACCTCTAATCATCTCCTCCACCCGCTGTACGGATGCTTCTGTTGCAATCTCAACAGGACGACCAGATCGGATTTCATCAGATTAGCGAATTTTCTCCGTAATCACCTATGCTCTCGTAAGTAACGTGATGACGGAGAGAATCAGCAGTGGTTCGAATCGCGTCGGTAACTTACGGGGAATGTGAGCTGGCAGCTCAGAAAGCAATGGTAAACTACTGAGCGTAAACTTGCCAAGAAGTCAACAATCAGCTAAAAGATGCTAATGTTGACAGCAATGTCCTGTAAAGGATATGCAAACATTTTATTTATTTATTTATTTATTTATTTATTGTCTTGCTGTTGTAGCCGTTGAGTTGTAATTATTATGGACAAATCACTAGTTATAACTACAGTTTGAATTAGATGGAAAGGCTATACTCTACAAACAAAATAATATCGAGAGAGAGAGAGAGAGAGAGAGAGAGAGAGAGAGAGAGAGAGAGAGCGAGGGAGAGAGAGAGAGAGCGAGGGAGAGAGAGAGGGAGAGAGAGAGAGAGAGAGAGAGAGAGAGAGAGAGATAGAGAAATAGGTGTAAGATGGAGAAATAGTGAGAAATACTTAATAATAAATTTTACACCATGCTGTCTATTAAGAACATGACTGGAATTACAAATATATATATTATATAGTGTGTGAGAGACGTACACGTGCATATACTCCAAGCTTGTATCAGGTAATGTTTAAACAGCTTACATAAGCATAAACAATATATATATATATATATGGTAAATTGCATGCATGTGTATACAGCCCGGTAAAAGAACTGTTGGTGCATTAAATTACTCATACAATCGATAAAGGTGGACGTGAAGTCTCCATATTTCGTCAAACTGAATGTAAACCAAATTCAGATAACCAACTAGACTGCTGATGAAGCGCCAATCATCATCCGAAGTAGACCCGTAAGAGCACAGTGGGTTCGCGACTTCAGCCGAAAGCAGAACCAGTGAAAAAATTTAACTATTGAAGGCATCTTCCATCACATCATTGTGCGAGTTTAGCAGTTTGTGCAAGTTGGAACATTCATGTAAATATAAATAATAATCGGTGTATTATTAATCTCCTGTCACCATAATTAACAAGCTTGTACAATAAACATATTTCCTATATGTGATATTGTAGTAGCGAGTTCTGTAATCACTTTGTAACCGCAATGTGTTGAGCACATAAGTATCACAATTTAAAAAAAAAAAAAACGGGTTTGAAGTTTTAAGGTAAATACGGTATAATTCTCTCAGCCCAAACTCTGGTCTACCGACAGAGTGAGTATACACCACTTGGGAACGTAACGATGTTACCCATACAAAGCCATGTTATTCCAGCAGCTTAATTAGGCTTAAACTTGAGAGCAAGTTAATCAACTCGTTGTGATGCATACATCCAGCGGGAAACAATACTGCTATAGATACCATTGTATTACTCAGCTGACTCCCCTCTATATATTCATATCTAACTTCTTACACAGCCGGTTTCCCTGGTCTAGGGTTTACACGACTTTCTCCGTAATCCCGTATACTCTCGTGACTAACGTGAGGCGCGCGAGAATTGGTAGCGGTTCTCTCCGCGTCGGTAACTTACGGGGTATGTGAGCCGGTCGCCCAGAAAGCAATGGCAAACTACTGAGCGTAATCTTGCCAAGAAATCAACAATCAGCTGAAAGATGCTAATGTTGACAGCCATGTCCTGTAAAGGATATGCGAAAAAAAATAAAAAAAATGTCTTACACATCTTCGGCTTCATATTTTATTATTTTCACAACTGAACTTCTGCACAGCCTTCATAGAAACAGATCATGGGAAATGGCCCACAAACGTTTGAAGCCAATATTTTTTGTTTCTGTTTACTTTTTAACTAAAATTTTCAGAATTTTACGCTTTTCTTTAGATCAGTTTGTGTTGTTCCTGATGAAATCGATTCGGTGTGTTATGGTGTAACTTATTTTTATCTTGTATGTTATTATTATTGTTACTTTTACTGTGATTTCCGTTTGCCGAATCTGCGTTCGTTGGAAGGTCCTTGTCTGTGTTTATTATATATTGTCAGAATCTTCCCCGGGTCTTCATCACTAGCGCCTGGCAACGACGGCCAGGTACGCCCGTGAAATGCTTTAACACTTAGGACGCAGTAACAGGGAAAGGGTCTGCGTGGTACACGGAGACCACGAGAAGGGAAAGCAGGACCAACGCGGGCTCACTGCGGCTAGCGGTCAGACAGCCTTGGACCGTAGGACTGGACAGACGTGAAAAGTGAGCAGTGCACGTATTGATTGTATGAGTTGACGCTAGATGAGAGAAAGCCTTTTGAGTATAGAAAGACTGAGTGCATGGTATGTAATATTGCATTCATGAACTGATGTATTGTATATATATGTATATGGAAATGGCATTATCGCTGAGTTGAGCGATGCCTGTTATGATTGCTGTTTGCGAGAAGTGCGATTAAAGTAGTTGAGAGATGTCACCGTGTGTTATGTACATTCATTCTGTCTGAGTGATTGTTATCACATCTGTTAGTCATCACGAGCCTTTATTGATTGCAAATCAAGACTCTGACATTTATGACTTCTTCGCAGAGAAGTGGTTGGCCGAATGGATTAGATCGCTGGGTTTTCCTTAGGAAGACCCGGGTTACGAATCCTTGGTAAGGAGTGGATTTTTGTCTGTAGGGGGTAAAAAAAATAATCCTAACCTGCACAGTTCACGACAACTGCAACAGCCAGGCGGCCTTGTTTCCTCAGATTCAAGACCCCCCCCCCCCCCCCCACCTCCGTCCCTACATTGCAAGGTACTACAGACAGTAAATGACAGTTTATGACCTTTTCGCAGGAATCAAACATACGTAACTGTTCTTATTTTGTATAATTAGCATGTTAGTCAGCTGTTTAGTTAGTTAGTTAGTTAGTTAGACAGCTCGTTAGTTATTTAGCTAGTTAGTTAGCTAGACAGAGATGGCTAGGCGCCCGATTCACTGCCTCATGATCAGTGGGGAAAGGGAGGGGATATCCCAAACTTTTCGCATTTGCAAGAATCCAAAGAGATCACACTGTAAACCCAGCACACATCTGCAAGAGCATGATGGAACAACATAACCTCTAACCCATTCCTCCACCATGTTGAATTGTTTTCTCTGCTTGTTGTGTGAACGCCTTATGGCATTCCTGCAGGTTTTATTTCTACTACAGCCTATCATTTCCACACAAAGCATTGCTGGGATAACGGGGTGCAATCTCATCTGCAAGATTACACTAAACAGCTTTACAGTACCACTAAAACAACATATTGTGTTCCTCTGTGTGCAGTGTCGGTTGTCTTCCATATGGTTTCGATTATTGTGTTTCTCTGATCTAAAAGATCTTTCCTGTTTGATGCATTTGAGAACGATTAAGTTGAAATACCAGTTTAGTCACGTTGTTCTCACGGTATCTGAAACTTTGCCAGACTGTTATGCATGCGCCCACAGGCGCGCGCTCGCACAAACACACACACACACACACACACACACACACATACACACACACAACGCAACACAAAAACACATCACTGCTCTCACTCACTGGCTCACGAGAAAGCAGGTTAGCTCCGAATGTTAGGCGGCGCTCACTAAACCCGACAACCCACATTGTGCCATAGGCTTCGGGTAGAGGAGCGCAACTGGGAGGTACAAGCCTTATCCTGGTGCGATGAAATGCAACCTCAGACTAAATGTCATGGCAGGGCAGCCCAGACCCCAAACCTAGGTCGGCAACTGATCTAGGATATATATGTATGCATATAAGTGTGTACGTGAGTACCCGTGTGTGTGTGGGGAAGTGCGTTGTGGAAAGTAATGAGCACGGCAAGGCACGTAGAGCGCCCTGGTCATCCACTGCACCTGAATTCGTCCCAGTCGTCTTGACTTGTCTTGCCACTGGACTCAGATGGACTCAGGCGAGATAGTGAGGTCGACGAATTGCGCAACTCTACCTCACTTTAATCCAATTCATCGCGCAAGTAATTCTTCATCCAACAACAACAGCAGTGGGTGTGCACGCGTGCGTGCGTGCGTGCGTGCGTGCGTACGCATGTGTTCAGTGATCTTTATGTTTGACTAGTCGGTGTGTGTAGCTTATGGGTATTGAACGCCGTTTCACAATTCCGACACACTGGGCTCGGATTCAACCGCAAGTGATGTGGAAGCAGAGAGGTTTTCGTTGATTTTCCTAATGGTATGAGACCCGGCTGTTCAGGTGCAATGGCAAACTAATACACGTAAATTGTCTAGGAAATTATACATAGGCAATAAATGCAGGGGTTGATTAAGATTTACTGTCAAGGACATGAAAATAACTAAATTTTCGCTACTATTAACAATACGTTTTTCACAATCAGTTGTTGCTCTAATCCACGCTATCTCACCAGTTATCTCGCATACACTTGATACTATAACCCACGCTATCTCACCAGTTACCTCGCATACTTGGTACTATAACCCACGCTATCTCACCAGTTACCTCGCATACTTGATACTATAACCCACGCTATCTCACCAGTTACCTCGCATACTTGGTACTATAACCCACGCTATCTCACCAGTTACCTCGCATACTTGATACTATAACACACGCTATCTCACCAGTTACCTCGCATACTTGGTACTATAACCCACGCTATCTCACCAGTTACCTCGCATACTTGGTACTATAACCCACGCTATCTCACCAGTTACCTCGCATACTTGATACTATAACCCACGCTATCTCACCAGTTACCTCGCATACTTGATACTATAACCCACGCTATCTCACCAGTTACCTCGCATACTTGATACTATAACCCACGCTATCTCACCAGTTACCTCGCATACTTGATACTATAACCCACGCTATCTCATCAGTTACCTCGCATACAGTTGATACTATAACCCACGCTATCTCACCAATTACATCGCATACAGTTGATACTATAACCCACGCTATCTCACCAATTACCTCGCATACAGTTGATACTATAACCCACGCTATCTCACCAGTTACCTCGCATACAGTTGATACTATAACCCACGCTATCTCACCAGTTACCTCGCATACAGTTGATACTATAACCCACGCTATCTCACCAATTACCTCGCATACTTGATACTATAACCCACACTATCTCACCAATTACCTCGCATACAGTTGATACTATAACCCACGCTATCTCACCAATTACCACGCATACAGTTGATACTATAACCCACGCTATCTCACCAATTACCTCGCATACAGTTGATACTATAACCCACCCTATCTCACCGACAGGTTTTACTCTAACCCACGCTATCTCACAGACAACTGGTACTCTAAGCCTCAGTATCTCACTTGCTATCTAACAAACAAGTGATATTTTATAACCGAGTGCTACTTGTTATAATACCCCTCGCTTGTTTTTGTATCAGCTTTGACAACATTAACTCGATTCAAAAGTAGATGAACAAAAGAATAGATCATTATTCATTTTTTTTCTGTAGTCACATTCTTCAAGAACGCTCAATAAGGTCCAGACTGGCCGCATACGACATGCATGGCCAAGAGACAGTGAGCACAGCACACTTAGTCCAGCTCACTTTCATCTATGTATTGTGTGGGCGGGCCAGACAAGGAGCGAGCGGTCAGTTGGTGGGCATGGTGGTCATCTAGGAGGGAGGGCAATAGATGGACCACGCTTCATGAAGGTTTTATTTTTGCGTCGCCCACTTGGAACTCAAGCATAGTCCATGCAAATGTTACTACTTTTAGTAGCACTGGACTGAAGTTTTGTGTGTTGACTAACTTTCCTTATTTCCAGTGTCCCCGCCATCAGGCGAACCCACTCCGACTTCAGAGGTACTTGTAATGCACGTCCCCAAGTCAAGGACGACAAGTAAACATTTTGGTCCAACTGACCGGTGTAGGGGTTGAACCCGCTAACTCGGCATCAGCACACGGGAAGTTTAAGAACGAGCGATCTTGTCCATGGGCCATGCTGACCGCTATGAACATTATACGACATACATGACGAACATATGACTTCAGATGACTTCAGATGGCTTCACATGTCTTCACATGACTTCACATGACTTCAGATGACTTCACATGACTTCAGATGACTTCACATGACTTCACATGACTTCACATGACTTCACATGACTTCACATGACTTCAGATGACTTCACATGACTTCAGGGAATCTGCTTTCTTATAGTTTCAAGTGAATGAGATGGGAGCAATACGAGTCACGGTCAGACAAGAATCTCGGAAGACATTCTAAACCAAATATTGGCATGCAAATAGACTGGAATTCTGATGTCTGTCCATCAGGAATGATGATGACCATTCTAAACCAAATATTGGCATGCAAATAGACTGGAATTCTGATGTCTGTCCATCAGGAATGATGATGACCATTCTAAACCAAATATTGGCATGCAAATAGACTGGAATTCTGATGTCTGTCCATCAGGAATGATGATGACCATTCTAAACCAAATATTGGCATGCAAATAGACTGGAATTCTGATGTCTGTCCATCAGGAATGATGATGACCATTCTAAACCAAATATTGGCATGCAAATAGACTGGAATTCTGATGTCTGTCCATCAGGAATGATGATGACCATTCTAAACCAAATATTGGCATGCAAATAGACTGGAATTCTGATGTCTGTCCATCAGGAATGATGATGACCATTCTAAACCAAATATTGGCATGCAAATAGACTGGAATTCTGATGTCTGTCCATCAGGAATGATGATGACCATTCATTTCATCCACTGGGGTTGAAGATTTGGAGCCGTGAGGTCTAAGATGGCTGGAATTCTAGTATCCGCTCGGCCGCCTACGTTCGCAGATTTTACTCTGGCATTGGGATCTATGGCGAGGATGTTACGAATGCCAGTCGCAGTACCACATACCGCGCTCGAAACACAACTGACGGCGATTTGGAAGCAGACCGCTTTGTAATGCTTTTCATAAAATGGCATGAGTGCCAGTCGTTTAGAAAATAATGCCAAACTACTAACCGTAAACTTGCCAAGAAATCACAAACAGCCAAAATTTATATGGTTGGAGCACAACGTAACAAAATATCGTCTGCTATACCAGTTGAAGGCTTCAATACCTAATTCTCCTTGCAACTTATCTTTATTGTCATCGTTTTGCGAGAATAGATGCTCCCGCGATATTCTTTCCGACATACCGCTAATGACAATCACTGAAGTATTCGCTTACCTCAGTAACCTAAAAAACACAACCTCATCTGGGTTAGATGGAATCAGCAACCGGATTCTCCGTTGTGCTGCGCCAGTGATCTGTACATCACTAACCTATGTATATAATCAGTGTCTAACCAAAGGCCACTTTCCATCAGCTCTCAAAATCGCTAAAGTGTACCCTCTTCTTAAATCTGGTTCATTGGACAATGGTCTCCCGAACAATTACAGACCCATTTCATTACTATCATCACTATCTAAGCCACTAGAAAAACACATCCATAAAGTAACATTACAGTATTTAGTTCGCAACAAGCTTATTGTTGACAGCCAATCAGGATTTCGACCAAAATATTCTTGCCATACGGCCCTAACAAACATGATAGAAAATTGGCACCAGAATATAAACAACAACAGTCTATGTGGAACTGTGTTTATTGATTTCAAGAAAGCATTTGATATGATAGACCATGTTATTTTAATTAAAAAACTCGAGACAATGAAAATTGGCCTTAATGTAGTCACTCTAATATCATCTTTTCTATCAAACAGAAAGCAAGTAGTATCACATAATAAATCTCTGTCTCAAACCACTACCTTCAATATTGGAGTACCGCAAGGCTCTATTCTTGGCCCTCTATTATTTGCCATATATATTAACGATCTACCTTTGCATCTTTCGTCTTCCTGCGATCTATTTGCAGATGACTGTACGGTGTACACAAACGCTGAAGACTGTATTTTACTGGAGTCGTCTTTACAACAAGAATTAAATAATGTAGTTAAGTGGAGCTATTCAAACCGTATGCAAATTAACATCACTAAAACAAAAGCAATGTTATTAACAACTAGACAAAGACTTCAAACTCTAAGCTCACACACACCACTTCAACTTCACATCGATAACATGCCAGTAGAAAGTGTAATTGAGCACAAAACATTAGGCCTAATCATTGATAGAAACCTAACCTTTAATTCCCACGTTCAAGCGCTTATTAAACAAACAGCGAAAAAAGTCTACCAACTCGCCAAGATTAAAAACTTCCTTGATGAGGACACAAGGAAGCTATTCTATACTTCTCATATACAGACACACTTTGACTACTGCTCTACAATCTGGGACGGTTGTTCTAATTCAAACACCAAGCGACTTAACTCACTCCAGAAACGGGCCATGAGTCTAATTTATAGCAAACATTTATCTGACAATCCTAGCCTGTATAAACGCCTTCAGTTACTACCATTCCGCAAACGCCTGCTTTTCAATAAAGCTAAACTAATTCACAAAATCCTGCATCGGAATGCCCCAAATTACCTTTGGCCATTGTTTAAATATAATGCTAGACGCAGTAAACGTTTAAATATACTACACATTCCGAAGCCTAGGATTGACTTATACAAAACAAGCTTAACGTACTCTGCAGCTCAGCTGTGGAACAATCTTCCACAAGAAATCAAAGACATCACCAATCCCTATTCATATAATCGCAAATTATTCGAACACTATCTCAATACGGATTACCTTCCCCCTTAATAATTGAGATAATAATAATAATAACAAAACCCTAGTATAACAGCCAATCCCCTTTTTGTAGGCCAGTATATTCCACATGGCTAATAACAAGTGTCAGACCATTATCTAGTATTACTGTGTCGTGTATTTTTGATGTTTGCATTTTGCCCATGCCTTTATAATGCATATCTTTTATATTGTTGCTGTTCTTTGTTAGCCTTGAATGATGTGTGAATGAAATAATGTATGAAAGAGAGTGATAGAAGGGCAGAATGTTAGACGGGCCTACGTGCCCAATTCTTAACCCTTTGAAAATAAAGTTTGTTCGTTCGTTCGTTCGTTCGTCCAGGTGCCAGTCATCATCTATTCTGATCCTAATCTCTGTCAGTCGTCTTCCATCTGATGTTATCTGTCCTGTAAAGGATATGCAACTAATATTTTTATTGTGACCTGCCACTTTCTCATATGTGGCTGTCACAAAGTGTCCCCACTGAATGCCAGTCTGAGAATCCGTCCTATGCTCAATCACTAGGAGCGATTTTTATTCACTGGTTTCCTGGTTCATTTATTCATGGGATTCTGGCTTTCATGTCAGGCATTCAGGCACTATCAACACGATCCGTGAGCCGTGGACGCACTGGCTCTAAACCCAACCACGTGTAAACTATGACTAAAATAGTCACGCAAGTCACAATCTATACAATATAAGGGAGTGTAACATATATTATTCATTATCATCATCAACTGTCCTGCCAGCTGGCATAGGCGTTCATGGCTCTCCACAAATATCGGTCTTTGGTGTTCTGGATCAACTCTGCTGATGATATTCCTTCATGCTACTGTCTCAGTCCATCTAGCATCATTTCTCTTGATCTGTCTCTGCCTCTCTTCCCCCCGATCTGTCTAGTTGTCACGATGTTTTCCAATGCCTCTCTTCTCATCACATGACAGAAGAAGGCTGTTTGTCTCTGTCTTATTGTTGTATATAATGTTCTAGTTTCATTAGCCTGTTTCAGGCAGTCATTGTTAGTTACTCTGGCAGTCCAAGGAATTTGCAACATTCGTCTCAGGAACCACATCTCTGTCGCTGCCAATTTTTTCTTAATTTGTTCATGTACATTCCAAGATTCACAGCCATACAGCAAAATAGGTTCTATATGGCACTTCAGCACGCTCTTTCTTATATTTGGTGATAATGACTTAATGCATAAGATACTCTTCATTTTCTGAAATGCGGCATTTGCTTGCCGTATTCTGCTTTTAATCTCAGTTGTGAATCTTCCATCTGATGTTATAAATGCCCCTAGGTATTTAAACCTATCCACTTGGTTAAGAATTTTCCCTTCTATTTCTATATTAATAAAAATTCAAAACATAGGTCAGGATAACAGAAGTAATGGTTGTCACAAAGAAAAATTGTAAACTCAAAGGCAGCATCAAAGTGAATGGGACAAGTCTGAAACAAGTCGATGTATTTCACTGATTCACTGCCATGGGTTGTTAGTGGTCTTAAGCGACTTCCCACAAGACGCAGACCATGTCTTGTAGCAGAGAGGAGAGGCAAAATTGGCCGAACAGCACCCTGAGTTTGCAGCTGTGCAGCCTGGTACAAAGACGAAGATGAAGAAAAAACGAAACAAACACAAGTCCAAAAAGAAGTAAAATCACCACCGAGGGACAGGCCAGTGGAAGGCAGGAGATTTGTGCTGTGTTGTGTACACAGAGGACGGAGTGGCGTATGAGGCTCGTGTTGTATCTGTTGATGAAGAAGCAGAAAGTTGTACTGTCAAATATGTTGGTTATGGCAATGAAGAACAACTTCCTCTGTCTAGTTTGCTGCCGCTGGTCAGCGAGGAATCGTCCCAAGATGTGAGGACAGACACAGCCAGTGATACAGGAAGTGTAACTCACATGACTGCAGTACCTGAAGTTAATGCTGGAAAACACCGGAGCAAGAAGACTTCATCTAGTCAGCAACACAGTACACAAAGCAAACGTCGGATGCCTAAATGGCCATGGGATGGGTTTGTCCCGCCGCCTCCTGTCTTCCCTCAGGTTCCACCACAGCATGTTCCGACAATTTAAGCCTCCACAGTTCCCCGGATTTCCTGCTTCACATTATCCTGGCTACCAGGCTGCAGGCCCTGCTCCAACACCGTTGTCTCCGTGTGTTCCTCCACCCCCTCTGCTGTTAAATGGCCAGGGTGAGGAGATTGAGGCGTTGTACAGCATGCTGATTTCATGGGACATGAGTGGTTACCATACAGGGTATTACCGTGGACTAAAACACTCGGATTCCAGCACTGCTGCGAGACACGGAGCTCCTAGATCAGTGGTTCTCAACCGGTGGGGAATTTTAGGATTTCCGGGGGGGGGGGGGGGGATTAAGATTATTTCAAGATCGTGTTAATATAAGAACCTATTACTTGATATTGTTTTTCCCTTCATATTGTACGGTTCTGTACGTCTCACCCTTCTAAAATTCAATTTATAAAGTAAGTAGACCCACAAATCATGTTTTATGTGGACGTCTAGAAGTGTTTTAGTATGTGCTATTACATTTAGCTTCCATTATTATGTATACTGTGTAGGGGCGGGGGCGGGATTTTTAGGTAGGAAATATGAAAGTGAGGAATGACGTTCTGAAAATATGGTGAAGGGGAGCACGGGCCAAATTTTTAGGTAGAAGATACGAAGGGGGGGGGGTGGGGGGGTGGGATGACGTTCTGAAAATATGGTGAAGAGGGCACGGGCCAAAAAAGGCTGAGAACCACTGTCCTAGATGATGAATGAAGCTTCACGGTCCCAGCACGTCACCTTCCCAGCCTGCACGAGTTGTACTTCCTCTACAAGAGTGAATTGTACTATAGTATGTCCACATTTGTTTGCCTTCATTCACGATCAATTATTTTGAAAACTGTCTGTTGCATCTTTATGAAATTTTTCCAGCCGTCTTATATTTACCCCCACCCAAGGAATATGTCTTTGATAGGTCCAAAAACTACTTAAATCATTGAAAGCGGCGACATTCCTTTGATGTTTTGCTTAACAACTAGTGATTTCTCGCTAAAAAGGTTATGTTTAAAGTAATGGGGACCTGCAAATTCAGATGACAAACAAAGGCGTATCCGGATTCGTATGGGAGTGGGTGCAATGAAAGAAGTAGCTTACAATGGACAGGGTCGGCTGCATTGCACTGGGTTTTTATCCCATATGGCTCAGTTTCTTTCCGCAGCGCGGAAAGCGTCGCACAAAGCACGAACTCCGTAGCTCCAGCGACGACCCTCGGGAGTGTCCGAAATAAAATGCACTCTTGAAATGAAGGACGCGGCCTGGAATCGAACATACAACCTTCAATCCATCCTTTCTCCAATAGCCCTCTTCCTCTTTCAACACATGGTCCTGACGTTTTTTCCAGTAACTTTTATCAATATTTAATAGCGCGGACAGACAGACAGACAGACAGACAGACAGAAAGGTAGGTAGGTAGGTAGGTAGGCAGAAAGGTAGGTAGGTGGGTGGGTGGGTGGATGGCTGGCCGTCTGGCTCGCTGGCTGGCTGGCTGGGTGGGTGGGTGGGTTGGTCTGTCGATCGGCCGGCCGGCAGGCAGGCAGGTAGGCAGATAGATAGATAGATAGATAGATAGATAATCAGGCAGGCAGGCAGGCGGGTGGGCAGGCAGGCAGGCAGGCAGGCAGGTTGGCAGATGGATAGATAGATAGATAGATAGATAGATAGATAGATAGATAGATAGATAGATAGATAGATAGATAGATAGATAGATAGATAGATAGATAGATAGATAGATCCCTGCCAGAAGCCAAGCCTTGTCAGTTAGTTTATTTATATAATCACGTTTCATGAAAGAACGCCCATTTGGAGACACCTCTGAATCTTCGCGCTGTTTGTTTCAAAATGGAAATCACGTGAAAATTTCAAAAAATGCCCGGACGTCTCTTAAACTAACTTTGAAATCTGCTGTAAAATCTCCAGAACACAATTTTTTTTGTTGGGTGGACATAATGATAAGGTTATATACTAAATCTCATCATTTTCCCTCAGTTGGTTAATGAGATATTGAATTTTATATTGAGGCAAAAAAAAAAAAAAAAAAAAAAAACACTATAGTGCATTATGGGTTCCGTGTATTCTGTACATGGACAAGTATTGGCTTGTATTGTTGCAATTATCTATAGTTCGTTCTGATTCACTTCCGTATGTTTACTGTTTATTTCACAGTATTGCTTGCATTATGTGCAAGGGCTTGTTGTTTACGTAAGTCATCCATGCCTGAAAAATGGGATACCTGTAGGGTGAATTTTTGCATTAGTTTGAGTATGCCAAGACCGCGTTAGTGCGTGAATTACTTTACGCATGTTGTGTTGACGTGTCATTTAACAATTGTCACAAGAAAATTTTTCCAGATATGCATACCACTTTGGTCTTGTTTGCATATTTAGCTGAATAAATGCCTAGGATTTGTGGGGAAAAAACCCTGGACTTATATACAGTGGTTTTCGCTTGCAACCCCCTGTAATACTATACTAATATGATAGATAATACAACATGTCTGCTACCACATTAATAACTTTTGACATCATAACTGTGACACACCCCTACTTCCAATTTACTGCCAAACCTTATTTAGGTCAAAATCTACTTGTTGGTTTGGCACTGAATCTAAGTATATTTACTTTAACAGCAGATGGAAGCTGTATTAAGGAAGAGACCAAGCTAAAGCAGCATTACACAAGGTGAAGAATTTTCTCTGCAGTTTACCTGTGCCAATCGAGGTGACGACAGGAATTGTGAAGAGCTACATTGAACCATTTATGATGTACAGAAGCGAATCAGGGACCATTAGCAGTCAAGTGAGAAAGTATATGGAAGCTAAGGAGATGTGATTTGATAAAAGAATGGCGAAAACATAGTGGAATGAGCAAAAGAGCAATAAAGATATCTTGAAAGAAGTTAACTCACAAACAAAACTGGTTACTCGCATCAGAAGAGGACAGCCCACACTTTTGTGGGCATTTCATGAGAAGAGGAAAGCTGAAGTTTGTAGTTACAACGGTGCAGTTGGAAGGGAGGAGAGATAGAAAGAGACAGCGAGGAGAGGAAAGCTGGAGTATGTCGTTACAACGGTGCAGTTGGAAGGCAGGAGAGATAGAAAGAGACAGCGAGAGAAGATGTTGGGCAGTTTGACATCATGGCATTGAGGAATGTCGGTATCAGAAATGATTGTCAGCACACGAGATAGAGGGCAGTGGACAATCATTATCATCAACACCACACATCATCGACTATAACAAGACCCTCTGCCAGATGAGCCCAATGGTTGACATCAAGCTGTATCAAACAACGCAAGGATGGCGTGTTCGGGATTCATTGACTGAAATGTAGTTTATAAACTGACACTCACATTACCTGAAATGTGATTACCAACACAGTTGAATGGGTAAAAGCGCTCATTCTTAAACATCCGGTGCGCTGATGCCGAGGTAGCGGGTTCACCCCCTACACTGGTCAATTGCACTAAAATGTTGATTTCTCGTCCTTGACTCGGGGACGTAAAATTACAAGTACCTCCGAAGTTAGAGTGGGTTCGCCTGATGGCGAGAGACACTGGTAATAGGGAAAGCTAATCTACTTCCCACGCAAAAATCCGCTCAGTGGACGGGAAGTAATATCACGTGCATGGACTACACTCGAGTTAATAGCTGGCGAGCGCAAAAATAAAAAACAAACAGTTAACTAGACTCATGAATGCGGGAAGATAGATGTAACCGTTAGATTACAAAACTGTATGACTATGTTTCTTTGCCATTTGTTTCCATTTCAATCAATCAGGTGCCATCTCCCCAAAGAAAGTTGGCTGCAATGGATCTCCACTGTCTGTCTCTCGCCCTGATTGTACATTCTGACAGACTGCTGTACGCCCATCTCTGGATGTTATCTTCCCACTTGTATCGTTGTCTACCTCATGCTCGCTTGCCTTCAACCTTGCCTTCCAGTATGATTTTAATAAGCGTGATATGTCTTATAACGAGGGTGAAATATTTCACTTGCCTCTCTTTTTTATTTCTTTTACCAACTCTCTTTTCATTCCCAATTTTCCCATGACCTCTCTATTTGAATGTTTCTGTTTCCATGAAATATGACATATTCTTCTATATATCCCCATTTCCAGGGCCTCTATTCCAGTGTCTAATTCAGTGGTTCTCAACCGGTGGGGACGTCGCAGTCAACTCCCTAGGGGGGAATTTTAGGGTTTCGAAGAGGGGAATTAAGATTATTTCAAGATCGCGCTAATACATGAACTGATTACATAATATTATTTTTTCCCTCCGTACTTTACGGTTCTGTACTTCTCGCCTTCTGAACTTCGTTTTATAACGTAAGTAGACCCGCAAATCACGTTTTATGTAGACGTCTAGACTTGTTCTTGTATGTGTTATTAAATTTAGCTTCCATTTGTACGTATACTGTGTAAGTGGGGGGGGGGGGGTTATAGAGAGAAAATACGAAAGGGGAGGAATGATGTTCTGGACATATGGTGAAGGGGGGCATGGGCCAAAAAAGGTTGAGAACCACTGGTCTAATTGCTTGCAAGCGACCAGGCTTCCTCACCATATAGTAGAGTTAAATATTCATAGCATTTGAGAATTTACATTTTTAATGCGTTGTTAATCTCTCTCTAAATGTTAATACTGATTCCATGTTGCTGAAATAACTCTGCAGAATGCACCTGACGAGATGCGGCGCAATATGCCAGGTGAGATGGCGTCTGTGCTTACATTCACAAAAGAAATACATTGTTTTGCATTCTTTTTATTATTTATGTTTCATTCATTTCCAATTAATAATTAATTATCATTAACTCTTTTGAGCTATTCTATTCAATATTGCTGAAAGTAACACTCTTTTTCTACGTGTAAAGACGTTTTGAATTCAGTGAAAATATTCCTGGAGAGCTGAGATGGCGCATTGTTTAGCAATCTTGCCTACAGTCCCAAAGGTCGTGTCTTTGAATACCGCTTGAAGCGGGGATTTCTTCTTCACTGCCCTGGCCTCCTAGGTCGTCGTAGCCTAAATACAGTCAAAAATCTACCCTAGTATTTCAGGATCCTCGCTGGTGCTACGAAGCTCGTGCACTGAGCTGAGATTCTCAAGACTCAGGCTGGAGTTAGGAGTAGAACGGAGCACTTATGAGGTACACCCGTGTGCCGTGATGTTGATCCGTCGACTAAACTCTAAAAAAGCATACCAGGACATTTACTGAGAAGTAAAGTTTTCGGCGAGAGTTTCACATCATCATCTGTCTTTTATCTACAGCACAAGCTTTCCACCAATTCTATAATACCAATGACAAACTTGAAAATGATTTTTTTTTAAAATGGAAAAGAACAATTACAACACGAAAATGAGATTCCTGAGAAGAATACTCAATGTATCAAGAAGAGAGAGAGAGAGAGAGAGAGAGAGAGAGAGAGAGAGAGAGAGAGAGAGAGAGAGAGAGAGAATCAGAAATAATGAAATCAGCAGGCTTGTCCATAGGAATGGGATTCCCATATGAATCCCATGGGAAACGTCCCATGGGATGGGATGGGACGGGACTGAAAATATTTGTATTTCCCATGGGACAGTAGCCTTGTCACAGCAACTTTTAAAAAACCTTTTTAAAGCCTTTTATCCTTCCTTTTTCTTTATATACTTGTATCAATTCTTTATCTCGTGGTGGGACACAGGATAAATTAATAAATGCACGCATGCGATAAATATTACCAACGTTTCAATGCCCATAAAAAAAAAATTACTCGCATTACTTTAATGAAGATGATGAAGAATTCTTAAACCACATTCCGAATATTGTTCAGATTAAAGGAATGCTGTACATACATGAGAAATTCAAAACTTTTTTTTGACAAACTAGAAATTGATGGTACTACATCTCATTTAATTTTGCTGTTATACTTCCTCCTAGACAATCAGTTGTACGAAGTAAGTGTTGATATTGACGAAGAAACTTCCAGCAGCATGGTGAAGAAATATTGTCAGAACTATCAGAAAATTATTGGAGAAAAACTTTTGCCATATTGCGGCAGTTCTTGGCAGTTACTGCAGCATTCCTTAGTATGGTTGACATTAAAGCCAACATAGAAGACATGGTCAAGTCAGTTGTTACTAAGAAGAAAGGGAATGTGGACACCAATAAATGGGCCAATGATTGGATCGCTTCTTCTAAGTCTGTTGTTCCAACTGTTATTTCACTCATCAAAGATTTAAATCTTTATTCTGAATCATCTGCTCTATGTGAGGTAGCAGGAATTGTATAACAAAAGCCGAAAAGTGATTTTGACTTAGTTTTTGATTCTCCACCAAACAAAGCACTTAAGTTTGATGACCCCAGAAACAAATGCCTTGAGGATGAAGTCACCATGTTTAAAAAATTACGGCAACCAACTTCACAACCATTAAATTACTGGAAAAATGAACATAGGTTTCCACTGCTAACAGCAAGTGCAAAAATTGTCTTGGCCATACCAGTGTCCTCAGCGGCAGTAGAGTACTTATTTAGTGCAGCTGGATTGTTGTTGAGTAAGTTACGAAAACGGATGTTACCAGCTCTCGTTATAAACTTTGTGTATATAAGATTTGCATGTAAGATGAAAATTGTGGAAATGGTTCAGGGATTACCTGGATTAACTGAATTATTAGAAACAGTCGATCAGCAGCAAATTGATAATGTGCTGAATAAGCAGAGTGACTCTGAAACAGAATGAGAGTGTCAGAACGACACTGAATTGTCATGTTTAGATTAAACTTTGTTTTAATAAAATACTCTTGAATATTGAAATTAATAAATTCTGTTGTTTTACATGTCTCTTTGTACATGTAATCCTATTTAGTAGACACTAACCCTAAACTTTCATAATTTTATTTAAACTGTATTCCATATTAGTATTATCATGGGAATCCCATGGGAATCCCATGGGATGGGACAGGCAAAATGACCGTGGGATGGGAATGGTGAAAAATGTGTCCCATGGACAAGCCTGGAAATCAGGACTACAGTAGGAGTAATAGTAGAGCTTGATTTCATTAGAAAACAGTAAGTGAAATTTTTCGGCCACATTACTAGGCAACCACCTGATAGTATACCACAACAAGCAATGATGTACAGACCAAATGGAACCAGAAGAAGAGGCCGACCATGTAAACGATGGACAGAGGGAATAACAGAGTCTATGGGAACCTTGATATATGAAGTCCTTAAACGGGCACGCTCAAGCTGTTTACGCTGCACCTCAACATGGCAAGGTACAAGAGGGACAAGATGAGGTCTATCAGTTTCCGATGTGTCTAAACATATGGGATTAGCACCATGTGCCTAGTGCACCTGATGGTGTCTTTACTTAGGCACCCTGGGCATGAGGGTGCATGAGGGTGCATGAGGGTGCATGAGGGTGCATGAGGGGGCATGAGGCGGAGATCTGGCCATAGATCGAGACACATTTGTGACGAAAACGGCGTTCTATCAAGGACACATATACTGACCGTATAAAATAACACATAGTAATACAGCTTTACATAACATAATTACAACACATACAGGACGTTGTGCCTTCACCAGCAAACAAATACATGCGAGAAACACAACATATAGTATAGGAGAAGATCCTCTGGTGACTACATTAAGGCATAAGGACTGGATGAGAAGAATAAACAGATGAAAAAAATTGGAGCAATGAAGAGAAAATGAAAACATGTTGCTGCTTAACTCAGAGTACGAGGCTATATTGACCGAACACTGTCAGGTCTCAATTTAATTTAAGCCTGGCAGATAGTGTTTTCCTGCATGATGCTTTGTACAGTGAAACATTAACTACTTTGAAATATACATTACTTTAAGTGTGGTATTCTAGATGTTACTTTACACTTATTTAATCACCAGGTGTATTTATTTACATGCTTTATCCTAGTTGTTATTTGAAGTATTTATATTATTGTTGCTACTTGAAATACTTATGTCCTAATTTGTCAACACCTCATGTGTAAGGCATCATCAGATTACTTCTCTCGCACCACACAAGAAACTTGCAAGGCGTGTGAGAGGAAATAAATGATACATTTTATTGCCGTTGGCTCTTCACAAGTACATAACAGTCGCTATCAAAACCACACACAAAGCCACAGAATTACTATCCCTAGTTTCTAAACCCTAATGCTAATTCTATCTATTTGGTTACACAAATCTCCTATCAATACTACAACGAGGTGCCCGCTACAAAGTCAGTCCCCAGTCTGACTAGCTTGCTCCCGTGGTTACACACCACGCGGAAGGACCTTGAGGTGTCCTTCGGCTTTCTGCGTGCCGTTCTGTTTGGCACGCTTACATTAGCTATTTTCTGTTGATTAGCAATCGTGGCTATCATGTAGGCGCCGTGATTCTGTCATGACCAGAGTGCTAACTATCTGGTCACCGTCTCCGTGTCTCATGAGAGAACTAGTTAATAGTTCTCCATTCTATCCCCTACCCTGCCCTTATTTCGGGTCAAGGTATCATCTCTATTCTATATGAGGATGACCTCTTCCCGGTGGTGTTCTATCTTGAGGCAGACCTCTGGCCTCCTAGTTCAGTCTTTGACACACACCCTCCCCTCCTGTGTTGCGTCATCAACTTTGACTCATTGGTTGTGACGCAAGAGGTTTCTAAAAAAATAGTGTATCTAATTTTTGTCAAAGACTGTAGATAACCTGCCTTTGGGCTACGTAATAGACTTCTACTGCCTATTGTCACAATGTTGTATGACTTTACTTGGTTACTGGCAATTGCCACAAACTTGTCTGGTTGGCGTGAGCCCTCTTCTCAATCGCAATATTATATTAATTAGAGGTATGTCTGAACCGGACCGTTGTCTAATAAGACCTGCCCTCAAATAGTAAATTAACTCACTACCCATACAAAGTTGACTTTCTTAGGGTCAACACATGAATTGCTTCATGTCCCCCATATAATATTAAACAACCATTACACAAGCTGTGTGCGACAGGCTTTACCTATCTCGCTTCCGCGTGTAAAGTTATCTTTCACTGTTAAGTTAGTGTTTCGTTGTCTATTATGTCCCCTGACCCGGAGTTATCTCCCTTTGATCTACAAAAAGTGTATGCAATTTATATGTTTGTTTTTCTGGTTGTTTGCGTGTTTGGATTATATTAATAGTATAATCTACTCTCTAACATGTGTATCTAACTATCATGTGTATGTAAGTAAGTTTTCAAGTGCCATAATTCGGTTGAATGAGGCCACAAAGAAGTGTATCACACTAATTAGTGACTACATATCCGTCTTATGGGACTTAAAATACTTTCTCCAAGATCTACATTAAACTACACACACCACATTCATCACAGCGCAACAAAGAAAGCACACATTTGACGCAGACCAAAAAAAAAAAAGTCCCGTTAAGCGGCAGAAAAATCCGCTGACCGATCTCACTCTCTCTTGTATAATTTACATTCGCTCTCACTTTCACACTTCAGTCAGTCCTATTTCACTTTCACACATCTGTCACACATTTTCCACTTTCACACTTCTGTCACACATCTCTTACCCTCACTTCTGTCACACATCTTTTACCCTTATTTCTGTCATACATCTTTTACCCTCAGTTATTTAAAACCTTAGAGTGACACTGTACAAGTATGGCTCAGTTTGACCGAGTTGAGCCTCATGACTGTGCGTAAATTGCTGCACAAGTCAAGTATTTACAATATATTTACATGTAAGAAAAAGGGTTGATGGTTTGTACCCTGGTATTGTTCACCACTATATTCTATTACAATAATATTCTAAATACTAACATACTAATACTAGTTATATAAATATATATTTAATGTGTTACCTATCTTAATCTATCTGTCACATTAATCCTCAAACATTAATCTTTAGCTGTGGACATTAATCCTCACAAAAGCTTACATTACTCCTAATATTTATCTAACTTAAGGGATGTAATCTAACTATTTAAAATGACATTGATGTGAGATGAGTTATGTACCTTTGTGAAATGGGTAATGTGAAATGTAATAAGTTACGTACCTTTCTACCATGGGTGATGTTAAATCTAACACAATTATAACTACTGTTTTTAAATGAAAAAAAACTATATGATTGATATTCTTAATCTAAATGGTGTGAATGATGTATTTTTACTTGTATAATCTATTTATCCTATTACGGTGTTAAACTACTTATAATACTAAATGATAATATTGTTTAATGGATTGAATCATTAAGATGGAATGCGCTCAAATGAAATGAAACAAAGTGAAATGTAATAAACTAAATGGTACTATTACTATCTAAATTTATTATTGTAGTTTATAATTAGTTGTTATCTTTAAATTCCTATTCTACTTTTAAGCTAAATAAGTGGGTAAATTAATAATCTGTCTAACGTAAAAAAAAAAATGAAAACTATTATATTATCTAAATATAAATATAACTTAAATGAGATAATTTACCTATAATTTATGACTATATTAAAACGTTATAATACATATCACAATGAGTATTCATATACATGGTATTTAAATACCTCAGGTTAGTCGTTGCCCTTAATGTTCAGAAAATGCTTTCATTGGCATACTATCTATACAATTGTCCTGGGTATATGAAATACATCACATAGTCACACTTGTGTCTTATGGGTATTGCACCTGTCGAGTTCGCTTGTGTCGTAGACCACTGTTTTCGTGTCTGTATTCATGTAATGTTCTGACACTGTTTTTCTCTGCTTAACACAAATGATTCACTGGAACACATATGGAGCCTAGCAAGTAATGAGCTGTCCTCGTTCACAAAGTGATATATTTGTTCCCAGAGAAAAGTTCTTAATTTGGATGTCTACGGACACATAGTAATTCAATGTTCTTAGTACCCAGTTCAGCACAAAATGTCTATGTATTTGTAACATATTTTACATAGAATATTTTACTGTACTAAGTTAACATCTATTACTCTACACTCTTATGTGGAATCTCTGGTATTTCTACCTCAGATGGTCGACTAAGGGTATCAGCCAAGATGTTATCCTTACCCTTGATATGCTCTATACTAAAGGTGTAATTTTGTAGTATTAGCGACCACCTGTATATATGGTCATTCCGATGTACACCACTCTGTATGACCGTGATTGGGGAGTTGTCAGTCTGGACAATGAAGTGAACACCTGCCAGATATCGATGGAGCTTCCTCACCGCATAGATGACGCTTAGGGCTTCCAACTCTGATATTGAATATCTGGACTCAGTAGGTGTGATCTTACGGCTCACGTAGCAAATCGGGTGGAAGATGCCATCATAAAATTGGCCTAATACTGCAGCGATGGAGATTCTGCTGGCATCTGTCCTAAGATAATAAACGAGCCTAGGATTAGGCAGGCGGAGAATTGGTACATTACTAAAAAGGATTTTCAATTTTGACAATGCAGAAATTAATAATGCATCTTTGACATCTAATTTTACAGATGCTTTTAAAACATTGGAAAATACACTTGTAATTTCCGCTAAATTTGGTATGAATTTGCTATAGTAATTTACTAGCCCCAAAAGGCTTCTGACCTGCTTTTTTGTGGTAGGCATGGTCAGGTTCATAATTTTGGTAATAATTTTATTGTCAGTCTTAAGTTGACCCTGAGAAATGACATGACCCAAAAAGTCAATTTCTTTTAGGCCCAATTCGACTTTGCTCGGTTTGACAGTGAGCCCGAAGAGTCGCAACCTATCAAAGACATGTCTTAGTTTCAGTAAGTGTGTTGTCCAGTCATCAGTATGGACACATATATAATCTATATAGGTCACTGTATTCGTCACTCCATGAAGTAGATCTCTAGTTAAGCGTACGAAAGTGGCAGGAGCATTTCGAAGTCCGAAAGGAAGAAAACGCCACTCGTATAGTCCTAAAGGTGTTGAAAACGCAGTAAGATGGATGGATTGAGACTGCATAGGGACCTGCCAATATCCCTTAGTAAGATCTAGTGTAGAAAAGATTTTGGAGGTGGACATGTCAAGAATAAGATCTTCGCAGGAAGGAATTGGCTCTGCGTCGATCTTAGTGACGTTGTTTAGTTTTCGATAGTCCACACAGAGACGAATTGTAGAGGCCTTTTTCTTAACTAGGACGATTGGAAAAGAGTACTCAGAAGTGGATTTCTG
The DNA here is from genome assembly GCA_963921405.1 of Cepaea hortensis. Lineage (NCBI taxonomy): Eukaryota > Metazoa > Mollusca > Gastropoda > Stylommatophora > Helicidae > Cepaea > Cepaea hortensis. The sequence continues at coordinate 15,804,201 of OY992877.1, forward strand.
GATGATCCCACTAGCTTCTAAATTAAGAATTTCCTTATTTAGATTCTCCCTATAGCTAAGTGGGATTGAGTACGGCCTGCATTTAATAGGCTTAGAGTCCGAAAGAAGAATGGAGTGTTCGATTCTGTCCGTCCTACCTGGAATGTCAGAAAATATGTCTTTGTATTCCGTCACTAATTCTACTAATTGTCGTCGTTGACTGTCTGTTAGTCCCTGTTCTATCTGTATGCTCTCTAATGTAGCAGTCTTGTCCACAATAGGAACGGGTAGTTCCATTCGTCGTCGTCGTCTACCTGATTCAGTACGGTGGTGGTACTAAGTGCGTATTCTTTATTCTCGCTAGATGTATGGATATCGTCGGATATGCCAGTCTCGCTAACTAGTGTAGTTGCGTTGTGTATGTCTGTCGTCTGATCACTCGGTGTGGGTGCACTTTGTTCGTCTGTCACTACTTCTGTCTGTTGTCGTGAAAAGTAAGGTTTCAGCATGTTGACATGGAATATCTTTAAGTGTCCGTTTATTGATATTTCATAGTCAACATCTGAAATTTTACGTACCACCTTGAATGGCCCTTGCCATGAGGTCAATAATAAATTTCGTTTGTCTGGAAGTAACAAAAGTATGTCTTGATCTGGTTCAAGATCAATTGTTCTTGCACTTTTGTTGGCATATTGGCGGTAGATTTGACCCTTCCTCTCCAAAGCTGCCTTCGCTATAATACACGATTTCATGATTTTGTCTCGTGTGTCTGTCACCATTTCGTAAGGTGTTTTTGGGGTGGGAATTTCAATGGAATTAGTGATTACCTGATGGTAAATGGTTAGGGGTCCCCGTGGGTTAGCCCCGTACACTAATTCAAACGGTGAGAAACCCGTGCTTGAATGGGGAATCTCCCGATAGGCGAACAGCACTGTTGGTAACAGTGTATCCCAATCAGCTGGGTTTTCTGCTGTCACCTTAGCCAGCATATGCTTAAGATCTCCGTTAATTTTTTCTACAATTCCATTGCTGGCTGGATGGTATGCTGTTGTAAAGTGTTGTCTAATCCCTAACATTTTTGTAAGGGCTTGCGTTGCAGCCGATATGAATTGAGTTCCACGATCGGATATTATGGTCCGTGGAAATCCGAATCGTGAGAACAGGTGTAGAAATACATTGGCAACGTCTTTGGAGGTGATGTATTTCAAAGCTACTGCCTCAACCCACCTTGAACAGAGGTCGACCATCGTTAATATGAAGCGATTTCCTTTGCTGGACACCTGATTCAGGGGTCCAACAATATCTACCGCCACAATCTCAAATGGCCTAGAAGCCAGTGTAGAAGGTTGTACCTCAGCTGTAGGATGTTTACCCTTACGTACTAACTGTTGACAGACATTACACGAACGACAAAATAATTTTATATCATTGCAAAAACCTGGCCAATAAAAATGAGCCTGAATTCTGGCCCTGGTTTTGTCGTACGCCAGATGACCAGCAAACGGTGACTCATGTGCAATCTTTAGCACAGTAAGGCGGTGTTGTACAGGTAACACCGTTTGCTGAATCTCATGGTTACCTGTTGTATAATATCTCGTAAGAATGCCATTGTTAAGCCTAAAAAAACATGATGCATTTTTGGTCACTTTGGCTCTTTCTTTCAATAATTTTAAATATGGAGACACACTAGGATCAGCTTTCTGCTGTTCTATGAATTTTTGTCTGTTGGTGTCATCTGTGCCAGTTGGAGAAAGCAAGAGTAGTCTTTCATCTTGTAGTGTGTCTTGATGTTTTACAGTGTCTGCTCTGGTTATTGCATTAGCTGCATTTAATCTTTCCCATGCAGCTATTTCATCGCTAGTACATTGTTTCACTTGGGGTAAGCAACCCAAAATTAAATCAGTACAAGGGTTGTCAAGTATAGCACAAGTAAAGGTACCAGAAAGGAAAGGAGTGTCAATACGGGCTTTGGCCAAAGGGTAAATTTCAATGTTCCCCGAAAAGGTTCGGCATTTGACAGAGTCGCCTGTATAGTCATCTGGACTCACCAGTTCCTTTCTAAGACCAATAAGGGTGCTGCCGCTATCCAGCAAACATTGGCATGGTCTATCATTGACCATTGCATTGTGGAACACCAAATTGCCTCTGGAGGCTAATGCTGCATTTACATTCTCAGTTGAGAACGGTACTGTATGTCCACATTCTAATTTTCCGTCTGCATGAAATTGGTGACATCGTTCACAACTGTCAAAACTTAATATATCGTTCACACAACACACATCTTCAGATTGGTTGAAAGGTAATACATTCTCAACTTCACACTCAGTCTCACTACCACTATCAGAAGATGTATCAATCAAAATAGCATTGTTGGCTTTCATACGTTGGCGGCCCTGACACTTATTTTAATAATGGCCGTAGCTGGAACAAAAGAAGCATTTGATTGCACGCCTGTATGCAGATCTTTTGTTTTGTTGCTTCTTGATAACATTTTCAAGATGCGCCGGATAATTTGGCGATTTGTCACACATGGAATAAGTGTCATGCAAAAGTTGACAATAAATACATTTTGATACTTTCCTATCTTTTGTGTCGATTTTCTGAAAGGGTTTTCTCTTACTTTGATAATTTTTTGGTTGGTCTTTCACAAAGGACACTACTTCAGAGTCATTTGAGGTCTTAAAAATATCTCTGTTAGAAGAAAAATATGCAGACCCTTTCTTTTCGAACTGCTCTATGTTCTCAATGTCTGACTGCTGTAGAAATTTAGCAAAAGGAGATGGTATAGTGGACATGATTTTATCCATGGCTATTAAATTTTTAAGTCTATCAAAGTCTTTTCCTATGTTAGCTGCCTTAAGCCATCTATTTAGTACACTCTGAACATTTGAGACGTAGTCAATGAAAGTCTCACTAGGTTTAGGTTTTAAATTTGAGAACTGAACCTGATACCCAGGGGCATCAAGTAAAAAGTGTTGCATTATTCTATCATGGATGTATTGATAGTTAGATCTAAGTTCAGTTGGTATAGCTTCTATCACTTTAAGGGGCTCACCACTTAGGTTCTTCATATAAATCATAGCCCACATGTCTATTGGAACTTGGTGATATTTAAACTGATACTCGACATTTTCTGTCCAGGCTGATATTGAATCTTCTTTACAATATGGTTTGATAATATTTTTGTATTTGTTGAACTTATTTTCTTCTTGTTGACTTTTAAGTTTAGTGGCAGAGATCTCTGCGTGTGAGTCTACATCCATCTCTTTCATCTTTAACTGTGTCTCTGATTCTACTTGTATTTGTTTTTCCTTAATTCTTGCCATTTCATCTATCTCTTTTTGCTTTAATTCTCTCTCCTGATCTAATGTCTTTTGTTTTAGTTCTTTTTCCTGCTCTAATTGCTGTTGCTTTAATTCTAGTTCTTTCTGTTTAATCTCCTTATCCTGCTCTAACTGTTGTTGCTTAACTTCCTTATCATGCTCTAACTGTTGTTGCTTAATTTGCACTTCTTTTTGTTTTGTTATCTCAGCTAGTTGTATCTGGTGTTGTCTTTCCTGTGCGCGTTCATCTCTCTCTGCATCCTTTGCTTCTTTAAATTTCTTATCAGCATATTCTTCTAGCTCTTTACCTGTGTATTGCATTTCTTTGCCTGCTTTTACGAAGTCAGCTAAAGTAGCCATGATGTTAGGTAAATAGCTAGCGTTGACCTACACTGAAGTTCTTATTCACTTATTTTTCTTTGATATGTTATATTTGTTAATATCTGAGCACTGCAAATTGTACTCTTTGTGTATAACCTGAAAAATTTAGTCCTGCGAAAAAACAGAGCACAAAAGTATGCTAATGCATTACAAGCTGAAAAAGAGATGCACTATTAATCACATAGCATGCCAAATATGTAGTTTTTACTCAACTTAATGTTCCCGAAACAAGGAACACACTCCGGTAACAAAGGTCACCTTATTTGGCGCTTCAGTATCGCCACGAGTTCTCTATCTAGGTCACATGTTTGGCACTTCGGCATACACACCAATCTTATAATCAGCTGTTGTTCACCCTGGTTTACAGAGCAGCAACAATTAGCAAATAGCAAACGACATATTATTCGACAATTTGACAAAATGACAATGACATGCCCACGAACAAACCAGAATATAGTTTACTTAATATTAAATTGTCAATGTCCTGTCTTCGTTCTAACCGTATATGCCTTTCGTCACTAACCTAGTTTAATCTATGCAAGTGTTGTGCAGACCAGTCTAATTTGCCTGGCTGAAAATAGTGCCATCGTGACGGTAAACACAAGAAAAAATACGAAAAACAAATTCAATAACTGCTTTGAAATAAACGAAAATATATTAATATAGTTTAAATAAACAAATATATTCAATTAGTAACTCAAATAAATAAATAATAGGTAATATAAAGCACTGATTCAGGCGGGCAGCAGTTTACCGATTTGTAAACACTCAGATGCTGATTGCCATTGGCGTAACCCAACTGCTTGTCAATCGTGCTACGTCAGAGGCGCAGCGCTATTTTTAGCTTGCAAAAATCGATAATGTTGCTGGCTGTGTATCGCTCCGCCAAGAATCATTTTTGATAGTTATTCATAAATAAATAAATAATTACATGAATAAATAACAGAAAATAATAATATCAATACTTACAACTTTGAAGAAACACATGATTTAAGTATATAATATTTTACTAAACATAAATAAGCACTATTTCGTCACGATAGGCACAGTTTCGTTAGCAACTTGTCCTAGTTCTGCACAAGTTACTCGTCACTGACACAAATTAAATCACTACTTCACTATTTGTAAACTTAGTCTAGAGCCGTGGATGAGTGTATTTGCTTGGCGCTTTCGTCCAAGCACCACTTCTGACACCACATTAATCTTTGCCTGTCAACACCTCATGTGTAAGGCATCATCAGATTACTTCTCTCGCACCACACAAGAAACTTGCAAGTCGTGTGAGAGGAAATAAATGATACATTTTATTGCCGTTGGCTCTTCACAAGTACATAACAGTCGCTATCAAAACCACACAAAAAGCCACAGAATTACTATCCCTAGTTTCTAAACCCTAATGCTAATTCTATCTATTTGGTTACACAAATCTCCTATCAATACTACAACGAGGTGCCCGCTACAAAGTCAGTCCCCAGTCTGACTAGCTTGCTCCCGTAGTTACACACCACGCGGAAGGACCTTGAGGTGTCCTTCGGCTTTCTGCGTGCCGTTCTGTTTGGCACGCTTACATTAGCTATTTTCTGTTGATTAGCAATCGTGGCTATCATGTAGGCGCCGTGATTCTGTCGTGACCAGAGTGCTAACTATCTGGTCACCGTCTCCGTGTCTCATGAGAGAACTAGTTAATAGTTCTCCATTCTATCCCCTACCCTGCCCTTATTCCGGGGCAAGGTATCATCTCTATTCTATATGAGGATGACCTCTTCCCGGTGGTGTTCTATCTTGAGGCAGACCTCTGGCCTCCTAGTTCAGTCTTTGGTGTCTTTACTTAGGCACCCTGGGCATGAGGGTGCATGAGAGTGCATGAGGGTGCATGAGGGTGCATGAGGGGGCATGAGGCGGAGATCTGGCCATAGATCGAGACACATTTGTGACGAAAACGGCGTTCTATCAAGGACACATATACTGACCGTATAAAATAACACATAGTAATACAGCTTTACATAACATAATTACAACACATACAGGACGTTGTGCCTTCACCAGCAAACAAATACATGCAAGAAACACAACATATAGTATAGGAGAAGATCCTCTGGTGACTACATTAAGGCATAAGGACTGGATGAGAAGAATAAACAGATGAAAAAAATTGGAGCAATGAAGAGAAAATGAAAACATGTTGCTGCTTAACTCAGAGTACGAGGCTATATTGACCGAACACTGTCAGGTCTCAATTTAATTTAAGCCTGGCAGATGGTGTTTTCCTGCATGATGCTTTGTACAGTGAAAATTAACTACTTTGAAATATACATTACTTTAAGTGTGGTATTCTAGATGTTACTTTACACTTATTTAATCACCAGGTGTATTTATTTACATGCTTTATCCTAGTTGTTATTTGAAGTATTTATATTATTGTTGCTACTTGAAATACTTATGTCCTAATTGTTATTTTACACGTTCTTATTATATTTGCCACTTTGAATGTTATTTTCCACACTTGTTTCCCTTCACGGACGTTTTTTCCTCACTCGATGTGTTATTTTAAATGTTTTATCCTAGTTGTTATTTGAAGTATTTATATTCTTGTTGCTACTTGAAATATTTCTGTCCCAGTTGTTACTTTACAGGTTCATATCATATTTGTTACGTTGAATGTTTCTTTAGTTATTGTTACTTTCAACATCGCTATCCTGGTTGCAAATGTGAATGTTTTTATCACTGTTGTTACTACAAAAGTGTCTTCACTAGTTGTTACTTTAAAGGATCCTATCTCAGGTATTACTTTAAATGTTTCTATAGTTGTTGTTACTTTTAATATTTGTACATGTTATTTTAAATATTATAGTCGTTACTTTAATTACTTGAATCTTGGGTGCGGAAGACGTGCTGGCGCAGTGACTAGCAAACGAGCATGCTGATTCAGTGATTAAGTGTTTGAAAACCCACCGAAATAAATTGTTTTGAATTAAGCAGGGCTGTCAAGTAACTCCATCAAAATGGATACCTGGATTTTCATGAGGAGTAATGAAAGTGACCACATTACTCATCGAATGACGACCGGTCTATAGAAATGAGAGGCTACCACCCTATACCCAAGAGACTTGAAAACGTTAAAATTAGATTTAAAAATCCAAGATGTGCTCTAAAAGTCTTAAATTCTACATATCGATTATCTTAACTCGTAGTCTCGAGTGACTAGGTCGACATATTCATGACCTGGCAGAGAAAGAGTCAACTTAAAAGATGTCCAAGACAGAAAGACGAGAAAGGACAAGTACATTCACTGTTCTACCGGAACTCTTATAGAACATTACGGAAACATGCACATCTCACATCGTTCTACTTGAACTCCTATAGAACATTACGAAAACATGCACACTTCGCATTGTTCTACCTGTTCTCCTATAGAACATTACGCAAACATGCACACCACACATTGTTCTATCTGAACTCCTGTAGAACATTACGCAAACATGCACTCCTCACATCATTCTTCCCAACAGACAAAGACGGCAGTCGGCGGTAATAGTCTTTAAAACATCCGCAAAGAAGCTTCCGTGACCCCATGCACAGACCTAATCCCCTGTTTCACCATAAATGCGGACTCCAGGAATCAACGGGCGAGGGAAATAAAACAAGTCGCCCAGGCTTGATGTCTTGTATTTGTCTGTAAACACAAAAACCTTCTCGCTGGTTCACATTCTACTCATACAGCCATTTGATAATCGATACTTGAGAGACAAATTATGGCAATTTCCTCTAGGATGTATTCTTTTATATAGCCAATAAATTAGAAGGGCAGATTTCATTAACACTAGTTGCCTGTGTGTTGTCTGGTTGGACATAAGGAATTAATTATTTCTAGACTCAGATAATAAAAATCTGGCGCGCCTTTCAACGTTATTGGCATTCCTGGCTTCTTCAGAGCTTGTTTGGCCGTGATTATAAACAGCTTGGTTTGGCTTTCATCGAGGTAAAGACTGGCCGAGCAAAGTGTATACAGTAAAGAGAGAGGTAGTGAGTGAGAAGGAAAGAAAGAGAGGGTGGGAGAAAGTACAGCGAGAGAGAGAGAGAGAGAGAGAGAGAGAGAGTGTAAGGCAATAAGAGAGAGAGAGAGAGAGAAAGAGAGAGATATCGTGACGGTGAGAGAGCGAGAGAGAAACAAGAGAGAGAGAGAGAGAGAGAGAGAGAGGGAGAGAGAGAGAGAGAGACAGACAAGATAGAGAGGGAACACAGCGCGAGGGTGTGTGAGAAATATAAAGGGAGAGAGAAATTAATGAATGAATGTGTGTGTGTGTGTGTGTGTGTGAGAGAGAGAGAGAGAGAGAAAGAGAGAGAGAGAGAGAGAGAGAGAGAGAGAGAGAGAGAGAGAGAGAAGACACAAGTGCGAAAAAGAGTGCAAGACGCACACATTTCTATGTGGCTCATATTCAACACATTAAGACTCATATCGCCATATAAAAATCAATACTTGAGAGAAAAGTTATTTCAATTTCCTCTAACATTTCCATTAGGATGTATTCTGCCACATAGCCAATAAATTAGAAGGGCAGATTTCATTAACACTAGCTGCTAGTGTGTTGTCTGGTTGCACATAAGGAATTAATTATTTCCAGACTCAGATAATAAAAATCTGCCTCGCCTTTCAACATTACTGGCATTCCTGGTTCCTTCAGAACGTGTTTGTCCGTGAGTATAAACAGCTTGGTTTGGCTTTCAGCGAAGTGAAGTAAAGTATGTACTGTAAAGAGAGAGGCAGAAGGAGATACGAAAAGAGAGAGTGATAGTCAAAAGAAAGAGCGTGTGAAACGAAATGTGTGTATGAAAGAGAGAAAGAGAGAGAGAGAGAGAGAGAGAGAGAGAGAGAGAGAGAGAGAGAGAGAGAGAGATTGAGAGAAAGACTGAGAGAGAGTGCGCGAGAGAAAGATTGAGAGAGAGAACAAAGGGCAGGGCAAAAAGTGGTACAAGTGTGTGTGAAAGATAAAAAGTGTGTGTGTGTGAGAGAGAGAGAGACAGAGAGAGAGAGAGAGAGAGAGAGAGAGAGAGAGAGAGAGAGAGAGAGCGAGAGAGAACGGACTTTATTTTAAAAGGGGAACAAATTGGGCACGCAGGCCCGTCTTACATTCGGCCCTTCCAATCACTCATCTTTCGTTCATCAATAGTGCATAGGAAAAACATTGTCAAATGAATTTTGTAACATAAACAATGCATATTACCATGTTATGAGACACATCCACCACCCGCCCACACATCCCCCATTCACCCTCACATCCCCCACCCAACCACACACACACACACAAACCCCAGGCACATATACATTCCCCCACCCATCTATCACATCTCCACACCTACAAATATACCCACCCACACACACTCCCACCAACCACACATCCCATCCTCCCACACCCCAAGCACACATACATTCCCCAACCCACACCCCCCCACCCACACACATCTCCCCACCCACTCACATATCCTCCACCCGTTCCATTACCCACCAACAATCACCCACCCACATATCCTCTTCCACCCACTCACCTCCAACCACCCAGCTAAACACACATCTCTCAACCACACAACCCCCACACACACACACATCTCAACGCCATCTCACATATCCCGCACCTACCCACACAAATTCCGCACCCACCCACATAATCTCCCATCTCCCCCAGCCCACTCATGGATCCCGAGCCCACCCATACAAACACCCCCCCCCCCCACCATCTCCTAACCTACACACACACACACACACTCACCCACCCACATATCCTCTACCCATCCACACATCCTCCACCCAGCCATCCCACAACCAAACATCCCTTAACCACACATCCCTTAACAACACACCCTTACCCATATACAACCACCCACCCACACATACTCTACCCACCCACCCATCCCCCAGCCACACATCCCTTAACCACACACCCCTATCCATATACACACACATCCCCACCCACACACATCTCCCCACCCATACACACATCCCTCACACACATCCCCAACCACCAACACATCCCCCATTCACAAACACACACCTCCCATTCACGCACACCGAATCCACACACACATCCCCCACCCATACACTCATCCCCCTCACACATCCCTCCACATAGGTACTTATCCCTCAACCACTAAGAGAGAGAGAGAGAGAGAGAGAGAGACAGAGAGAGAGAGAAAGAGAGAGAGAGGAGGCGTATGCGAGAAAGCTTGTGATATATATATATATATATATATATATATATATATATATATATATATACACACACCGAGAGAGAGAGAGAGACAGAGAGAGAGAGAGACAGAGAGACAGAGACAGAGACGAAGAAGAGAGACAGAAAAAAGAGACTGAGAGAGCGATGGTGTGTCAGAAATTGTATGTATGTGTGGGAGAGAAAGAGGAGAGTGATTATGTACTTGGTTGCTGGGTTAGTTGGTTGGTTGATCCATTGGTTGATTGTTTGGTTGATCCATTGTTTGATTGGTTGGTTAGTTGTTTGGACGGTTAGTTGGTGTGTTGGTTGGTCTATTGGTTGGTTGGTTAACTGGTTGGTTGGTTATTCAGTTGGTTGGTTGTTTGTTTGGTTGCTAAGTTAGTTGGTTCATTGGTTGGTTGGTTAGTTGATGCCCGGTTAGTTAGGTGGTTGATTGCTCAGTTAGCTAGTTGGTTGGTTGTTAGGTTAGTTGGTTGGTCCATTGGTTGGTTGATTAGTTGGTTGGCTTGGTGGTTACTCGGCTAGCTGGTGTGTTGGTTGGTCCATATTTTGGTTGGTTGTTCGGTTAATTGGTTGGTTGGTCCATTAACTGGCTGGTTGCTAAGTTAATTGGTTGGTCCATTAGTTGGTTGGTTGCTCGGTTAGTTGGTGTGTTGGTTGGTCCATTTGTTGGTTGGCTGTTCGGTTACTTGGTTGGATGGTTGATTGGTTGCTCAATTAGTTGGTTGTTTGGTCCATTAGTTGGTTGGTTGGTAGGTTAATTGGCTGGTCCATTTGCTGATTAGTTGCTCAGTTGGTTGGTTGGTCCAGTAATTGGTTTGTTGCTAGGTTAGTTGGTGTGTTAGTTGGTCCATTTATTGGTTGGTTGTTAGGTTAGTTGGCTGGTTGTTCCATTGGTTGGTAAGTTGATTGCTCGGTTAGTTGATTTGGTGGCCCATGGTTAATTGGTTGGTTGGTTAGTTGGCGGGTCCATTGGTTGATTGGTTGGTTGGTTACTTGCTTACTCGGTGTATCGTCTGGAATCTTGTGTATGTCCGATACAATGGTATTCATGTGGTTTCAGCCCCGAAAAGAGTCTACCAGAATGAGTTTGGTTGAGATGTCTCTCCGACCCGGTACCGAAGTACTATGGTGCAGAGCTCACCTTCTGCTACCCAAGCTATACAAACGTGCCAGATCGGCATGTGAACTTCCCATCTGCGGAGTGGCACGCTATGACGTAGCAAGGGTGGGATTCAGCACACCACGGAGCTGCAAGTTGGGGTTGGGGTGAGACTGGTCATGTTTCCTTCAGGAGTTTGATGCATTTCCATCTAAACAGACCAGCGGACCCGTTAGCCAAGTTGATAGGGAACTGCGTAGATAATATCATGAGTACGGTCTGAGTTCGTCGCCTGCTATGTGAGGGAAAGATTGGCCACTTATACCTCCGGGCATGCAGGCCTACAGAATGTGACTGCCCTAGCAGAAACTGCTTCGGCCCAGATTATATTCTTATTTTTTTTTGGTTCAGCAGACTTCACCTCGCCGGTTCTGTGTCCTTGGGGCTACTGACGCAGTTCGTAATCCCGCATACCGCGTCCAAAACACAGCTGAGGGCGATTGGCAGCAGATCGCATTGCGTTGGGTTTATAAAATGGTATGAGTACTGGTATTTCAGAAAGCAATGGCAAACTACTGAAAGCAAACTTGCCAAGACATCAAAAACAGCCAACAAATTCTGGAGGTGACTGTTACGTCCTGTTAAGGATATGCAACTAACTTTTTAAAGACTTCAACTCAATGGTCAGAAGACAGACACAAGCGAGACAACTTAAAACGTCTCCGAATTCTTGACCCCGTTCTAGGAGCTGTCTACATTCCTCAGAAGATGGAGATCATCATTGCCCAACTCCTTCGAAGTCGGAGAGTGTCTGTCTGTACGGCGAGGCACCACCAGTCTGCACACCAATAAGCCAGACATGGGACAACGGATACTCACGCAAACCTCAGTCCGGTATGACATCACACTGATGTTTGACAACAGGATGTCTTCATCCGACATACAGGACTTCACGTTGGAGTTCACAGCCAGCGAACACAAGCAAGCAAGCATGGCCCAAAGGATACGCGCTCTCTCTAAATCTTCCAGTGTGTTGATGCCGAGGTAGCGGATTCAGCCCCTACACCAGTCAGTTGGACTAAAATGTTGACGTCTCGTTCTTGACTCGATGACTTAAATTACAAGTACCTCAGAAGACGGAGTGGGTTCGCATGATGGTGAGGGACACTGGTAATAGGAAAAGCTAATCCACACACACAATTCAGTCCGGTGCACTAAACGTAGTAGCATTATATGGACTACGGCAGCACCGTTTGCCTGTCAAATATGGATGACAGGGACAGTACATGTTGCATACATATAATAGGGGTGTCCCTTGTACAGCCGAGAATAACTCGCACGGGCCTATTTTGTACATGGAAAAGAAATTTCATCAGAGGATAGACAAGAAAGAGCCTCACTAATCCAACACGAAGAGAAGAGTAAATAAATCAAGTAAGACTAGCGTAACTCTAGGTGTGTCAGTCCTGCAAACGAAACGAGGAAATAGATATCACGCCGCAATCGACAAACTTGGATCATATTGTTGACACAACCTGTTCAAGAAGTCAATACATTCCACTTCCGTATTTATAAATAGTACGCTATTATTTAAGTATCGTTTACTTTGAATTCTTAGGTTAACCCCTCTTCGGTGTCACGTTATGCACGACTAGTACTTCTAACATTCTCTAAAACATTTGTTTGTTTTCTGTTCTTTGAAAGTGATGGCAGCCGCCGACATGGAGCAGAGAATGTTGTTTACATTCCACAAGCATCTGATCATTTTGTGGTAAAGTAGGGTTTGTAAATGTTGACAGTGTCTCAAAGTCAGCTGGTGAAGTTGGAACTCATACAAAATAAGGCCGCGTGAGACCTCAGGCGGCCTTAATTTCTCAGGCTCAAGACCTCCATGCCATACACCGCAAGACAGTAAATGACAGTTGACAGAGTCCTTCTCGGCTGTACAAGGAATACTCCCTATTATATGTATGTGGCATATAGTGGCCCGCACTCTTTATTTGGCAGGTAAAAGATGCTCCAGGGCGAGGACTGCAGCAGACAGGGAGCATCCTCTGTCTAAAGCTTTCAATGATAACAAGAGATAAGTTGAGGAGAGGCAGGTCTGAGGTGGCACATGCTGAGGACACAACCAGTTAAGTGTTTGGGCTTGTTAGGATAGGGTATGGAAAATAATATATGACGGCGCCGCTTAACAAGTGAGCATTGCATAGAGTTAGAGTTGCATTGGGCAGAGGGTGCTGAGAATGGCCAGCTGATATTATAGAAGCGTCCGATCAACAGCTGATAGAAGGCGGCACACACCCTAGCGATGTAACTACACACCGATAGGTCTGTGATATGAAAGGATCCGACAGCGGCCTTAGGCATATATTCCTATGCGTGCAGTTGGTTTGCCGGGACTGCTGTCTGTTCCACTTTTCACCTGAGGCAGTGAGAAGTAATTTTCACTGGCACAGGAATGGAACATTATGGGGTAAATCTTTGCCGTGAAGTTGGAGCTACGACTAATGACTAATAACAAACATAGCATGTTCAAGGGAATTAAAACTTCTCGGCTGTGTCCAACTGTGATATTTGTACCCTAGGACGTAGACGTCTCCAGGACCCCCGCTTCAACAAATGATCTTGTTTTTAACGCGTTTGTGTTTATGGAAAGAAAGATCGAGGAAGACAGCGAAAGTTCTGGACAGTCTTGTGTCATGACGTGGAAGGAAGTCAACACATGAATTTATGCATGTCGTCTGAGATCGCAATTTGTGGAGAAGCATATTTGCTCAGGAACTTGATGATGATGATGATGATGTATCGGTGTCTTATTGTTTTCTGTGTTGTGAAAATTAAACCGTAAACTGACTAGATAAATTAAACATAGACAGTTAAAATATTTTGAGAAGAAATAAACTAGAGAACGTGGTGACAACTGGCAAGATTGAGGGGGGAAGATCAAGGAGAAGGCACATAAGTAAATACCTGGATGGCTTGATCACATGGCATGGTTGAAATAAGAACACGTAGCTGATCCACGACTCTGATGATCGTGTGAGATGGCGAAACATGACCACCCACACTTGTCGACATGGAGCACGATGACGATAATTGTGTGTTTTTGCGTGTTGACGAAAGATTACATGACCAGAAAGCCAGTTCATTAGCCACCACACTACCGCGTCAAGAGTAATATTGTAAGGGAAGCAACGGTGGGCTAATGTGCTATAGATAGGAGTCCCAAAGATCAAGTTGCTAAGACGACCGCTGTTTTCAATTATCAAGCTATTACAAATGAAGTCCCTTTGTTCCAAGCCATTCTTTCTATAGGAACGAGGAGGGAGCGACAGGGACAGCCCAGGAGTGGTGGCAGTATGAGTTATGAGAATGGTACAAATGACAGTGAATGACGTCATCAACTTTTGAGTACTTGGGACACATTTAAAGAGCAGAAACTGAGGCTAAATAAACTCAATTAGGGAGTCCATTATCGGCAGTTTGTCAAAATTATTTCCCTCAGACACACCAGCACGTGACCTGCATGCCTGCCTGCCTGCCTGCCTGTCTGTCTGCCTGCCTGCCTGCCTGCCTGCCTGTCTGTCTGTCTGTCTGTCTGTCTGTCTTGTCTGTCTGTCTGTCTGTCTGTCTGTCTGTCTGTCTGTCTGTCTGTCTGTCTGTCTGCCTGTCTGTCTGTCTGTCTGTCTGTCACAATACAGTCTAAATACTGGTAATACAAAATAGTGAACACTTGTCAACAAGATAATCTAAATAATAAGAGCGCATAAATTCCGCAATAATGGAGAGGCAAGTGTTGTAGTCTATGTTATAATTCACGAGTTACACCTTACAGTCCATGAGTTACATGCTATCGTCTATAAGTTACACCTTGTAGTCAATAAGTTACATGTTATAGTGTATGAGTTACATGCTATAGTGTATGAGTTACATATAATAATATAAGAGTTATATGTTATAGTCTGTGTACATGTTATAGTCTCTGAATTACATATTACGTGTGAATGTTGACGAGTTAAGCGACTAGTCTATATTGGCACAAGAGACGAGGCTGTTGGTTTAAGATTTCCGTTACATTAATTTTTGCACCCTAGGAAAATACCTGCATGGCTTGGCCTCGTGGCATGGTCGAGACAGAAACACTGAGCTGATCCACGACTCTGGTGATCGAGTGAGATGATAAACCAAGACAGCCACGCTTACCGGTATGGCACATGATGGATGGATGGAGGCTAACTTGGCATCGTGACATTCATGCGAATGACCAAACCTTATAAATCGTAATTGTAAATCGACGCAGAGATAGACGACATTCGATCCTTAGCTTTCTAGACAAGTGAGCGTATGTGTTTAGCTGTCATTAGTCAAGCTTAATGTTAATTGAAATGCATTGAGTTAAGCTGTGTCTAGTAGGGATTAGCGATTGAATAGTTTGTTCAAGAACGGAAGTATACAATACATAAGCGGATCCACAGATGCGAAATATTCTCTGTAATTTTATCGGCACAGATTATAAATATTATTTTATTTTATCGAAAAGTTAGTGTATGTGTGTAGGTGAGAAAGAAAGTAAGTGAGAGAGAGAGAGAGAGAGAGAGAGAGAGAGAGAGAGAGAGAGAGAGAGAGAGAGAGAGAGAGAGAGAGAGAGAGAACGAACGAATGAACAAACTTTATTTTTAAAGAGTCACAAATTGGGCACACGGGCTCGTCTTACATTCGGTCTTATCAATCACTTACCTTTCGTTCATCAATTGTGCATGTTACGTTTACATAGAAAAAGAAAAACATTGTAAAATGAATGTTGTAAACATAAACAATGCATATTACCATGTTATGAGACAGGCAGACACACGTGCACAAGCACATTCATAAAAACCTACATACCCACTTACATACCTGCATACAAACTTACATCATTTGAACAAACTCACAGCTATGCACCCACTCAATAACACACAAATACACACTCCCTCGCATATACATATACTCAATCACAATCATAAACTCACTGACAAAAGTTTACTTATGCACACACACACACACACACACACACACACACACACACACACATGCATACATACACAAATACATACACACATATACACACAAACACACATACATACAAACACATACATACATACATACATACAAACACATACATACATACATACATACAGACAGACAGACAGACAGACAGACATACAGACAGACAGACAGACAGACAGACAGACAGACAGACAGACAGACAGACAGGCAGGCAGGCAGGCAGACAGGCAGGCAGGCAGGCAGGCAGGCAGGCAGACAGGCAGGCAGACATCCAAACATACACACATACATACATACACACATACACACATCCACACATACACACTCCCCCCCCCCCCCCCACACACACACACACACACATCTAGACATATACATGCCGGCTCACATAATCATCATCATCAAGTGCCTTCCGACTGGCGTAGGCGTTCATGACTCTCCACAGATCTGTGTCCTTGGTTTTCTGGATCAACTCTGTCGTTGATATTCCTCCATGCTACCGTCGCAATCCATCCAGCATCATTTCTCGTGGTCTGCCTCTGCCTTTCTTCCCCTCGATCTGTCCAGTTGTCACGATGTTCTCCAGCGCCTCTCTTCTCATCACATGACCGAAGAAAGCTGTTTGTCTCTTTCTTATTGTTGTATATAATGTTCTAGTTTCACCAACCTCTTTAAGGCATTCGTCGTTAGTTACTTTGGCAATGCAAGGAATTCGCAACATTCGTCTAAGGAACGACATCTCTATTGCTTCCAATCTCTTCCTAATTTATTCATTTATATTCCAATATTCACAGCCATACAGCAAATCAGTTTCTATACAGCACCTCAGCACTCTCTTTCTCACATTCAATGATAACGACTTATTGCTTAAGATGTGCATCTTCCATCTGATGTTATAAATGTCCCTAGATATTTAAAACTATCCACTTGGTGAAGAATTTTCCCTTCGATCTCTATTTCACATTTGGGTGTCACCTGTTTCTTTGATACCACCATAGTTACTGTTTTTTTTTTTTTATATTCAAGGAGAGTCCTTTCTTTGCACTCTCGGCTACTACAATGTCCAACAATTGTTGTAGATCTGTTGCATTATCCGCTATCAATACTGTGTCATCTGCTTAGCGTATATTATTTATATTATAACCTCCAAATATTATTCCTGGCTTTTCTTTGATCTCTCTCATTATTACTTCGCTATAGAGGGAGAATAGATCTGGTGACAAAACACATCCCTGTTTTACTCCCAACTTTATGTGTTCATAATTTACTTCTTTATTTCCCATTTTAATTGCTGCTGTTTGGTTCCAGTAAATAGTTTTTATTATTCAGAGATCTTTCCCATCAATGTTAATATCTTCGAACATTTTAATCAGTTCATCATGTTTTATTTTATCAAATGCCTTAGTATAATCTATGAAGCACAAATATATGTCTTTCTTTGTCTCTACTGATCGTTCTAATAGGGTTCGTAATGTGTATATTGCATTTTGTGTACATTTTCCTTCCACAAATCCATACTGTTCTTCACAAATTTCCATTTTTATTTTCTTCCTTGTTCTTCTCATTATAATTCTGAGTAGAAGCTTAGTGACATGCTTTATGAGGTTAATTGTACGAAAATCTTAGCATTCAATTGCTCCTGGTCTTTTTGGTATAGTTATAAACACAGATTTCAACATATCACTTGGTATATATCCACTGCTGTAAATATCATTCAACATTTTGGTTAATATATCTACTCCAAATTCTCTCAACACTTCTAATTCTTCTATTGTGATTTCATCTGGCCCAGCTGTTTTTCCTTTCTTCATACGTTTCATAGCGTCAGCGACTTCTTCTTTTAGAATAGGTGGACCTTCTAAGCTACTTTCTTCTGTTAATTCTGCCCGTTCTCCATCATATACGTCTCTTACATACTCATTCCACCTCGTCATTAAAGCATCTTCCACCAATAATATATTTCTTGTTTTTTGATTTTAAACAATCTGTATTTATTCTTATATTTCTTCCTGTAATCTCATTGGTTTGTTTGTGCATATGTTTTGTATCTTTAATAGAAATTTAATTAAATTTTCTTGCACTGTTCATTTAGCCAACTTTCTTTTGCCAGCACACAATTATTTCTTATTTCTTTATTTATCTCATTATATGCCATGTCGTTAGAATGCAACACCAGCAACTACCATCACTGGTCTTACATCAAAGATCATCTGCGACGAGACCACGAGGACGTCCAAGAAGAAAATGGATTGACGACATCAAAGACATTGTACAGCCACACGGAATGTCACTATCCAGTGCCGCCCACCGGGCGCTGAAACGCAGATTATGCCTCCCCACGACGCTTGACGGCAGAAGTGGAATAAGATGATGATGATGATTGTCGTAGTAATCCTTTATTACTTTAGTGTCGTCCCTGGAGTGAGGGGAATCAACACCCACATTTTAATTAACCCAATATTATTGTCCTAGAGAAACCACCAGAATCCGTCCACAAAACTCCTTCAGTCTGTAGACACCTCTTTCTTACTCTCACTCACCCCTGGATCATGCCCCCTCTCATTCTTCCCCAACACAACATACTCAACAACTCTAGCATTAACAAATAAATACACAATAAATTATTAAAGCCAAAAAGTATGTGTGTGAGAAGTGTGTGTGTGTGTAATGTGTATAATGTGTGTCGAACATGCTAATGTGTATGTAGAATCAGACCAGTGAATCAGGAGCAAAGTCTGTTACATCACTGTGCTGAGCACACAACAGCACCATGTATTCCGGACAGAAAACCTCACCCAGAAGATGTTTCTCCCGGCCACGTGACGACTTTCTCCGATAACTCTCGAACAATCAGGATGCTGGTCATCAATGGTAGACACTGTTCGATATTGGTCTTCACTCTGGCAAACACTGTGAATTTACTCTGTTCAATAATGTTCGTTGATCAGAGAATCTTTCAAATAACTTAAATGACACCTGGGAAAATCTAACTGTTCATAAGTCACTGGTTATAAGATTTTCCCCATCTTAAACAAACAACCTATTAATGTTCCAGGTAGTTATGTATATTGGTATATGTGTTATTTATAGTGTTCTGAATCTTCGGTGATGTAGCATATCACTCAAGAAAAAAATCACACATATGTTCATCAAGTCCTGCTCAGCAGAAGCCAGGTTTCTGCAGACCAACTAGGTTATGTGCCCAGTGTACAAGCCTCTCAGTAACCTCTGTCTTCAATCCGTGAGCCATCACTTTCGATAACTTTGATACTAACTTCTTGGTAGTATATCGTAGCACCATCAAGTGGAACCTGTAGAATAGAGAACCCCCTGGTGAGAGCAACTCAATTCTGACCTTAATTAGGTGAGTGTAAGCCGATAGCAGCACTCAGATCTATAACAGAGAACCGAACTCTGTTATACGGCCAAATAGCTCATCACATTGGTCTGAGACATGGGAACACAAGGAAAGATTAAAGGAAACGGGTAGAAACCCAGAAGATGCCCTACTGGAAGATCCTATCATTTCACATTCCCTTCATCCCTCCCAACCATCCTTAATCTCTCTAATTATTATCCCACTACCTTGTCCTTAACTCCCTGAGTTAAATGATATATCACACAAGCTAGTTAAAGCCACACAATAGGCTACTAGTGCCGACGCTCCTATAATACTTTCTATCACCGCACTTATAGAACATTCTATCACCGCACCTATAATACATTCTATCACCGCACAGTACTGTACTCTATTCCTAATCATACTCTAAGTTAGATATGATTAATAGAATACCATATGGCTATTCCGGTTGAAGATTGAGACTATGCAATCACAGACTGGATCTATGTCCGCCGATAAATATCAACACTTTGACACTATAGTCTCTTTCTATAACACAACTCGGAATACTGCGCCGATCCTTAGCACTTCATACTTTTGGTCGACTAACTCGAACTTGTTTACCGCAACTGGTTTTAATTCGGGTCTCGAGGGACGCCACCAAAAAGTCTAGACGCTGATCAGTCCAGAGTCTGGTTTTCTCCCCTGTTTTAGACTGACTGGAATCAATCCGCCGTCTAGTTTGCTTTCATCTGGGAATCCTTTCCCCACATCACAGAATCCACCCGACGTCTGTCCAGACATTCCGTCTACAACTTCAAAGGCTGACTACCGCCTTGCAGACGGATGGCGCTATTCTCCGTTTCTCGAACAACCCACATCATACAGAAATGCCGACAGTGTGCAGACAGTTGACGCGACGTATTTTGTTCCACAGTCCCCTACTCATCAAAGGATTGCCTGTTTTTGTAGACCGAATGTCGGGTCTTTTTTTCATCGATCGAAACTATCAAGTTTTTCTGTGACAATGATGATGATGATGATGCATGCTTATCATTTTTACTCTGGTTTCTTTTGGCCATCAACTTTAATATTTCTTCAGTCATCCATTATTTCTTAGCCTTTTGGCTTCTCTCCGGTAATATTTCTTTGCTCGTTTGATGAATGGAATCCCTTAACATTTCTCATTGTTCGTTTATATTCTGTATTTTAGCTACTGCATTATACCTATTTTTCACAATCACTATATATTGTTCTTGAATTTCTTTATCTACCTTCAAAACCTCTTTATTAAGTCTCATGTTCCTAACCACTGTTTTCTTCTATTCAGCATTACTTTTATTATACCACATAGTGGTACATGATCACTATTACAGTCAGCACCCGGCATTGTCTTCACATTAATTAACGCATTTAGAAACCTTTTATCAATAAGTATGTAGTCAATTTGGTTGAGTATTTTCTTGTCAGGGCTATTCCCTGAGTCGTCTGTTATGATGTTTAAACCAGGTCTTTCCAATTATCATATCATTGATATTTGCCCATTCTATTAGTTGTTCTCCTCGTTCATATTTTGTACCTAAACCATAATTCCCCACTACATCCGCCATTTTTCATTTTCACACTTTTGCATTAAAATCACCTAGTATTATTTTTATATCTTGTGATTTAATATATATATATATATATATATATATATATATATATATATATATATATATATATATATATATATATATATATATATATATATATTGGCTTGCCTTTCAATGGGACCATAATAACTCTGTCTGAAATACCCCAGTAACCATTAATTGATGTGTCTGTTTGTTTATCAAATATTAGCCCTTCTCCCTTTTCGTGTGTATCCCCTCCAGAATAAATTATTGTGTGTTTTTCGTTTATAATTTTGCCTGATCCCTTCCACCTCATCTCACTTACACCCATAATATTAAATTTCATACTTTCCATTTCACTTATAACATTGTCTAACTTTCCAAACTCACTTAACGTTCTAACATTCCATGTACCTATTTTAAACTTATTTGTTTTAATTAAGATGCTGCCTTCAGTCTTTGGTTGACGATTTGGTGGAACTCGTGGCACTTGACTTTCCCGACCGGACGAGAATGTCCTAAAACAGTCACTGACATCGTTTACTGACATTGAAGTGTGTTTAGTCATGAAAACTTGGGAAGATAATGTGGTAGTTTCCCCTTGCCTTCCACATCCACATGGAGTTCTGTTACATCAGCCTTTGACAGCCCAATCCGACTGTCAGGACAAGTGGGTGCCCTTCTATGCCCAGCTGCATTGATGACCAATGATCTTGTTGTTACATAATCCTTTTTTTTTTTTTTTGCATCTGGTTGAAGTATAATTTGACAATGGCTTGAAGATTATACGAATTTCATCTTATTATAATCTGTTATAGAAGACTGGTTGTTAACAATTGTTAGTGTTGGTCGGTTGATTTGATCATCACATAATCACTGAAATTAATATAAACAAACTACCACACTTTACACACACACACACACACACAAGAATTGACGTCACCGCACTCGGGATATTCCCATACGTGTTCCCATGTAAACAATAATAAACACTGCTTAGCTGGGGTTAGTCGAGCTAGCAAAGTGGCCAAGTAATAAACACTGCATAGCTGGGGTTAGTTGAGCTAGCAAAGTGGCCAAGAGGTTTGCCTAATGATACCGCGATCGTGTGGACTTCTTCTTCCGTTCGTTCGGAGTGTTGTTTTAGACGTAATTGCGTTGTATCTGTTTACAGCAGAGCTGTGAAATGTGAACCTTTCGGCCGCACACATTCGACTTCTTCAGGCATTTATTAGGCGTGGACTATTTCATTGAACCGGATTCCCAAGCAGAAATGGTTGCCAGGGAGTTTTCTGGGAAGTAAAGGCGGCCCACATATTATTGACTACATCACATATCGAATATCGACTGGTTGAGAAATATGCGGTAAGCACCATATACCAACTACACCGCATAGCGTGAGAAGAGATCCTGTAGTGTTGTCATTAAAGTGGCACAGCGCGTAAAATTACTCCACAACAATAGCGCGCCTTCATTTATTTATTATTTCGCATGTCCGGAATAATTAACGCATTCGTTCTAGAAGTGCACTTACAGGTTACACACGTACAAACATGTTCACCGAATCCAAGAGTTCCTTCTGGGAGCAGCACTGGAAACGCACACAAATGGAAAGGTTAATAGCTCTTAGCACGAGTACTACACAAGGGAAATGGTCACGGCTGGAGTTGTCACGTAGTTGAATCACATAATGGATTCTATTATTCCTCCCCAACCTCTGGATTCGATGTAAACAGTGTTGGAAACTCGATAAACCGTCCAATATTAATTGCAGTAGATTAGTGTCGATTAGAATTATTTGATTATGACTTAATTTGAATATCATATCAAGCCTATTGTAATTCAATCAATCAATAAAGTGCCATGCCGGAAAGCATGGGCGGTCATGACTTGCCATTTCACCCGATCACCAGCGTCGTGGATCAGCTCAGCGTTCCTGTCTCGTCCATGCCATGTTGCCAAGCCATCCAGGTATTTTCCTCTCGGTCTTCCTCTTGGTCTGTTCCTTTCGATCTTGCCAGTTGTCACTAAGTTCTCCAATCCATTTCTTCTCATAACATGTCCAAAATATTTTGACAATTTACGATTGTCATTTGTCTCCTGTAGTACTTGGTCATTGGTTTTTCTGTCTGTCCATGGTATTCTTTGCATTTTCCTCAGAAACCACATTTCTGCAGCCATCAGATGTTTTTCAGCTTGACTGCACATTGTCCAAGTTTCACATCCATACAAAAGAACAGGCTCTATGTATCCCCTCAACACTATTTTTCTCGTTTCAACTGACATCTTTTTATTGGTCAGAATGTTTTTCATCTTGCTAAAGGCTACTTTCACCATGGCGATTCTTGTTCTAATCTCTTCAAGGCATCTCCCATCAGATGTTATGACTGTTCCGAGATAATTGTACCGATTCACTTGTTTAAGAATATTCCCATCTACTTGTATATTACATTGTGGTACTTCGTTCTTCCTAGTGACGACCATAACCTGTGTCTTCTTACAATTTAATTCCAACTCCAGCTGCTCACTGTGTACAACAACCGTGTCTACTAATTGTTGTAGATCTTGTGCATTGTCTACAATCAATACTGTATCATCTGCATATCTAATGTTATTGATGTTTCGTCCTCTAATGCTGATTCCATTTATATCTTCTACATTTCTGAAAATATTTTCACTGTATAGGGAAAAAAGATCTGGAGACATTACACATCCCTGCCTAACACCTCTCTTAATAGGTTGATATTGTCCCACTTCATTATCAATCCTTATGGCAGCTTGTTGCTTCCAATATATGTTTTTTATGTCTAATGTCTTTCCCATCAATGTGTAGATCTGCAAGCATATCCACAATGTTGACATGTCTAACTCTATTAAAAGCCTTTGTGTAGTCAATAAAGCAAAAGTGTATATCCTTGTTTACTTCTATAGAACGTTCAATAACTGTTCGCAGCATATACACAGCATTTACTGTATCTTATCCTTCCACAAACCCACATTGTTCTTCGCCTATTTCAGGTTGTATTTTCTTCCTCACCCTTTGCACCATAATTCGTAGCAAAATCTTTGTGATGTGACTCATTATACTAATTGTTCTATGTTGATCACATTCCAAGGTTCCTGATTTCTTTGGGATTGCAATAAATACAGAGTTACATAATTCAGAAGGTATATCTCCAGTATCATATAATGTGTTCAGCAGTCTGGTGACTTGCTCTAGTCCAAATTCTTCTAAAGCTTTAATCATTTCTGTTGTGATGTTATTTGCACTTGGGGCCTTGCCAGCTTTCATATGCTTAAGAACATTTCGAACCTCCATCTTCAAAATTGGCGGTCCTTCATTATTAAACCTAATATCATACTGAGGAACACGCAAAAATTAGTCTAGTGCACTAGAAGTAGTAGCACGTCTATGGACTATACGTGATCGCAAAGCGAGAAAATGAAAAACAAAAATTCCTTACATTCTGCTAATTGTTCATGATTGGCTTCCGTGAATCGAGACTGGCTCACTATAGTTCATAGTAGCTCTTGTCCTCACCTGGACTGACAACGACACATTGCAGAGAATATTCTTCATCTTTTGAAATAGGGAGTGGAGGCTGAGAGGCCTCACAAGGTATAAGGTTCAAGCCCAACATGGACCTGGGTGTTGGTCCAGGAACTATATATACCCAACGATATCACACTCCACCCACATCTCTTGGTAGTGATATCGGATAAATAGTCTTCTCGAATAAGACAAGAAAACAGCAGGTCCCGTGTATGATGTGCACTTTAATCATCCCACGGGAGTTGCAAATCACAAACAGTAGACAGTGAAGCCGCTGCCGAGAAAAGGAAACCTACCCTAGGTTAGACAGAGACGCTTCCCTTGGATGGAATAAGTCTAGTGGAAGGAAACCTACCCTAGGTTAGACAGAGACGCTTACCTTGGATGGAATAAGTCTAGTGGAAGGAAACCTACCCTAGGTTAGACAGAGACGCTTACCTTGGATGGAATAAGTCTAGTGGAAGGAAACCTACCCTAGGTTAGACAGAGACGCTTACCTTGGATGGAATAAGTCTAGTGGAAGGAAACCTACCCTAGGTTAGACAGAGACGCTTACCTTGGATGGAATAAGTCTAGTGGAAGGAAACCTACCCTAGGTTAGACAGAGACGCTTACCTTGGATGGAATAAGTCTAGTGGAAGGAAACCTACCCTAGGTTAGACAGAGACGCTTCCCTTGGATGGAATAAGTCTAGTGGAAGGAAACCTACCCTAGGTTAGACAGAGACGCTTACCTTGGATGGAATAAGTCTAATGGAAGGAAACATACCCTAGGTTAGACAGAGACGCTTACCTTGGATGGAATAAGTCTAATGGAAGGAAACATACCCTAGGTTAGAAAGAGACGCTTACTTTGGATGGAATAAGTCTAATGGAAGAAAACCTACCCTAGGTTAGACAGAGACGCTTACCTTGGATGGAATAAGTCTAATGGAAGGAAACATACCCTAGGTTAGACAGAGACGCTTACCTTGGATGGAATAAGTCTAATGGAAGGAAACATACCCTAGGTTAGACAGAGACGCTTACCTTGGATGGAATAAGTCTAGTGGAAGGAAGCCTACCCTAGGTTAGACAGAGACGCTTACCTCGGATGGAATAAGTCTAGCGGAAGAAAAACCTACCCTAGACTAAACAGAGACGCTTACCTTGGATGGAATAAGTCTAGTGGAAGGAAACCTACCCTAGACTAGACAGAGACGCTTACCTTGGATGGAATAAGTCTAGTAGAAGGAAACCTACCCTAGGTTAGACAGAGACGCTTACCTTGGATGGAATAAGTCTAGTGGAAGGAAGCCTACCCTAGGTTAGACAGAGACGCTTACCTCGGATGGAATAAGTCTAGCGGAAGAAAAACCTACCCTAGACTAGACAGAGACGCTTACCTTGGATGGAATAAGTCTAGTGGAAGGAAACCTACCCTAGACTAGACAGAGACG
>OY992877.1:15835202-15874666 GCA_963921405.1 Cepaea hortensis
GTATCAGCCCTGTATTCATGTCTCCATGGATCAATTGTAGCCACACGTTCACCAGAATCTTGTATCAGCCCTGTATTCATGTCTCCATGGATCAATTGTAGCCACACGTTCACCAGAATCTTGTATCAGCCCTGTATTCATGTATCCATGGATCAATCTTAGCCACACGTTCACTAGAATCTTGTATCAGCCCTGTATTCATGTCTCCATGGATCAATTGTAGCCACACGTTCACCAGAATCTTGTATCAGCCCTGTATTCATGTATCCATGGATCAATTGTAGCCACACGTCACCAGAATCTTGTATCAGCCCTGTATTCATGTATCCATGGATCAATTGTAGCCACACGTTCACCAGAATCTTGTATCGGCCCTGTATTCATGTATCCGTGGATCAATTGTAGCCACACGTTCACCAGAATCTTGTATCAGCCCTGTGTTCATGTCTCCATGGATCAATTGTAGCCACACGTTCACCAGAATCTTGTATCAGCCCTGTATTCATGTATCCATGGATCAATTGTAGCCACACGTCACCAGAATCTTGTATCAGCCATGTATTCATGTATCCATGGATCAATTGTAGCTACACGTTCACCAGAATCTTGTATCAGCCCTGTGTTCATGTCTCCATGGATCAATTGTAGCCACACGTTCACCAGAATCTTGTATCAGCCATGTATTCATGTCTCCATGGATCAATTGTAGCCACACGTTCACCAGAATCTTGTATCAGCCCTGTATTCATGTATCCATGGATCAATTGTAGCCACACGTTCACCAGAATCTTGTATCAGTCCTGTATTCATGTCTCCATGGATCAATTGTAGCCACACGTTCACCAGAATCTTGTATCAGCCCTGTATTCATGTATCCATGGATCAATTGTAGC
The DNA here is from genome assembly GCA_963921405.1 of Cepaea hortensis. NCBI lineage: Eukaryota > Metazoa > Mollusca > Gastropoda > Stylommatophora > Helicidae > Cepaea > Cepaea hortensis. The sequence goes on from OY992877.1 coordinate 15,836,096, forward strand.
CACACGTTCACCAGAATCTTGTATCAGCCCTGTATTTATGTATCCATGGATCAATTGTAGCCACACGTTCACCAGAATCTTGTATCAGCCCTGTGTTCACGTCTCCATGGATCAATTGTAGCCACACGTTCACCAGAATCTTGTATCAGCCCTGTATTCATGTCTCCATGGATCAATTGTAGCCACACATTCACCAGAATCTTGTATCAGTCCTGTATTCATGTCTCCATGGATCAATTGTAGCCACACGTTCACCAGAATATTGTATCAGCCCTGTATTTATGTATCCATGGATCAATTGTAGCCACACGTTCACCAGAATCTTGTATCAGTCCTGTATTTATGTATCCATGGATCAATTGTAGCCACACGTTCACCAGAATCTTGTATCAGCCCTGTATTTATGTATCCATGGATCAATTGTAGCCACACGTTCACCAGAATCTTGTATCAGTCCTGTATTCATGTCTCGATTATGCCACGTGGCAAAGCCATCCACACATTTATTTATCTGTTTGCATTCCCCTTTGCTATTTTTCAATCAATCTTGCCAGTTATCACTACATTTTCCAGTTTATCTTTCCTCATAATGTGTTCAAAAATTATCACTGTCTACTTCTCAATTTCTCGAATCAATTACAATTTATATTTTGCTTCTTCTAGTAAGTGCTCATTGGTTTTTCTGTCCTTCCATGTTATTCTTTACATTTTCCACAGAAACCACATCTCCACTGCCATAAGATGTTTCTCAATTGGTTTGCTCATTGTCCCTGTTTCATATAACAGTACGGATTCTATATAGCATTTCACACTCTTTTGAGGTTAACAGCTTTTAGTTGCCATATATGTTTTCCATCTTGTAAAAGGCTATCTTCGCTATGTCGATCCTTATTCAAATCTCTACAAGGCACTTTCCTTCAGATATTATGACTGTTCAGAGAGATAGATGTACAGTTTCACGTGCTTAAGAATGTTCCTGTTTACTTGGATATTACATTGTGGCATTTCTGTCTTCTTGAAGATTAACACTGTACGTGTTTTCTTACAATTTAATTCCTACCCTAGTTGCTCACTATGTACAATTACCTCATCGATTAAATGTTGCAGATCCTGCTCGTTGTCTGCAGTCAATACTGTACCATCTGCATATCTTATATTATTGATGCTATGCTCTCCGATTGCGCTTCCTTTTATATCCTCTGATGTCTCATACTATTTTCACTATATAGGAGAAACAAGAGCTGCAGACACGGATCCCAGTCGCACATCTCTCTTGATAGGCTGGTATTGACTTACTTCATTATCAATCGTTATGGCATCTTATTGTTTCCAGTATAAGATTTTTACAAGTCTAAGATCTTTCCCATAAATGTGTAGCTCTGCAAGCATCTTGAACATGTCGACATGTCTTACTTTACCCAGAGCAGAGCTGGCCTTATCAAATTCTTATCAGAAGTGCTCAGACATAGTCAATCTTCAGTGCCTTTACTCCAGAAAATATGATCCCTAGTGCGAGAAGAGGCTTAAAGTAACGCCGTCGGCCTTTAACTGGAGTCAGTCAACAAGGATGGAAAGTGAAAGGGGTCAGTTTGTAAGAACAAAATCACATGTCACAGAAGGAACGGAGATATTCGATAGTTTACATACGACAACTACACACAGACGGAACAACCTATGAAACAACGCGTGACAGAATGGTCGGAAATGCTAGATCAGTGGTTCTCAACCGTGTTTGGCCCATGATCCTCTTCACCATATGTTCAGAATGTCATCCCCCACCACCCTTCGTATTTCTTCCTACAAATTCCCCCACCTCCGACCCTACACAGTATACGTAAAAGTAGAAGCTAAATTTAGTAATACAAACTAGAAGAAGTCTAGACGTCTAAATAAAACGTGATTTACGGGTCTACTTACGTTATAAAACAAATTCCAGAAGGGCGAGAAGTACAGAATATAAAGTATGCAGGGAAATACAATATTAAGTAATCGGTTCTTGTATTAACGCGATCTTGAAATAATCTTAATTCCCCCTGGAAACCCTAAAATTCCCCCGGGGGGGGGGGGGGGGGGAGGGGGGAGGAAGGGGATTTCCACCCCCCCCCCCCCCCACCCTCGGTTGAGAATAACTGGGCTAGATAGTTTACATACAACTGCATACAGACAGAATATCACACGAGGGGAAGTGAATAAGTAAGTCACAAATGGCTGTAGAAAAATAACTAAATACGATAACAACTTGAAACCAGTTTTAAAATAATACATTGTCCCTTTATTTCTCAACATAATTTCCACCAACATTGATGCATTTATCCCATCGTTTTATCAGTCCTCCCAAACCCGCCGCATAGACGTGCGTGCTCTATTTGCTGGATGACGTAATGCACCTCTACAGTACCGGCTCATTACAGTAGTCGGCCGAACGTTCTGTGCTGCAACTCGAGTTATAAGGTACAGAAACACACCTATTCCCACCCCAGCAGTAAATGAACCTGTCCCTCTGTACGCCAAATCCAATTTCATTTACCAATTCACACGCAGGTGCCAGTCTACCTACATCGGCAGAACAGAGCGGCAGTTACACACTACGGTGGGTGAACACATACCCAATTGGATTGGGAAGATACTACACACCGGCGATGGAAGATGGCAAGGCCGACACACCACAAACTTCCTTCATCTTCAATTGTACAGCACGTATTGGAAACCAGCCATGTGATTGATAGAAACAGTGCATGTCGCGTGTTGTTTAATACACAAAATTAAAAAAACAAGTTAATTGCATACCCTTTACAGGACGTTTGCAGTCAACATCAGCATGTTATCTGTTGTTGATATCTTGGCAAGTTTTACGTTCAGTAGTTTGCCATTGCTTTCTGAACGACCGGCATCCATACATTTTCCTAGAAAACCAGCGCAACGCTGTCTGCTGCCTAATCGCGCGCAGCTGTGTTTCGAACACGGGTATACGGGATTACTAACTGCGTCAGTAATTCCTGCTCCACGGAGATCGACTTAATACACAAGATAGTCACTTGTTAAAGTTTGCAGAAGCCATCAAGAGTAGTCTACATAGGCCAGTTTTGTGCACACAGAATGACATGATAGTCAGTCTAAGATTACCGTGGTAGACAATTGACATTACTGTGCGAACATGTGTATATTTCAGCTTGAAGGATTAATCTAGTTAGTTAGTTAGTTAGTTAGTTATCAGTTGGGGTATCTTCGTTGCACTCCGGACATGTCCATAGGTGCTCAGATCCTCCCCCCAGCATATGCATCAGCGTCCGGTGGCTAATAGTGCCAGTTCTGTGTTGGTTGACGAGGCGCTTTGTTTTCCCGATGTACCTCTCGCGTCTGGCTGTGCCGATTCTTACTCCCAGGTCTTTCATCCTGGAAAGCGATGTGGAATCACTGGCGTCAAAATCCTCTGTTCTCGCCATATCTTTAAGGGCGTTAATAACATCGGCACGATCCATGGGCTGGCCATCTACAGGGGGTGCAGAGCCAGCAATTTATCAGCTCGTTCATTTCCCTCGACTCCCGCATGTCCCGGGACGAAGATGAAGGTGACTTTGTGGACACCAGACTTCCGCAGCGACTCAGTCCACTGTCTACGTACAGATCCAGCTTCGACCTTCTGAATCATGCTCATTGAATCACTTAGTACACACTCGTTGGTATAATGCTGTGATTCCAGCCATATGAAAGCCTGTGTAACTGCCATCACCTCCATCGTCATGCTGCTCGTGGTCATGGAGTGGGCACCACTGGATTCTTGAACGGTTCGGCCCGCTGAGCGGGCTGTAAATGCCCACGCACTTCTCTGCTGCTTTACAACAGATCCATCTGTATAGATGAGCACTTCGGGGCTATCTGAGTGATCATAGATGAGCGCGTTAACCTCTGCATTGACAGCGGCAGGGTTCTGCTCTCTGCACCGTCTGTCGAGTGTGATAATGCAGGAGAAGGTACACTTAAAAGCTGGAGGCCCGGCACCCATTCCTTGCCGGGGTTGATACTGGTAAGACTGCAGACCTGTCCGACGACATCTTCCGCCCGACCCATCCATGATTTGCCCCTCTTTAGCCTGTCACCCTTTTCTCTGAATACAGCGTCATGCAGAGGGTGCTGCTCATCTGCACTTATTTTTAAGTATGCACGAGCTCTCCAGATCTTGATCCTGTGTTCCATTGTCGGGAAGTCAAGGAGGTATCTCATTGCTACACAGCTGGTGTCTCTCGTGCAGCCCAAAATGATGCGCATGGCTTCGTTTTGTACCTTTTCAAGTCTTCCAATCTGTGTAGGGCTGACAGTGAGGATGGCCAGGGCATACTCGATGCGTGAAAGCACAAGTCCTTGGAACAGAAGTAATAGCAGTCTTTGCTCGATATTGGCACTCGCCATGACTCTCATTGCTGCCAAACCTTTTCGAGCCTTCGTTATGACATAATCGACATGATCTCTGAAGGACAGGCTACGATCAAGCCTCACGCCAAGATATGTCATTGACTGGGTTCTACTCAGAATTATCCCATCCATTCTTACTGCCGGCAGGTCTGTTTTCACAATATGGTTGTTTAGTGAGAACCATGTAACCGTTGCCTTTGCAGGGTTGACAAGGGCATCGGCATCAGCACACCATGAGGAAATTCGATCTAGTTCGCCCTGCATATAGTTGGCAACCGCCTGTCTATCTCGATCCTGTCGATACACGAGGATGTCGTCAACGAATGATAGAGTCCTACCCCTCCCATCCAACTGTTGTTCAGTGATCGGCACCGTATACACGTTGAATAGTACTGGTGACAGTGGTGAACCCTGCGGCAATCCTGGACATATCGTTATCGGCTCAGAAGACCAACTCCCGCATCTTAGCACCACCTTCCTTTGGAGTAGAACTGCAGCTATCCATCGTACAAGGTGAGGGTGCACTTTCAGTCTGAGGAGGGTTTGCATCAAGTGCTCGAAAGATACTCTGTTATATGCGTCCTCTAAGTCTATGGCGGCCGCACATGTCTCTTCTCTGACCTGAAATCCTTCGTAAACATCTTGAGCAAAGGCCGCCGCATTCAGCCATGACTCTTTGTTGCGTCTGTATCCTCCAAGTGTGGGCGGGAAGCAGCCGAGCTGTTCCAAGTCCCAAGCAAGTCTGTGTGCTACAATTTTCTCCAGTAGCTTGCCAACAGTATTCTGCATCGTAATGATTCTGTAGCCGCTTATCTTGGAGTGGTCTTTGTTCGGTTTTGGCAGCGGCAGCAAGTAGCTGTGTAGCCATTCTTCTTTGACCTGACCCCTCTGGATACTGGTGTTGAATTCTCTGGCCAATTCTTCCATGTCATCATCTGATATCACCATTAGGTCACCATATTGGATGCCGACTGGGCCTGGGGCGGTGTTAGGTGATTTCTTGAGCATCGCACGCAATATGTCAACTGTGATCGTCCATTCTTCGTCTGTCCCGACCCCCTCGCACAACTGAGAGAGTGTTGTTGTGGTCCTCTGTCTGGCGGGCTCGTCTTTCTGGTCAGTCTGTTCTATGTAGCGTGCAAGAAGGGCCTTACCTTTATCCGCATCCGACTTTTTCCATGCGAGGTCTGTGCCTTGAAAGTCTGGAATACCCCTACGTTGTGCAGCACCGTTCATGCTCTTGTGGAGGCGCCAGAATGTCGTAAGAGATTGCTCGGAGCACACCTTCCTGCAGAACTCGTCCCATTTGTCGGCCTTGGCCTGTTTGGCGCAGGATTTGAATAAAGTCGTCGTCCTAATGACCTCAGTCTTCAGGTTCGCCAATTCAACCTGTGGCATGTTAGCCTTTCTGGCCTTTTGCCAGTCTTTGACAGCCTGCCTCTTTCCCAGCCACACCTTCTCGACCTCTCCATTCCACCATGGTGGCTGCAGCCATCTTTCTTGTCTCCTACGGGAGGAAGTTAGTTTCCTTCTTCTGATCTTGCTTATGGCGTCTTGACCAGTGGTGTCGTACGGGAAGGCATTGGTCTTGTTTCTTTGACTCATGGCCCCGTCTTTCTTGATCAGGATGACACAAGGGTAGTGGTCACTATCGTGGTATCCCAGTGTGCCCCACTGGCACCTTGGTGCGATGGTGGGCGACACCAGAGCCAAGTCAATGATGCTGTCAGAGTCGCCTGGTCGAGTGGCCATTCTAGTGACCTTCCCATCATTCAGACAGATTAGGGCAGCAGATGCCAGGGCGTCCTCCAAATCTTCTCCCTGTCTATTGGTGATGCAATTCCCCCATTGACTGCCTCTGGCATTGAAGTCCCCGCAGTAGATGATATGCCTTTCATCCATATCGAACAAACTCTGCCATTGTCGCACGTCGACCTTCCCATTTCGCGCATAGACGTTAACGATTACAAGCTGCACTGGTGTCATTATTCTTAATGCCTGCACTTGCAGGGCATCGCTGTTCCAGGCGGACATATCGATCTCAGACACTAGTATGTTGTCGCGGACCAGAATGGCCTGTCCGAGGTGCCGCCTGTTAAGGAAACCCTGAAATCCTGCCACATTGACTGTTACGTCGGTGAGGTGTGTTTCTTGCAAGACTACAATATCGTTTCCGTAGAGTAGTTTTTCAAGAATGGGTCGGCGTTGACTAAATGATGCACAGTTCCAGTACAGTACTCGAACATTTCCGATACCCAAATCTGTCACATTTTAAGCGCCTTCTGCGCGCGCCCGCCCTCTTACCACGTTGTGTCCTAGCTGGTCGTCTGGCCGTCATGTTAGGCTTAACTATCGCCACCGGGCGCCGATGATACGCCGAAAGAAGACCGGACGCGCGTGCACGAACTCCGTTGCACGGTCCGAACTCCATTTCACCACGAAAAAACACTTAATCCATACACATTTCGGAAAAAACACGTTCCATTTTACGGGACGAAGAAATGTCCCGCCATCTTGCTCAAGGGAACTCACTCTGTCAGTTAATCTAGTTATTTTACTTTATGTTGTATGAATTCTGTAGTGAGTACCTGACGAGGTGCAGCGAAATATGCCAGGCAATAAATCATGCAATCTATTGTTTGTGTCTTCGTGATTCAAAAGATATTGAATATAGATTAAACTAATATGGAGAAAGAAGTATATGTCAATGAGGAAACATAGGAACACGGAGCTGATCCACGACACTGGTGATCGAGTGAGATGGCAAAACATGACCGCACACGCTTATCGGCATGGAACATGATGGATGGATGGATGGATGGATGGATGGAGGAAAAGTTGGAGGTGGTGGAGATTTTCGATCATCTTGGGTCATTAATTACCAACAATAGCGACATAATGAAGGAAATTAACCAGACGAATATCTATTGCTCTTCAGAAATTAAAACAACTGAATAAATTGTGGAATTGGACAGATAGAACTACAAAAATTAGATTGTTAAGAGCATACATCTTTCCCATAGCGACGTACGCATGTGAGACCTAGGCACTTATTAAACAAGCTGAACAGCGCATAAATAACTTTGAATATAAATTTTATAGACGTGTTCTAAGAATATCTTGGATACAGAACAGAACAAATGCATCCATACGACAAGAACTGAATACTCAAGAAGGTTGGCTACTAAAGACAATAGAACAAAGAAAATAAAATTATATAAGTCACTGGAAACCTCATGAAAGTTTGGAGAGAACAATCATGGAGGGGTACATGCCTGGAAAGAGAAGAAGAGAAAGACAAAGAGAAGATTAGTGCAGGATGAGGCAGATGATCTCCAGATGGGTGTATCGGACGCGGGACATCTTGCTTATGATCGAGAAGTTTTCCGGAAGGTTGTTATGGGAGCGAGGTTCTGCAAGGGATACGCTACTGAATGAACGAATCTAATAATATAAGCAGGGGTAGCTCCTACATCAACTGTTCAGAAATTATTACTTCCTTTAAGTCAGTCAGTCAATCAGTCAGTCAGTCACTCTGTGTGTGCGTGCGTGCGTGCCTGCGTGCCTGCGAGTGAGTGGTTAAGTTGTTGTTTGTCCATCAAGAATGACCATTCAATTCATTCAGTGGGGTTGAAAGTATGGAGCCGTGAGTTCTAAAATGACTGGTAAGGCCTATTTTGGCTCGAAATGTTCTTTGACAACGTGGGCAAGGAATGCTTGACGTTCCAGAAGGAAGAAGATCTCCTGCAATGGTTTTTCTGCCCAGCCTTTTTTTTTTACAGCTCGTGCAGTCCTGGTTGCTTTACAAGTGACTGCACTCTTGCATGTACGCCACGAAATTCGGTCTTTGGTAGCTGTCTCCAAAGTGTCATGATCGAGTTAGGTTGAATTAGTGAGTAAGCGAATAAGAGAGTGAATGGGTCAGTTAGTAATGCATATGACCTTTAACCACCCCTTAAGATGCTTTGGGCACATGGTGCTAAACCCATACTTGTCAAAACCAAGCGGTACTCGGTGGCTGATGTGGTCAGTATCCCGCCACCCGCCTTTGCTCCCCATGTCATTTCCTGGTACCCATATTAAGTTAGATGTCCGGGGAGCCCAGATCAATTCGAAAAATTCGATCGAACACATGACGTCTGGGTCGGCAGGCGAACGTCTACCGACTGCTCTACCGTCCTCCCACGTCACGTCAGCATTAATGGAAACATGACGATTTTAGGCGTGCACTTTCTGAGGCCGATGGAATTAATCTTGTTTAATTGTTTAGCAGATGGCAGTGTTGGTTTAACAAACCTTTATTCCCATACATAAAGACAGCAGGATACAAAGCTAATGAAACATAACACAAGTGGTCAGCATGGCCGTATGGATAAAAGCTCATGCTCTTAAACTTCCGGTGCTGATGATGATGCAGCGGGTTCAACCCCATCACCAATAAATTGGACTAAAATGGTGACTACTCGTCATTGACTTGGGGACGTAAATTATAAGTATCTTAGAAGTTGGATTGAGTTCGCCTGATGGCGAGGGACAATGGTAATAGGGCAAACTATTCCACACGCAAAAATCAGTCCAGTACATTAGACGCAGCAGCAGAGTGTTTGAACTATGCCTGAGTTCAAAGCTAGCTAAAGCAAAAAAACATATTGGTTTTAGATGTAACTTTCTGGGACCATTGGAATTAATCGTGGTTAATTATTTAGCAGTGGCAGTTTTAGATGTAACTTTCTGGGACCATTAAAATTAATCTTGGTTAATTATTTAGCAGTGGCAGTTTTAGATGTAACTTTCTGGGACCATTAAAATTAATCTTGGTTAATTATTTAGCAGTGGCAGATTTAGATATAACTTTCTGGGACCATTGGAATTAATCTTGGTTAATTATTTAGCAGTGGCAGATTTAGATGTAACTTTCTGGAACTAATGGAATTAATCTTGGTTACTTATTTAGCAGTGGCAGTTTTAGATGTAACTTTTTGGGACTAATGGAATTAACCTTGTTTACGGAGTCTTCGTGGCGAAGTGGTCAAGCCGTTTAACTCGGGCTCCGAATGTTGTGGGTTCGATTCCGGGCCGCGTCCTTCGGTTCACGAGTTAAATTTTTCGGAGACTCCTGTGGGTCATCGCTAGAGCTACGGAGTTCGTACTTTGTGCGACGCTTTCCGCGCTGCGGAAAGAGACCGGGCCATCTGGGATAACACCCGGTGCAATGAAGTCGACCCTGTCGACTTTTAAGCGACTTTTAAAATCGTGTTTAATTATTTAGCAGTGGCAGTTTTAGATGTAACTTTCTGGGACCAATGGAATTAATCTTGGTTAATTATTTAGCAGTGGCAGATTTAGATGTAACTTTCTGGGACCAATGGAATTAATCTTGGTTAATTAGTTAGCAGTGGCAGTTTTGGTTTCGCAAACGTTTAATCGCATGCACACACAGAAGGAAACAAGCTAATGAAAGAAATAATAAATCCCCATAAGAAAATGTGGGATTCCTCCCTGCCGAGATCTCAAGCTGGGTGGCCGCATCTTGCCAAGAAAACATCTTTAGACTTTCCAGCCACTGAGTGCGGCGATGACATCATGATAAGACTGACGATGCCAGATAAGAACCTGCTGTTTATAGACAATACTGTCAGGGATAACTTCCCCTGGATTCTCGTGCGTCAGCGGAAGCCTCGACTCTAACATCCAGATAGGTTTATATACAAACAGATACATTCAGGAAGGGATACACGCCGTTGTTTCAATTACAGCGATGTTTATCTCATTGAAAAGGAATCTCTTTGTTAAGAAAGACACATGGAAAGAAGATGCTTACAATTGATAACATGAAAAGAGAACTTGTGGATTCTTCAAGTGAGAAAGTTTTATCAGATGAGTATACTTTTATGTATCCTGGATGTAAGAAAGGTGATAATATATAATCAGCCGTTTTGTATTTAACGTCTGCCATTATGTGTATTATCTGCACACATATATTTAGATCTTGCTGTGATATATAAATCTAATAATCTGAAGGAGCGTTACAGTGTACATTGCTTTATATCTATGTCTAATCGGCGGCACGCAGGATTATTGTGGCCCGCCCAGCTGTTTTATGTGGTTCTTAAACTCACTGATCTAAAATGCCAATATAAGAATATCATAAAACTCACAAATCTTTGTTTTTTCGCAACAAAATCAACATACTTCATTAAAAATAATCTAAAAGATTTATGCTAATCTTTATTCCTTTTCTACCTGATTTATTAAGTGGAATCGACACCGTTGCCGTAGATACACGCCCAGAAGTGCTCTTTCTCTCTCAGCATCTTTCAGAGTGATGCCAACAGTTACAAAAACGCATTAATTATGCGTTAATTATAGGTTATCCATTCCAGCTACATTAGATGTCCGCTGCTCCCTGATGTCAGACAGGAGCTGTAATTCCCAACGGAACAATAACTACTGATATTCTTAGAGATGGACAAAGAATCCATTTTCCATTTTACATTGAACAGAGGTGACTGCCTGGGCAAATGATATTTATTTGTCAACATGTAACAATCAACCGATACCAGTATTGGTACAAAATGTTCCCTACCCAAGGCGCCCCCCCCCCCCCTCCTCTCTGTGTTGGTGTAGGTTTTCTCGATGTTCTGGTGTACCCATAACTATTCGTCTATTAGTTGGTTGGTTGATCTGTTAGCTGGTGGACAGTCTGTTGGACTGATTAGTGATTAGGGAAGATCATCTCCATTGCACCCCGGAGAGGTCCATAGACGCTCCGATCTCCCCATGAACACCTCCGTCAGCTTTTATCGACTGACTGCGCTAGCTCCGTGTTCTCTGGAGATTATGAACTGCAATTCTTCAGTCCGATGTCTTGGCGTCCAGGCGCCGCTAGAACCGAAGAGATGCTACATCTATCGGAGCTAGGCTGCTGTGGCGACCTGTCTCTAGCCAGAAGAGATGCTGCATCTATCGGAGAGAGACTGATGTGGAGAGCTGTCTATAGCCCGAAGAGATGCTACATTTATCGGAGAGAGACTGATGTGGAGAGCTGTCTATAGCCCGAAGAGATGCTACATTTATCGGAAAGACGCTGGCGTGGAGACCTGTCTCTAGATCAATTACGAAAGTGTGTTCTCCACGGAGGCTGTCTTTCAGAAATGTTCCTTCTCCAAGATTAGAAACCATCGGAGTGTGCAAGACCGGAACAGGAACTCCCCATCGAGGACGCTCGTTTCCCTTTATCACGGTGTAAACTAAATTAAATTACCCTTTACATTCTTCGAGAATATTGGGTAGACGGTGGTAGCTCCATCTAATAGATCACTCAGCACTCGATGGACGATGTGGCCACAATTACCAGACTGTGAGTACAAGACCTGAGTGTCGTCTGTCATAGTGAAGAATTATGTGACCCTTGCAGCGTGCAAAACGAGTCCTCGGAAGCTCCATAACATCGGAAACCGAGGGTGCTCCTCCCTTCGTTGGTCAGACCAGCCTTTGTTTGCTGGGATACATCACTTTCACTGTGTCCTCATCATGTGTTTTATAAAACGACATTATCGCAGTTTCCGCATAATCTTTCACTTGTCAGCTAATTCCGTACATTAGGATTGGCTAGTTATATCTCTTAAGAACTAATTTTTTTAAACCTGGATTCATAAAGATAAATTTTAGATAATATTCTTTATCTAGTGAAATGCTACCTTTCCTTATAAACATTGCATCTGCTGTTACTAAAGTATGCAGATACTTAAATACAACGAAAACAGACATTAACCTAGACGAGGAGTCATCAAACTTCTTTCACGGCGGGCCGGATAACTGACAAAATGATGTGCGTGGGCCACATACTCATTCTGTACAATACTTGCGCCGTCTCCGTGGCGAAAGTTTTACGGACGCCGTTCGTAATCCTGTATACCCGCGTTCGAAACATCGCTGCGCGCGATGTGGCAGCAAATCGCGTTTCGCTGGTTTTTTACTCTATGGTAATGGTGCCGGTCGTTCAGAATGCAATGGCAAACTACTGAACATAAACTTGCCAAGGCATCAACAACAGAAAACAGTGCTTGTGTTGACTGAAAACGTCCTGTAAAGGATATGCAACTAACTTTAACAATACTTACAAGCTAGAACAAGACCACTGGGGAAAAAAAAACACGAAAAACTAAGTTAATCATGGGTGAGTTGCGTGCAATGCACACACAAAAAACAAAGACAGCCAACATATTTATTTACTGAATAAGTTATCAAGGAAGGCGACGTTAGCAAAAAGATAGTTACATCAGACCTAGACTGCACGTATCCGAATCTCACAAACTAAGCAGCAAAAAAGGTTAGTGAGATTTGTGAAACTGATATTTAGCTTTTAAGATATCACCAATGTTTGGTTTGGGATTGCTTCATCCAATCAAGATAATTGCTTTCAAATGTTCATCAGTCAATCTCGTTCGATGTGTTGACTACACATACTTCATTTTTGAAAATGTTTGCTCACAAACATAAGTTGTTCCAAACACTGATGCCATACCAGCGGCAAATTTCTTCAGTTTCGGAACCTCAACATCAGGTAAGCAGCGGTAAAATTCAACAAGTTTTCCTTCTCTGTGCTTCTCTTTCAACAAGTAATATGCTTGGAAATCAATGAGCTCCAACTGTAGTTCAACTGGCACATCATCAAGGTTACAATCAAACGGAATCTGGAACAAAAGAATGTCATTCTCAATTCTGTCAAGATCTGAAAATCTCTCCAAAAATACCTCTTCAAGTCACGATTAATTTTTTTCCCCGGAAAATCGAGGTTGACATCCTCGGCCTTTGTATCGCAACACTCTTTGAAACAGTGAAAATGAGAAACGTTTTTTCCTTCCAGTTGTGCTTCAAACAATGACAACTTTCTCCGACATCCTTTGATGATTCTTTAGAGATCACAGACGAGGTTATCTTTTCCCTGGATTTTCAAATTCAGTTCATTCATGTGGAATGTGATGTCAACCAAAAATGACAACTTTAACAGCCAGATAGGATCTGACAGCTGTATCGTTTTCAGTGAGAAAAACATCTATTTTGATTTGTAGCTTGCAAAAACGAAACATGACTTTAACGCAGCTGGGCTATCTCACTGATGTGTGATAAAGCAAGTCACAGAATTCAGAATTGATTTCTTCAAGAAAAGCCTGGAAATGACGTTGATTGAGTGCATGTCCCCGAATGAAGTTCACAGCAGAAACGACTGGTATCAGTGCACAAGAAATATCCAAGTCATTCCCACAGAGTGCTTGCTAATGTATAATGCAGTGTGTGAATAGAGCGCTCGGAATTTGCAAATCGTCCAACTGAATCCTGATCTGCATCATCAGACCCTTTCTCACCCAGCCATGTTTTTTCCTCCATTATCTGTAACACATCGAAGCTGATACCACTGAAGGTTATAGTCTCGCAAAACGTTTTGCACTTCCATGAAAATGTCTTTTCTAGTTGTTGTTCCATGCATGCTGCAAACGAATGCCAACTCTTCCGTTATCTGAAAGCCCAAATTGATACTTCAAATGAACACAAGAAGTTGTGACGTACTCGAGAGATCAGTAGACGCATCCAGCGTCAGAGAATTCCACAACAAGTTCCTAGTTTTCACGCGTATCTGTAGCACTATGTTCTCTCCAAATTCTTCTGTTCTTCGCACAACTGAACTTACCGAAAGGCTGATAGTTCCTAACAAATCGGCTTTCTCAGGACACAAGTCATTTGCTGCTTCCATCATACACACTTCAATGAAGTTGCCATAAGTAAACGGTTTTCCTCGTTCTGCCATCTTATGCACTATTTTGTAACTTGTATGAGTGATAATTCATTTTAGCAAACCTTCTCGTGAAGAGATTTCTTTGTGTTTCTAAACCACGTTTCATGGACTTATATTTCTCAGAGCATAACTTTCCTGAACACTTCGAATATGTTAATAGATGTTTTGTTTCGTAGTGACGCCGGAGATTGTACTATTTCAAATAGTATTCCAGGGAATTAATCCGAGCTGGGGATAATATTTTCGTAACAACACGAGGCTTCTATGGCATTTGTATGCTATGTTTGCTACCTTATTGCCTCTATTCACACTTGTAGTTCTAATACCTATCACTGTCAAACAAAGTAATCATTGCTACATACCTATAAAATGGATGCCTGGCAAAAATAAGTACATATTTATGGAGCATCGGACCTGTGTTGACAGCCGAACGTATCTGGGAGTAGGAAAGATGTGTGTGCGTTTTGTGTGTGTGTGTGTGTGTGTGTGTGTGTGTGTGTGTGTGTGTGTGTGTGTGTTGCCATGGAAACCATGGTAACGTCAGAGCGTAGGCCACGAGTCGGGGAGGGACTTGAGATGGCGCAAAATAAGCAAACATTACAATAAACAAGAAAATGTAGATACAATAATTTATACTTGAAAATTGTAAATTTAAGACACATTGCAGCCAGGAAGTCTCCGCATGTGTGAAGATCTTCTATTATTCTAAACATAATATTTACAGTTTGGTGACCCCTGACCTAGAAAGATGCTGGATAGACACATTTAAACAATTAACATGCCCCCTGACTGAGTAACCGGACTTGACGTGTTGGATAAAAGGGATGTTACATGAACGCTTATTTCGGTCGTGTGTTCCTAGCAGAAGAAAGATGTAGATGTAACGACACAAAAGATGAAGCGGAAACGATGAGAAGGCAGAAGGCAATGAAAGGTGGCCCTGAAGTCAGCAGAGTTAAAATACTCAAGTCGACAGGGACAACTTAATTGCATGGGTGTTACATCTGGCTCTGGGTCAGTTTGCATAACGACCAGTAGCGTGCAGAGAGCATTGCACAAAGCATAAACTCTGTAGCTCCAGCCATGATACCCAAGAGTCTCCAGAATAACTTGTGGTCTGAAAGACACAGTGAGAGCAAAGAACACACGATCTGGAGATCGTGATGCGGCGGGTTAAACCACTTGGCCGCGGAGATCCCTGGTGACGATAATGATGGTGATGCTGACAACGCCGGTGTTGATAATGCTGCAGCTGACGATGATAAGAATGCTGCTGCTGATAATGGTGATGCTGATGCAGGTGATTATGATTGTCGTGAAATACTGAGAGTTAATGATTCCCAGATAGACGACTGTATACACCGACTACCCAGGTAGGAGAAGGGTTAACAACAACGGGTTGACCAGGCCCAGGTGTTTATAGGTCAAGACAGACGGGAACGGCTAACCGCCCAAGTAAACTGTCGAGTGGAAAAATTGGTTTGCGACTAAAGCAGAGAGATGATTGGACAGCATATTGCGGTATGGATGTGAAACCGTCCAGAGCTGTAATTTTCCACTAACGAGAATAATGCAGTCTGGATGTGAGGTGTCCAGCAATGTCAAGGACTATGCGGCAAAGATGACCTATATGAGAGTGGCTACGTCTTTGTGTAAGTTTAGTGTGTGTTCCAAACTGAACTGAAGGAGATATGTTCTTGAGTGGGAATAGAAATACACGTCCCTAATGATGGAAAGAGGGGATAGTAGTGTGTTATTCGCTAAGTGTTTTTTCGATTCCAGGAACATAGATGCCTAAATAAGGTTTCCATACAAGTTGGGACTTATCAACTAAGATATAACACAGATGGCTGTGGTCAAGATCACCCAGTGTTGATAAACCCCAAGAAAGCACTTTAAAGTAATAAAGCACGACACTTGTGCATAAGAAAGGAAAGAACAGCCTGTTCATAGTAAGAAATAAGGCGGACAGAGAATGGAAAATAGAGATCATTTAAACTAATAGAAAAACTCAAATGACTCAGTATCGAAGAGTTGCAAGGTGCATACAAAGTGACTATACCCATTAAGAACTATCCGGTGTAGAACTTGTACAGGACAAAAATAGAATACTAGAAACTCGATGTGTTTTTCCAGGATGGAATTAAGAACGCTATAAGATAAGAAAGACCATTCCGTTTAAGCTGACAGCATATGGTGATCGGGTTAAATACATTCATACAGTGGTGAACATTTTTCCATTACAAAAAACGGATATATCTACAGACTCAAGCAGACGGAGCTGTCAGGGTGAGATCGTTCTGTTGTATCTATGTAATGTCCTGTACTCTAGCTGAGAGAAGAGACGAGAGAAGACACGGAGACTATCTATCAACATCTTATCTGGCATCCACACTAGAAGAACATACCAACTACAAAGACAATATCCATACATACACCAGACATAGTTTTTTTATTAATAAATCTTTTATCTTATCGTTGAAAGGAACTGTTGTCGGAGTATGTGTTGAGGGAATAATAGAGAGAGAGAGAAAGAAATAGATATATGGAATGGAAGACAGAAGAGAGGAGTGTAGACCAAAGTCAGTCAATAATCCCAACAGATACTAAGTTTAAAGATGTGCTTGTTGATTCCAATCTCCTCTCGGGAATAACAGGACATAATTGGTGGAGCGAGCGGGGTAGGAAAAATACCCATATGACCTGGGCATAACAGGGCATATGCATAAAGGGGTACTTGCATATTGGCACAGGTATAGCGGAGTACCTGCATGTTGGGACATACTGATTGGAATAAAAGAAAAAGAAGTATATATTGATGACTTTTAATGGAAGGACGTCCATTGGATATATGGTGCCATTACATTTATGGTAGAAACAGTTCATTAATGCTGGTGACTTTACAGTGAGAAAAGTTCCAGACAGAGTGAATGTGGATAGGTGGTAAGACACATTACATACCTAGTCACACGGTCACACGTCTACATAAGTCTTTATCCTATATCTCCTCTTGTGGATGAGAGAGTGGTTGTGATGTACTGTGTGGTGTTGTAGGTTTATAATATTAGATAGACATAGATTAATGATATAGGGTCTAACTGGAATCTAATTGTATAGTGAGTACTTCTTTACTGCCTTGAGGTGTCTTTACTCAACGTGCTGACTTACCTGCTTTAACTATGGCCACCCCCAAACTAACTACAGCAGAACTTAGGGCCAACGGAGAAGAAATTGGGTTGGCTGGTTCAGACTTAACTGATTACATCCAGGAAAGAGAGCGAGAGATTCGTCAAGCGGAACGAGAAGATCGCAAGACCGAGTGGGAAGTGAGAAGAATAGAGGTGGAGACCAAGCGACTAGAAATGGACCAGGAGACCAAGCGACTGGAAATGGAACAAGAGGCCAAGAAAATGGACCAGGAGACCAAGCGACTGGAAATGGAACAAGAGGCCAAGAAAATGGACCAGGAGACCAAGAAACTGGAAATGGAACAGACTGCCAGGAGACAAGAAATGGAACATGAATACCGCTTGAAAGAGTTAGAACTCAAGACACAAACTAAGGGTGAAGTAGATGCAGCAGAAGGAAGTTCATCTTCACCTGGGGCAACCCACATGAGTGGACAGGGTTACCATGCCATGAAGTTTCCC
The DNA here is from genome assembly GCA_963921405.1 of Cepaea hortensis. NCBI lineage: Eukaryota > Metazoa > Mollusca > Gastropoda > Stylommatophora > Helicidae > Cepaea > Cepaea hortensis. The sequence continues at coordinate 15,853,952 of OY992877.1, forward strand.
TTGGCGGTCTTTGATGAAAGTAAAGAGAAGATATACCAGTTTTTGGATCGGTTCGAGGCTATGGCAGTCGCTATGGGACTGGATAGAACCAGATGGGCTCTTAAATTATCCCAGTCTTTACGTGGTTCAGGGTACGAGGTCTACACACGCCTACCACCAGGACAGGAAAATCAGTATGAGGAATTGAAAGCCGCTTTGATGAAACATTATGAAGTCACAGCACAAACGTATAGGAAGAAGTTTAGATCGTCTAGACGAGAGCCGGGAGAACTATTCGCCGCCTACAGTCTAAGGCTGAAATCCTATCTCCAGAAATGGATGGACTTGGCAGAATTCAAGAGGGATTATGAGAGTCTCGAAGAGATGATGGTGGTCGACCAGATGCGAAAGCAAATGTCGACACCTCTCAGAACCTTCTTGGGAGAACAAGGGGCGGAACGGATTGATGTTGTGAATAAGCTGGCGGAACGATTCGTAGAGGTACATGGGGAGGCGACGGAACTAAGTACACAAACCAAAGGTCAGGAAAAACAAGACCGAAAGAAATCGACGAACGGAAAAGAAACTAAAGTGGAACCTTATAAAAAGACGTCAACGGAGAGTTCCGAGAAGGTGAAGGAAGGAACCAAGAACACCTGGAATTCTCACGCAAAACGACCGTGGTCGGAGAAGTGGTGCTCTGTTTGCAAGGCGGCCTCTCACAACACAAAAGACTGCAGATCGAAACCGAAAAACCCTTACTTCGCGGCATGCCAAGTGAATCATAAGAAGGTGATCACAGACAAGGCTGAGGTCGGCGAAGGAGAAAGGAACAAAAAGGACACACGGAAACTTAGGAAGGGAACATGGTGCACACACTGCAGGTCGAAAGCCCATACGACTGCAGAATGCCGAGGCAAGGCAAATGACGGTCCCTTCGAAACACGCCTCGATGAACCCATCGAAGAATCCCAGGGAAAAGTCGAGGAGGGGGAAGACATTCCGGACCAAGGGAGACCCTCGGTAGTGGAATTGATTGAGGTGAATGGACAACCAGTCCAATGTTTATACGATACTGGACTGGATGGGGAAGCGGTGATTTCGGCGGATCTAGTATTCCCCGAACAACTCACAGGGGAGACCATGGAGATACAGCCTGCGACTAAGAGTGCTGTGGCCATGAAGTTACCCATTGCTCAAGTGGAGATTCGGTCAAGATACGTCACCGGCACAATCAAGGCCGCTGTATTGACTGATCCCATATTTCCAGTCATCCTCGGTTGCCGGTATGTCTTTTTGGGAATGCCAAAGGAACCAATTCACATGGGAGCTATGCAGACACGCTCTCAGAAGGAAATGGATCAGGCAGAGGCAAGGATTTCAAACCCAATGCCAGGGGAGTTACGAACTGCCCAGAGTGAGGATGATAATTTACGTCCTTGCTATAAGAAGTTGCAGAAGAGTGCAGTTCCACCCAAACGCGGACAGTACTACATGAAGAATCGGCTACTCTACCGGAGAGCCGGAAGGGGAGACAACTTACACGGTCAATTGGTAGTCCCGAAGGCCTACCGTTCCCAAATTCTTCAGATGGGGCATACCATTTCGTTCAGTGGACACATGGGTATCGCCGCCACCATGCAGCGGATTTCCTGTCATTATTATTGGCCAGGATTGACGGGAGATGTGAGTCGGTATGTAAAGTCCTGCCCAGAGTGCCAGCGGGTGGCCCCGAAACACTGGACAGCGCCGGTGGTGTTAGGTGAAATGCCCGTTATGAACTCTCCTTTCGAGAGGGTAGCTATCGACATCGTGGGTCCTCTTCCTAGGACCAAGAAGAGGAACATGTATATCCTCACCATGGTGGATTGCTGTTCAATGTGGAGTGAAGCCATACCATTGTCAACCATTGACTCGAAAAGAGTGGCTGATGCATTGATGGAGGATTTTACCAGATTAGGCTTCCCTAATCAGATTCTGACGGATAATGGGTCACAGTTTTGTGGGAAACTCATGGAGGAGGTATTTGGGGTGTTCCACTCCAACCATATACATACCAGTCCTTACCACCCACAAGCTAATGGACAAGTAGAGCGTTTCAACGGCACGTTGATGACAATGCTCAGGAAATTGGCCCAGGAAAAACTTGATAGGTGGGATGAATACATCCCGGCAGCCCTTTTTGCGTATAGGGAAGTGCCACATGGCTCCACAGGAGTACCGCCAGCAACTCTGCTGTTTGGTCGACCAATCAAGGGACCATTGGAAGCTTTATTGAGGAGTTGGACGGAGGAAGAAACTTCAGAAGAGGTGATTTCCTCGTACAAATACGTGGAGGAACTGAAGGAAAAACTTCACACGGGCTGGGCTCTGGCCACTCGAAACTTGAGAAAGGCCAGAAAGAGACATGCGGAGTACTATAATCGTAGGTCTAGAGACAGAGCTCTTGAGGTAGGAGACAAAGTCTTGTTGTTACTCCCAACGGGAAACAACAAACTGGAGATAGGGTGGCAAGGACCATTTCCCGTGGAAAGGATGGTATCCAGAACCAACTATCAAATACGGATCCGGGGAAAGTCGAAGATTTTTCATATTAATCTCTTGAGAAAATATGAAGAAAGAACCCGGGAAGGAGCAGCCCATCTCATGGCAATGGCGGTAGCAGTGGAGACTGAAACCGGACCAGATGAGGGGAGGGAGTATCCTCTAATAAACCAGGAAACTTATCGGGAAGTACAGGTGAACCCTGATCTGACTCTCCAAGAGAGGGAAAAGATTGGCCAGGTTCTCAAATCCCATAAGCAGATTCTGACGGATAAACCAGGACGGACGGAGCTGGTTGAGTTCGAGATGACCTTAACTACGCAGGATCCGGTTCGCCAAAAAATCTACCCAGTGCCCTTTGCTAAAGAGAAGGCTTTGGAGGAGGAGATACAGAAACTGTTGGAGGATGAGGTGATTGCACCATCCACATCCCCATATAATGCTGGAGTGGTGTTGTTACGCAAACCGAGTGGAGAACACCGGTTGTGTATTGACTATAGACTTTTGAATAGTCATACCCAGTTCCAAGTGGAACCGTTGCCTAATCCAACCCAGTTGTTCGCCAGGCTCCATAAGGCCAAGTACTTCTCTAAAGTAGATCTGAGTAGGGGTTATTATCAGATCCCAGTGTCGTGGAATACTGAGAGTTAATGATTCCCAGATGGACGACTGCATACACCGACTGACCAGGTGGAGGAAGGGTTAACAAGCGAAGCAGTAATGGTAACGAACAACGGGTTGACCAGACAGGTGTTTATAGGTCACGACAGAAACGGCTAACCGCCCCAGTAAAATGTCGAGTGGAAAAATTGGTTTGCGACTAAAGCAGAGAGATGATTGGACAGCATATTGCGGTATGGATATGAAACGGTTCAGAGCTGTAATTTTCCACTAACAATGATAATGCAGTCTGGATGTGAGGTGTCCAGCAATGTCAAGGACTATGCGGCAAAAATGACCGATATAAAGAGGGTCAATTCTTTGTGTAAGTTTAGTGTGTGTTCCAAACTGACCTGAAGGAGATATGTTCTTGAGTGGGAATAGAAATACACGTCCCTAATGATGGAAAGAGGGGATAATAGTGTGGTATTCGCTAAGTGTTTTTTCGATTCAAGGAACATAGATGCCTAAATAAGGTATAAAGATATTAGATATAGTTTAGCATAGGAATATAGATGTAAGTGAATAGCATTTACCATGGCTTTCTATTAGTAGATAGTTTAGACTTTGGTGAATTCATATGTCTTATGCGGGTGTTCACTTCGGAAGCCTTGTCATTATGGCTGGAGAAGGACACTTGCATAAGTAGTAGAAAGGGGCGGCTGCTTATCACTGGATTTGTTATACTTTTCCAGGTTCCACTCTCCTAGTGAAAGCAGAGAAGAGATGAAGAGGAATACCCTTGAGTAAATAACATACTTACATGGAACCAAACAGAATATGAACATATTTACGATAAAGAAAGAAATAAGTTAAATAAAATACAGAACACTGTATGCTCAAACGAATATACCACTAAGGCCCTGAAAGGGAAGAGAGGGTAACCTGTGGCAAGCAGGGATACTTAAAACTACATACATCTTATATGTATTATGAAGAAAGAATAGACAAGTAAGAACAGTGCTATTACTAAAAGACTATAAGAAGAACTGTGACGATGTGGTGGTTTTTCGATGATGGATACTTATCGTCATGAACCAGATTCAGGTGCATTCATAAACTTACGGGACTTTTATTACGGTACCTTGACTCAGTGGTGAACAGTTTTTGTTTCATTCAATAACGGATTTACCATCAGATTCAAGCATACGGATCATCCCGGGTGAGCTCTGTCCTGTTTGATGTGTTGTCCTGTGATCTTGCAGAATGAAAGGACGAGAAGCAACACAGCTGATAGACATTCAGAGTTCATATCTGGCAACCACACTAGAAGAACATACCAACAACATAAACAATATCCATACATACACCAGACATAGTTTTTATTAATAAATCTTTTATCGTATCGTTGAAAGGAACTGTTGTCGGAGTATGTGTTGAGGGAATAATAGAGAGAGAGAGAGAAAGAAATAGATATATGGAATGGAAGACAGAAGAGAGGAGTGTAGACAAAAGTCAGTCAATAATCCCAACAGATACTAAGTTTAAAGATGTGCTTGTTGATTCCAATCTCCTCTCAGGAAAACAAGTGACATAATTGGTGGAGCGAGCGGGGTAGGAAAAATACCCATATGACCTGGAGGCATAACAGGGCATATACATAGAGGGGTACCTGCATATTGGCACAAGCATAGCGGAGTACCTGCATGTTGGGACATACTGATTGGAATAAAAGAAAAAGAAGTATATATTGATGACTTTTAATGGAAGGACGTCCATTGGATATATGGTGCCATTACATTTATGGTAGAAACAGTTCATTAATGCTGGTGACTTTACAGTGAGAAAGTTCCAGACAGAGTGAATGTGGATAGGTGGTAAGACACATTACATACCTAGTCACACGGTCACACGTCTACATAAGTCTTTATCCTATATCTCCTCTTGTGGATGAGAGAGTGGTTGTGATGTACGGTGTGGTGTTGTAGATTAATAATAGTAGATAGGCATGGATTAATGATATAGGTTCTAGGTAGATTATCTGTTTATAGTGAGTATTCTTTACTGCCTTGAGGTGTCTTTACTCAACGTGCTGACTTACCTGCTTTAACTATGGCCACTCCCAAACTAACTACAGCAGAACTTAGGGCCAACGGAGAAGAAATTGGGTTGGCTGGTTCAGACTTAACTGATTACATCCAGGAAAGAGAGCGAGAGATTCGTCAAGCGGAACGAGAAGATCGCATGACAGAGTTGGAAGTGAGAAGAATAGAGGTGGAGACCAAGCGACTAGAAATGGACCAGGAGACCAAGCGACTAGAAATGGACCAGGAGACCAAGCGACTGGAAATGGAACAAGAGGCCAAGAAAATGGACCAGGAGACCAAGCGACTGGAAATGGAACAAGAGGCCAAGAAAATGGACCAGGAGACCAAGAAACTGGAAATGGAACAGACTGCCAGGAGACAAGAAATGGAACATGAATACCGCTTGAAAGAGTTAGAACTCAAGACACAAACTAAGGGTGAAGTAGATGCAGCAGAAGGAAGTTCATCTTCACCTGGGGCAACCCACATGAGTGGACAGGGTTACCATGCCATGAAGTTTCCCTTGGCAGTCTTTGATGAAAATAAAGAGAAGATATACCAGTTTTTGGATCGGTTCGAGGCTATGGCAGTCGCTATGGGACTGGATAGAACCAGATGGGCTCTTAAAGTATCCCAGTCTTTACGTGGTTCGGGCTACGAGGTCTACACACGCCTACCACCAGGACAGGAAAATCAGTATGAGGAATTGAAAGCCGCTTTGATGAAACATTATGAAGTCACAGCACAAACGTATAGGAAGAAGTTTAGATCGTCTAGACGAGAGCCGGGAGAACTATTCGCCGCCTACAGTCTAAGGCTGAAATCCTATCTCCAGAAATGGATGGACTTGGCAGAATTCAAGAGGGATTATGAGAGTCTCGAAGAGATGATGGTGGTCGACCAGATGCGAAAGCAAATGTCGAAACCTCACAGAACCTTCTTGGGAGAACAAGGGGCGGAACGGATTGATGTTGTGAATAAGCTGGCGGAAAGGTTTGTGGAAGTACATGGTGAAACTGAGGAACTAAGTACACAAACCAAAGGTCAGGAGAAACCAGAGAAAAAGAAACCTAAAAACTGGGAAGGAGAAAAAGGGGAACCTTATATAAAGCACACAGAGGAGAGTTCAGAGAAGGTGAAGGTAGGAAGCCAGAGCACCTCGAATTCTCAAGCGAAACGACAGTGGTCTGAAAAGTGGTGTTCATTTTGCAAGGCGACCTCTCACAACACCAAAGACTGCAGATCGAAACCTAAAAGTTCTTACTTCGCAGCATGCAAAGTGATTCCTACATCGGTGATCACAGACAAGGCTGAGGTCGGCGAAGGAGAAAGGAACAAAAAGGACACAGGGAAACCTAGGAAGGGAACAGAGTGCACACCCTGCCAGTCGATAACACATAATACGGTGGACTGCAGATGCAAGGCAAAACACGCCAATTGCATAACCAACCTCGAGGAAGCAAAAGAGGAAGGCAAGGAAACGGTCAAGGAGATGAAAGACACTCAGGACCAAGAGAGACCACCTGTGGTGGAACTGATTGAAGTCAATGGCCAACAGGTTGCTTGTCTCTACGATACAGGTTTGGATGGGGAAGCGGTGGTGGACGCCAGCTTGGTAAGCCCAGACCAACTTACAGAGGAGACCATAGAAATACAGCCGGCAATGAGGAGTGCTGTTACCATGACGCTGCCAATCGCCAAGGTGGAGATTAAATCCAGGTACGTCACGGGCATTATTCCAGCTGCTGTATTATCTGACTCCTTATTTCCAATGATCATTGGCACGAAATATGTCTTTTTGGGGATGCCCAAACCGCAAGCCCACAAGGGAACAGTAGTCAGTGGATCTCAAGGGAAGGAAAAAGAGGCAGAGACACTATGCGACAACTCGGAGATAGGAGAATTGCATACTGCCCAGAGGAAGGATACTACGTTGCATCCTTGCTACAGGAAGCTGCAAAGAAGTGCTGAGCCACCAGAACGGGGACAGTACTTTCTGAAGAATCAACTACTCTATCGGAGAGCTGGGAGGGGAGATAACCTGCATGAGCAGTGGGTGGTTCCAGAGACCCATCGTCCTCACATTCTTCAGAGTGGACACATCATAGGCGAGAATCGACATATGGGTGTCAGAGAGACCTTGCAGCAAATATCCGGCCATTATTGCTGGCCAGGAATGACCGGAGATGTACGCCGGTGGGTGAAATCTTGTTCGGAGTGCCAGAACGCACCACCCAACAAGCGAATTAAGAGGAAACTAGCTCTTAAAGTGGAAGACAAAGTGGAAGTGTGGAGTCCAGCAGAGACCAATATACTCCAAGTAGGATGAAAAGGACCTTATCCTGTGGAAAAGGTGGTGTCCAAGAACATCTACAAAATACGGATCGGGGAAGAGCAGAAAAATCTCCCTAGACATCTCATTAGGAAATATGAGGAGAGATCCGGGAGCAAAACTTCGCACTTTATGGTGATGGCAGCCATTGGGACAAAGATTACCAGTCCAGACGAAGCCCAGAGATCGCCAGTACAACATAGGAGGGCCTATGGGACAGTACGTGATAGGTCAGATTTACCCAACGACAGGAGAAGGGAAATCACAAGTCAGGGAAAGGACCAGAGTGAAAGTTTCACCGGTAACCGAGTTCAGAAGGGGTGGGTAATGTCGGGAAAAGCGAGAATTACCCAGGACTCCAACCGAAGATTGGCTGACCAGATGCAATATCGCCCAAGATGGTCCTGGAAGCAAAAGCCCAGGAGAGTTGGGAAAGACGACTCGGTCCAACGAGGACGAGGCGAAACATCCCCAGAGGCAAAGCCGGGGGAAACCAAGAGGACATGGAAGCAGTGTTACAATCAGGATGGGACAATCCGTCTGTATTGTGAGCCGTCGCTGACGCAAGTCGAAAGTAGGTCGACCGGACGTACAGGAGCGAGGAGCCAACACTAGTTTCAGTCGTGAGTAGTATAGTAGGGTGTCAATTAGAGCGCCTACTGGATAATGATGGGAGCCATGTGAGGATCCAATCATATCATCAACACGTGATGTTAATAGCTACTTCGCAGAAGCTCAACGCACGGTGGATGTGATGGACGTTGTTGCTGCAACTGGACTTCCCAATGGAATACATCCTTGGTAAGGAGAAGGTATGAGCAGATTTCTTATCCAGACATCCAGCTCCGGAGGAAGAAGACTAGGGTTGTGGATCATGGGAATCAAACCTACAGTGAGAAAGATTCGACGCGGTCTAATCTCTTAAGAGGGGGCCTATGTCGTGGAATACTGAGAGTTAATGATTCCCAGATGGACGACTGCATACACCGACTGACCAGGTGGAGGAAGGGTTAACAAGCGAAGCAGTAATGGTAACGAACAACGGGTTGACCAGACAGGTGTTTATAGGTCACGACAGAAACGGCTAACCGCCCCAGTAAAATGTCGAGTGGAAAAATTGGTTTGCGACTAAAGCAGAGAGATGATTGGACAGCATATTGCGGTATGGATATGAAACGGTTCAGAGCTGTAATTTTCCACTAACAATGATAATGCAGTCTGGATGTGAGGTGTCCAGCAATGTCAAGGACTATGCGGCAAAAATGACCGATATAAAGAGGGTCAATTCTTTGTGTAAGTTTAGTGTGTGTTCCAAACTGACCTGAAGGAGATATGTTCTTGAGTGGGAATAGAAATACACGTCCCTAATGATGGAAAGAGGGGATAATAGTGTGGTATTCGCTAAGTGTTTTTTCGATTCAAGGAACATAGATGCCTAAATAAGGTATAAAGATATTAGATATAGTTTAGCATAGGAATATAGATGTAAGTGAATAGCATTTACCATGGCTTTCTATTAGTAGATAGTTTAGACTTTGGTGAATTCATATGTCTTATGCGGGTGTTCACTTCGGAAGCCTTGTCATTATGGCTGGAGAAGGACACTTGCATAAGTAGTAGAAAGGGGCGGCTGCTTATAACTGGATTTGTTATACTTTTCCAGGTTCCACTCTCCTAGTGAAAGCAGAGAAGAGATGAAGAGGAATACCCTTGAGTAAATAACATACTTACATGGAACCAAACAGAATATGAACATATTTACGATGAAGAAAGAAATAAGTTAAATAAAATACAGAACACTGTATGCTCAAACGAATATACCACTAAGGCCCTGAAAGGGAAGAGAGGGTAACCTGTGGCAAGCAGGGATACTTAAAACTACATACATCTTATATGTATTATGAAGAAAGAATAGACAAGTAAGAACAGTGCTATTACTAAAAGACTATAAGAAGAACTGTGACGATGTGGTGGTTTTTCGATGATGGATACTTATCGTCATGAACCAGATTCAGGTGCATTCATAAACTTACGGGACTTTTATTACGGTACCTTGACTCAGTGGTGAACAGTTTTTGTTTCATTCAATAACGGATTTACCATCAGATTCAAGCATACGGATCATCCCGGGTGAGCTCTGTCCTGTTTGATGTGTTGTCCTGTGATCTTGCAGAATGAAAGGACGAGAAGCAACACAGCTGATAGACATTCAGAGTTCATATCTGGCAACCACACTAGAAGAACATACCAACAACATAAACAATATCCATACATACACCAGACATAGTTTTTATTAATAAATCTTTTATCGTATCGTTGAAAGGAACTGTTGTCGGAGTATGTGTTGAGGGAATAATAGAGAGAGAGAGAGAAAGAAATAGATATATGGAATGGAAGACAGAAGAGAGGAGTGTAGACAAAAGTCAGTCAATAATCCCAACAGATACTAAGTTTAAAGATGTGCTTGTTGATTCCAATCTCCTCTCAGGAAAACAAGTGACATAATTGGTGGAGCGAGCGGGGTAGGAAAAATACCCATATGACCTGGAGGCATAACAGGGCATATACATAGAGGGGTACCTGCATATTGGCACAAGCATAGCGGAGTACCTGCATGTTGGGACATACTGATTGGAATAAAAGGAAAAGAAGTATATATTGATGACTTTTAATGGAAGGACGTCCATTGGATATATGGTGCCATTACATTTATGGTAGAAACAGTTCATTAATGCTGGTGACTTTACAGTGAGAAAGTTCCAGACAGAGTGAATGTGGATAGGTGGTAAGACACATTACATACCTAGTCACACGGTCACACGTCTACATAAGTCTTTATCCTATATCTCCTCTTGTGGATGAGAGAGTGGTTGTGATGTACGGTGTGGTGTTGTAGATTAATAATAGTAGATAGGCATGGATTAATGATATAGGTTCTAGGTAGATTATCTGTTTATAGTGAGTATTCTTTACTGCCTTGAGGTGTCTTTACTCAACGTGCTGACTTACCTGCTTTAACTATGGCCACTCCCAAACTAACTACAGCAGAACTTAGGGCCAACGGAGAAGAAATTGGGTTGGCTGGTTCAGACTTAACTGATTACATCCAGGAAAGAGAGCGAGAGATTCGTCAAGCGGAACGAGAAGATCGCATGACAGAGTTGGAAGTGAGAAGAATAGAGGTGGAGACCAAGCGACTAGAAATGGACCAGGAGACCAAGCGACTAGAAATGGACCAGGAGACCAAGCGACTGGAAATGGAACAAGAGGCCAAGAAAATGGACCAGGAGACCAAGCGACTGGAAATGGAACAAGAGGCCAAGAAAATGGACCAGGAGACCAAGAAACTGGAAATGGAACAGACTGCCAGGAGACAAGAAATGGAACATGAATACCGCTTGAAAGAGTTAGAACTCAAGACACAAACTAAGGGTGAAGTAGATGCAGCAGAAGGAAGTTCATCTTCACCTGGGGCAACCCACATGAGTGGACAGGGTTACCATGCCATGAAGTTTCCCTTGGCAGTCTTTGATGAAAATAAAGAGAAGATATACCAGTTTTTGGATCGGTTCGAGGCTATGGCAGTCGCTATGGGACTGGATAGAACCAGATGGGCTCTTAAAGTATCCCAGTCTTTACGTGGTTTTGGCTACGAGGTCTACACACGCCTACCACCAGGACAGGAAAATCAGTATGAGGAATTGAAAGCCGCTTTGATGAAACATTATGAAGTCACAGCACAAACGTATAGGAAGAAGTTTAGATCGTCTAGACGAGAGCCGGGAGAACTATTCGCCGCCTACAGTCTAAGGCTGAAATCCTATCTCCAGAAATGGATGGACTTGGCAGAATTCAAGAGGGATTATGAGAGTCTCGAAGAGATGATGGTGGTCGACCAGATGCGAAAGCAAATGTCGAAACCTCACAGAACCTTCTTGGGAGAACAAGGGGCGGAACGGATTGATGTTGTGAATAAGCTGGCGGAAAGGTTTGTGGAAGTACATGGTGAAACTGAGGAACTAAGTACACAAACCAAAGGTCAGGAGAAACCAGAGAAAAAGAAACCTAAAAACTGGGAAGGAGAAAAAGGGGAACCTTATATAAAGCACACAGAGGAGAGTTCAGAGAAGGTGAAGGTAGGAAGCCAGAGCACCTCGAATTCTCAAGCGAAACGACAGTGGTCTGAAAAGTGGTGTTCATTTTGCAAGGCGACCTCTCACAACACCAAAGACTGCAGATCGAAACCTAAAAGTTCTTACTTCGCAGCATGCAAAGTGATTCCTACATCGGTGATCACAGACAAGGCTGAGGTCGGCGAAGGAGAAAGGAACAAAAAGGACACAGGGAAACCTAGGAAGGGAACAGAGTGCACACCCTGCCAGTCGATAACACATAATACGGTGGACTGCAGATGCAAGGCAAAACACGCCAATTGCATAACCAACCTCGAGGAAGCAAAAGAGGAAGGCAAGGAAACGGTCAAGGAGATGAAAGACACTCAGGACCAAGAGAGACCACCTGTGGTGGAACTGATTGAAGTCAATGGCCAACAGGTTGCTTGTCTCTACGATACAGGTTTGGATGGGGAAGCGGTGGTGGACGCCAGCTTGGTAAGCCCAGACCAACTTACAGAGGAGACCATAGAAATACAGCCGGCAATGAGGAGTGCTGTTACCATGACGCTGCCAATCGCCAAGGTGGAGATTAAATCCAGGTACGTCACGGGCATTATTCCAGCTGCTGTATTATCTGACTCCTTATTTCCAATGATCATTGGCACGAAATATGTCTTTTTGGGGATGCCCAAACCGCAAGCCCACAAGGGAACAGTAGTCAGTGGATCTCAAGGGAAGGAAAAAGAGGCAGAGACACTATGCGACAACTCGGAGATAGGAGAATTGCATACTGCCCAGAGGAAGGATACTACGTTGCATCCTTGCTACAGGAAGCTGCAAAGAAGTGCTGAGCCACCAGAACGGGGACAGTACTTTCTGAAGAATCAACTACTCTATCGGAGAGCTGGGAGGGGAGATAACCTGCATGAGCAGTGGGTGGTTCCAGAGACCCATCGTCCTCACATTCTTCAGAGTGGACACATCATAGGCGAGAATCGACATATGGGTGTCAGAGAGACCTTGCAGCAAATATCCGGCCATTATTGCTGGCCAGGAATGACCGGAGATGTACGCCGGTGGGTGAAATCTTGTTCGGAGTGCCAGAACGCACCACCCAACAAGCGAATTAAGAGGAAACTAGCTCTTAAAGTGGAAGACAAAGTGGAAGTGTGGAGTCCAGCAGAGACCAATATACTCCAAGTAGGATGAAAAGGACCTTATCCTGTGGAAAAGGTGGTGTCCAAGAACATCTACAAAATACGGATCGGGGAAGAGCAGAAAAATCTCCCTAGACATCTCATTAGGAAATATGAGGAGAGATCCGGGAGCAAAACTTCGCACTTTATGGTGATGGCAGCCATTGGGACAAAGATTACCAGTCCAGACGAAGCCCAGAGATCGCCAGTACAACATAGGAGGGCCTATGGGACAGTACGTGATAGGTCAGATTTACCCAACGACAGGAGAAGGGAAATCACAAGTCAGGGAAAGGACCAGAGTGAAAGTTTCACCGGTAACCGAGTTCAGAAGGGGTGGGTAATGTCGGGAAAAGCGAGAATTACCCAGGACTCCAACCGAAGATTGGCTGACCAGATGCAATATCGCCCAAGATGGTCCTGGAAGCAAAAGCCCAGGAGAGTTGGGAAAGACGACTCGGTCCAACGAGGACGAGGCGAAACATCCCCAGAGGCAAAGCCGGGGGAAACCAAGAGGACATGGAAGCAGTGTTACAATCAGGATGGGACAATCCGTCTGTATTGTGAGCCGTCGCTGACGCAAGTCGAAAGTAGGTCGACCGGACGTACAGGAGCGAGGAGCCAACACTAGTTTCAGTCGTGAGTAGTATAGTAGGGTGTCAATTAGAGCGCCTACTGGATAATGATGGGAGCCATGTGAGGATCCAATCATATCATCAACACGTGATGTTAATAGCTACTTCGCAGAAGCTCAACGCACGGTGGATGTGATGGACGTTGTTGCTGCAACTGGACTTCCCAATGGAATACATCCTTGGTAAGGAGAAGGTATGAGCAGATTTCTTATCCAGACATCCAGCTCCGGAGGAAGAAGACTAGGGTTGTGGATCATGGGAATCAAACCTACAGTGAGAAAGATTCGACGCGGTCTAATCTCTTAAGAGGGGGCCTATGTCGTGGAATACTGAGAGTTAATGATTCCCAGATGGACGACTGCATACACCGACTGACCAGGTGGAGGAAGGGTTAACAAGCGAAGCAGTAATGGTAACGAACAACGGGTTGACCAGACAGGTGTTTATAGGTCACGACAGAAACGGCTAACCGCCCCAGTAAAATGTCGAGTGGAAAAATTGGTTTGCGACTAAAGCAGAGAGATGATTGGACAGCATATTGCGGTATGGATATGAAACGGTTCAGAGCTGTAATTTTCCACTAACAATGATAATGCAGTCTGGATGTGAGGTGTCCAGCAATGTCAAGGACTATGCGGCAAAAATGACCGATATAAAGAGGGTCAATTCTTTGTGTAAGTTTAGTGTGTGTTCCAAACTGACCTGAAGGAGATATGTTCTTGAGTGGGAATAGAAATACACGTCCCTAATGATGGAAAGAGGGGATAATAGTGTGGTATTCGCTAAGTGTTTTTTCGATTCAAGGAACATAGATGCCTAAATAAGGTATAAAGATATTAGATATAGTTTAGCATAGGAATATAGATGTAAGTGAATAGCATTTACCATGGCTTTCTATTAGTAGATAGTTTAGACTTTGGTGAATTCATATGTCTTATGCGGGTGTTCACTTCGGAAGCCTTGTCATTATGGCTGGAGAAGGACACTTGCATAAGTAGTAGAAAGGGGCGGCTGCTTATCACTGGATTTGTTATACTTTTCCAGGTTCCACTCTCCTAGTGAAAGCAGAGAAGAGATGAAGAGGAATACCCTTGAGTAAATAACATACTTACATGGAACCAAACAGAATATGAACATATTTACGATGAAGAAAGAAATAAGTTAAATAAAATACAGAACACTGTATGCTCAAACGAATATACCACTAAGGCCCTGAAAGGGAAGAGAGGGTAACCTGTGGCAAGCAGGGATACTTAAAACTACATACATCTTATATGTATTATGAAGAAAGAATAGACAAGTAAGAACAGTGCTATTACTAAAAGACTATAAGAAGAACTGTGACGATGTGGTGGTTTTTCGATGATGGATACTTATCGTCATGAACCAGATTCAGGTGCATTCATAAACTTACGGGACTTTTATTACGGTACCTTGACTCAGTGGTGAACAGTTTTTGTTTCATTCAATAACGGATTTACCATCAGATTCAAGCATACGGATCATCCCGGGTGAGCTCTGTCCTGTTTGATGTGTTGTCCTGTGATCTTGCAGAATGAAAGGACGAGAAGCAACACAGCTGATAGACATTCAGAGTTCATATCTGGCAACCACACTAGAAGAACATACCAACAACATAAACAATATCCATACATACACCAGACATAGTTTTTATTAATAAATCTTTTATCGTATCGTTGAAAGGAACTGTTGTCGGAGTATGTGTTGAGGGAATAATAGAGAGAGAGAGAAAGAAATAGATATATGGAATGGAAGACAGAAGAGAGGAGTGTAGACAAAAGTCAGTCAATAATCCCAACAGATACTAAGTTTAAAGATGTGCTTGTTGATTCCAATCTCCTCTCAGGAAAACAAGTGACACCCAGTCAAACCAGAAGTTCGACATCTGCTGGCTTTCAGTACACCTACGGGACACTATGAGTTCAATGTCATGCCTTTTGGACTCAGTAATGCGCCTAGTGTGTTTACTCGCATGATGAGAGCGTTGTTGGATCCTCTACGTGACCCGGCTATTATCTCATTCATGGACGATATACTGATTGTCAGTGACAGATTAGATGACCATTTGGGATCCTTGGAGAGAGTTTTCGATAGGCTCCGGGAAGCCGGGCTTACGGCGCGACCAACCAAGTGCATGATTGGTTACCAAACTCTGGAATTTCTAGGTCATACCATCACTCCCGGGAAAATTGTCCCGGAGGCGAAGAACCTGGATAAAGTCAGACGAGCTCCAAGGCCTAAAACCAAGAAAGATATAAGATCCTTCCTATCATTGTGTGGATTTTATCAAAAGTTCATTCCTCATTTTACCGAACTGGGAAATCCATTAACAGAGACCTTAAAAAAGGGACTTCCAGATACAGTTATATGGACGCCAGAATGTGAGGAGGCCTACAGTCAATTAAAGGAGGCGTTGGTGAACAAGCCAGTTCTACAACTCCCAGATCTCACAAAGCCATTTGTGCTAAGAACAGATGCAAGTGGGATCGGCATTGGAGCAGCCTTATTACAAGAAGGAATAGACGATGCTTCAGTTTTGAAACCTGTAGCTTATGCCAGTAAGAAACTCCTACCGGCAGAAAAAAATTATTCAACTGTTGAAAGAGAGTGCTTGTCACTCGTATGGGCTGTACAAAAATTTCAACCATACTTGTACGGAGTACAGTTTACGGTCCAGTCAGATCATCAACCCTTGATGTTCCTAGCTACATCACAGAAACGCAATGCCAGGTTGATGAGATGGTCATTGTTGCTGCAACCATACCACTTCACAGTGGAATACATCCCTGGAAAGGAGAATGTAGGGGCAGATTTCTTATCCAGACATCCAGCTCCGGAGGAAGAAGACTAGGGTTGTGGATCATGGGAATCAAACCTACAGTGAGAAAGATTCGACGCGGTCTAATCTCTTAAGAGGGGGCCTATGTCGTGAAATACTGAGAGTTAATGATTCCCAGATAGACGACTGTATACACCGACTACCCAGGTAGGAGAAGGGTTAACAACAACGGGTTGACCAGGCCCAGGTGTTTATAGGTCAAGACAGACGGGAACGGCTAACCGCCCAAGTAAACTGTCGAGTGGAAAAATTGGTTTGCGACTAAAGCAGAGAGATGATTGGACAGCATATTGCGGTATGGATGTGAAACGGTCCAGAGCTGTAATTTTCCACTAACGAGAATAATGCAGTCTGGATGTGAGGTGTCCAGCAATGTCAAGGACTATGCGGCAAAGATGACCTATATAAGAGTGGCTACGTCTTTGTGTAAGTTTAGTGTGTGTTCCAAACTGAACTGAAGGAGATATGTTCTTGAGTGGGAATAGAAATACACGTCCCTAATGATGGAAAGAGGGGATAGTAGTGTGTTATTCGCTAAGTGTTTTTTCGATTCCAGGAACATAGATGCCTAAATAAGGTTTCCATACAAGTTGGGACTTATCAACTAAGATATAACACAGATGGCTGTGGTCAAGATCACCCAGTGTTGATAAACCCCAAGAAAGCACTTTAAAGTAATAAAGCACGACACTTGTGCATAAGAAAGGAAAGAACAGCCTGTTCATAGTAAGAAATAAGGCGGACAGAGAATGGAAAATAGAGATCATTTAAACTAATAGAAAAACTCAAATGACTCAGTATCGAAGAGTTGCAAGGTGCATACAAAGTGACTATACCCATTAAGAACTATCCGGTGTAGAACTTGTACAGGACAAAAATAGAATACTAGAAACTCGATGTGTTTTTCCAGGATGGAATTAAGAACGCTATAAGATAAGAAAGACCATTCCGTTTAAGCTGACAGCATATGGTGATCGGGTTAAATACATTCATACAGTGGTGAACATTTTTCCATTACAAAAAACGGATATATCTACAGACTCAAGCAGACGGAGCTGTCAGGGTGAGATCGTTCTGTTGTATCTATGTAATGTCCTGTACTCTAGCTGAGAGAAGAGACGAGAGAAGACACGGAGACTATCTATCAACATCTTATCTGGCATCCACACTAGAAGAACATACCAACTACAAAGACAATATCCATACATACACCAGACATAGTTTTTTATTAATAAATCTTTTATCTTATCGTTGAAAGGAACTGTTGTCGGAGTATGTGTTGAGGGAATAATAGAGAGAGAGAGAAAGAAATAGATATATGGAATGGAAGACAGAAGAGAGGAGTGTAGACCAAAGTCAGTCAATAATCCCAACAGATACTAAGTTTAAAGATGTGCTTGTTGATTCCAATCTCCTCTCGGGAATAACAGGACAATGATAATGATAATGTGATGATTCTGATAATGATGCAGACGCCGATGGTGGTGATTATGATAATGTTGATGATGATGTTGATAATGCTAATGATATTGCTAGTGCTGATGATGCTGATGATGATATATTGATGCTGCTGCTGCTGCTGCTGCTGCTGCTGCTGCTGCTGATGATGATGATGATGATGATGATGATGATGATGCTGTTGCTGATGATGATGGCATTGGTGACGATACTGAAGAGAACCATGCTGATGCTGCTGCTGATGAGGCTGCTGCTGTTGCTTATGATGATGACTATGATGCTGATGATGATGGTGGTGATGATGATAATAGCATGCTAATGGTGATCCAGATGATGGTTAGGATAAAAATGATGATGCTGACAAATAATGGACATTCACAATTCTAAACATTAAACGTTCAACAGACCACCGGTAAGCAAAAGTTACCTCCTCCTCCTCACCATCCTTCTTTGTCTACTTCTTCTTCTTCTTCTTCTTTTTCTTATTCTAGCTTATGCCTGTGGCGTAGGTGATTATGGCCGTTCACAGCTTCCTGTCTCGTCTAATGCCAATCATTTCTGATACTGATGTTCTACCATGTCATGATGTCAAAAATTTTCAGCATTTTCTCTCTTGATCTCCCCCATTCCCACCCTCTCCTCAATTGCTCCCTTAGCTGAGACTCAGCTTTCCACTTCTAATAACATGTTCAAAGAACGTGGACTGTCTCCTTCTGATGTCAATAACCAATTCTTTTCCCCCTCTATCTTCATTGCTTGATATACACGGCCACTGTCTTCTCATCATTCATCTATAAAACCACAAAACCACATCTCCACAGCTTACACATAATTCATCACGCTAATTGTCCTTGATTCGCTTCTATACATTAATATTGGTTTGATATATCTCATAAGAAATCTTATTCTCACGTGAATTGACAAAGGTCAATTGCAGAGAATATTCTTCACCCTGTGAAGTGCTGCCTTTATTTGGGTTATTCTACATTTAACTTTCATAATCCATCTCCCATCTGCTGTATTCAGTTAGCCTTGAATGATGTGTGAATGATATAATGTATGAAAGAGAGTGATAGAAGGGCAGAATGTTAGACGTGCCTGCGTGCCCAATTCTTAACCCTTTGAAAATTAGGGGTGTACCGGATTTCGGCTCCGGCTCCGGCAAATCCGGAATCCGGCCATTTTTACCAATCCGGCTTCGGCTCTGGCTCCAGTCCAATTTTGCCGGATTTAGGCCGGATTTGTGTTGCCTAGTCACGTGAATTTTCTGTACATGTTTCATGAGGCCAAGCCGAATTTTTGGCAATAGCACAGTAGCACTTACGGTTTACTATTTCTCGCTGATGTAAATACGAATTTTAAGAAAAAAAAACACTCATTTTGAATTTTAATGGTGCATTACTTCATGAGTTTGTGGGACTTGAATATTTCTTATTTTCGTAAATTTCTTTGGTCTTGCCCATAAAATAAAATGGCATCAAAATCTAAGTCATACAGCGCCGTTTATGATTACTTCAAGGTTAAAGACGATGATTCAGCGAAGGTAATATGTAAGTTGTGTGACAAACAGTTATCGCGTGGACGATCAGATCGCCCGAAAGACTTCTCAACATCATCAATGCAGACCCATTTGCGATCGATGCACAGGAAGAGCTATGACGAAATGATGGAAAAGAAAGCATCACAGGAGGCCAGTGTATTGGCGACCACATCTATGATGAATTTGGGACCGTGTTTGCACAAAGCAAGCAGCAGTCAATTGTGCAGGCATGGGACCGGGCCAAAATGTGGGACATCAACAGTCCCAATGCTAAACACATTCATGCTGCCGTAGCCCGAATGATAGCCATAGATATGGAGCCTTTTCAAGTAGTGGAACGACCAGGTTTCAGAGAGTTGATGCATACAATGGAAAAAAGGTATGAATTGCCTTCAATAAAGTACTTTGCTGAACATGTCATTTAAACGTCTGAAGGTAAAAATTGCAGCAATGATATCTGACACTGATTACATATCATTCACAACAGATACGTGGACAGCTGAACACACCACTCAGTCATTTATGGGCCTCACTGGCCATTGGTTAACAGACTCCTTCGTTCACCGCAGTGTAGTCTTCCATTGTACTGCATGTGATGAACATCACACGGCCACAAACTTGCTTGCACATTTTGAAATTATGCTGGATGAGTGGTCAATTGCACGTGAGAAGTGCCATGTTGTTGTGAGAGACAATGCATTAAACATTGCCAAATGCTTTCGTGATGGCAGCTATTCAAGTGTTGGATGTTTTGCACACACACTGCAGCTGTGTGTGTGTGATGGTCTGTTGAGTCAAAAGTATGTTGCTGGCATCATCAGTACTGGAAGAAAATTGGTAGGACATTTCAAACACTCTTCTTCAGCAACCAGTCGTTTGCATGAACTTCAAAATGAATTAAACCTACCACAACATCAGATTATCCAGGACGTGACAACACGATGGAACTCAACGTTCTATATGCTACGACGTCTGTTAGAACAACGGCGCAGCATCAACCTGTTACTGTGTTGAAATTGATTCGGTAACTGGGCTAACGGCACAGCAGTGGGCAGTCACGGAGAATGTGGTAGCTACTTTGGCACCATTTGAAGAAATCACACGTGAAATAAGTGCAGCTCAGGCATCAATATCAGTTGTGATCCCATTAGTGAAAACACTCATGGCTTTCCTCCAGAAAGAAGGTAGTGATGCTGGGATCAAAACTATGAAAGCAGCTATTTTTCAATGAAAATACAGTTTTGTTTGTTAGTTTGTTTGTCATGAAAGCTACACATACTTAATTACTTTGACTTGTTTCAGACAGTTGGCTTACGCAAACAAACACATTCATAAATAAATCGATTCAGAAAAGAATACCCAGCCACAT
>OY992877.1:15874866-15924866 GCA_963921405.1 Cepaea hortensis
GAACATTGTGCCGTCCACCTTACGACATAGCTTCACTTACACATTACTGTCTACACTTCCTTTATGCCGGCTTCCACTTGACACGACTTCACATCCAAAACTAACTAAAACGTTAAGGTTGACAGCTAACGTACATCGCGTCAAAAGTAATCTTTGCCGTCGTTCAACGAAGTGGTCAAGCCGTTTAACTAGGGCTCCGAAGGTTGTGGATTCGATTCCGAGCCGCGTCCTTCGGTTCACGAGTTAAATTTTTCGGAGACTCCTGTGGGTCGTCGCTAGAGCTACGGAGTTCGTGCTTTGTACGACGCTTTCCGCGCTTCGGAAAGAGACCGAGCCATATAGGATAAAACCAGGTGTAATGAAGTCGACCTTGTCGACTTTTTAGCGACTTTTTTAAGACGCGTGTTTGTTACAACTGTCATTAATATTACTGACATGTTTGTGCTTGGACATCGAGAATGATGATGACCATTCATTTCATCCAATGGGGTTGAAAGTGACATGTTAGGGAGGTACTCAACAACATCCTAATATGCCTCTCTGCATATGCGCAGTTCCAGTATCAATCTTCCACATTTCTGAGCTTGGGAGGGGATGGGGAGTTCTTAAACACAGACCCCAAATCAGACGTCAGTCTGATAGACGCAGACACTTGTCTGGTCTCAGACTTGAACGTCAGTGTATCGGATGTAAGAGTTAAAGCCTCATTACCAACCAGCTAACAAACTACCAACCAACTAACAAAATAACCATCCAGCAAAACTACAAGCCAACCAATCAGTCAACCAATCAATCAACCAACTAACAAACCAACCAACAAAACTACCAACTAACCAACCAAAACACCATCCAACAAAACTACCACAAACCAACCAAAAAAACTACAACCAATATACAAATAAAAACATACCAAGCAACCTACCAATTAATCAACAAATCCACCAACAATTCAAAAAACAAAAAACAAACTAGCATTCAACTAGCAACACTACCATCCACCAACAACCCACCAAAATATCCAACACACCAAGCAAGAAATCAACCAACCACTCATCCAAACAAACAACAAACCAATCAACCAACCAACAAACCAGCCACCCAAGCATCCAATCACACAAAACACACCCGCCCAACCAACCTACCGACCTAACAACAAACCAACCATCTAACGAACCACCAAAACAACCAACCAACCAACCAACCAACCAACCAACCAAACAACCAAAGAACCAACCAACCAAACAACCAACCAACCAAACAACCAACCAACCAACCAACCAAACAACCAAACAACCAACCAACCAAACAACCAAACAACCAACCAACCAAACAATCAACCAACCGAACAACCAACCAAACAACCAAACAACCAACCAACCAAACAACCAACCAACCAAACAACCAACCAACCAACCAAACAACCAACCAACCAAACACCCAACCAACCAACCAAACAACCAACCAACCAAACAACCAACCAACCGAACAACCAACCAAACAACCAACCAATCAAACAACCAACCAACCGAACAACCAACCAACCAAACAACAAATCAACAAACCGCCCACCAAAACAGTCAACCAACCATACAACACATCAACCAACCAGCCAACCAACCAACCAACAACCCACCCATCCACTTTCCCACCCACCAACCAATCAACCATCCAGCCAACCAACCAACCAGCCGGTGTCGTCTTATCTAAAGTTACCAGCATCCTTGACTTATCTCTGGTTTATTTCTCCCACCACCTGTGTTTTAACTCCCAGCTTCTATTTGACTTCTATATGTTAATGTTTTGTCTTCCCAGCGATGCAACCTTTTCTCCCGTACATGCGCAATGTCTACATCTCCTGCTGGACAATAAGCCGGTGATTGTTTTAAATGTGTCAAGAGCCTAACAAAGAAAACTTTGTTTAGCAAAGACAAGCCTATATGTTCTTTTGCGTACTTGCTATGCGGAATACACTGACATATAAGGGTCGTTCATTTGAAACCCGTTCCAATAGCTTTATTACAAAAGCATGAAAGAAACATTAACAGGTGTGGTAGAATTAAATAAAGCATTCATTTTGAATGAATTATGCACCATGGGTTGGTCAGAAGAAGTCGCCGTTGGCATTCAGGCAAGCATTCCATTGATTAGGTAGGCTGCGAATGCCGTCACAAAACAAAAGGATTGTGGTTTCTCACTGAACCAAGTGTTTACCGCGTTCATTACGTCTGCGTCTGTGTGAAATCTTTGCCCATTGAGAGCTTTTTTAAGAGGTCCGAACAAATGAAAATCACACGATGACAAATCAGGCCTATAGGCTGGATGTTGCAGAATTTCCCACGTCTTCCAAGCTAATGCTTCCTGCACAATCTTTGCAACATGCGGTCGAGCATTACCGTACAACAAAATCACACCACGAAAAAGCATGCCGGGTCGTTTATTCTCGATGTCACTGTTGTCTTCGACACACATTTGTTACCGTACGCTAATGCATTCTTCGATGAATGTCCACTGGTCAACATCTCTCAAATGAAAGAAACTAAATCACCGCTCTTTGAGCTTCTTTGGACAGATTTAGGATCAACACGGCCATTTTCTCAACGGTCAGAAACAGAACCTTTGCACCATGGGCCGATAAGCACGTGCTATTTTATTCATTGGTCAGTACTTATCACATGACTATGACATGATCATGTTCACCTTACGCAATTACGCGCGGTGCAGCACCAACGGATTTCAAATGAACGCACCTAATATATATTGTCTTAGAACCCTGAGGCCATTGAAATATCTCGTGAAACAAATTCTTTGGTATCGATCTACACTGATATGTGTAAATAAAAGAAGTAGAGACTAGAGGGCAGACGGGACATATACAAAATAAAAGCTATTGTGGCCATATCTAAGCTCGAATCTGCCGATTAAAATGACGACGGAATCTGGCAGAAGGAATAAGTGTACTTCGAAGCACGGCCAATTATAGACAACAAACAAGTGTCTTCATTAGCTAGTCCTGTAACAAACATTCTTGCTACAGCTCTGCAATATTTGAAGCACTTGTAGCTCGTTGGAATTCATTGTTTGTGGTATTTTTGTGTTATTTACTTTCTTCCACTGAGGAAGGAATAATCAATACTGAGACATCGCTACTGTGCTTTGATTTATGTGTTCGCACGATGTTCACCGACTACCTTTGTTTATCGTATAACATACGATGTTCACCGACTCTATTTGTTTATCGTATAATGTACGATGTTCACCGACTCTAATTGTTTATCGTATAATGTACGATGTTCACCGACTCCATTTGTTTATCGTATAATGTACGATGTTCACGACTCTATTTGTTTATCGTATACTGTACGATGTTCACCGACTCTAATTGTTTATCGTATACTGTACGATGTTCACCGACTCTAATTGTTTATCGTATACTGTACGATGTTCACCGACTCCATTTGTTTATCGTATACTGTACGATGTTCACCGACTCTATTTGTTTAATGTATAATGTACGATGTTCACCGACTCCATTTGTTTATCGTATACTGTACGATGTTCACCGACTCTAATTGTTTATCGTATAATGTACGATGTTCACCGACTCCATTTGTTTATCGTATACTGTACGATGTTCACCGACTCCATTTGTTTATCGTATAATGTACGATGTTCACCGACTCTATTTGTTTAATGTATAATGTACGATGTTCACCGACTCTATTTGTTTATCGTATACTGTACGATGTTCACCGACTCTAATTGTTTATCGTATAGTGTACGATGTTCACCGACTCTAATTGTTTATCGTATACTGTACGATGTTCACCGACTCCATTTGTTTATCGTATACTGTACGATGTTCACCGATTCTAATTGTTTATCGTATAATGTACGATGTTCACCGACTCCATTTGTTTATCGTATACTGTACGATGTTCACCGACTCTATTTGTTTAATGTATAATGTACGATGTTCACCGACTCTATTTGTTTATCGTATAATGTATGATTTTCACCGACTCCCTTTGTTTATCCAATGTTATGTTGTTGTTTGTCCATCAAGAATGATGATGACCATTCATTTCATCCAGTGGGGTTGAAGGTGTGGAGCCGTGGGTTCTAAGATGGCTATGAAGAATGACTTGCGCGATGACTTGGATTAAAGTGAGGAAGAGTTGCGCAATTCGTCGACCTCACTCTCTCGCCTGAGTCCATCTGAGTCCAGTGGCAAGACAAGTCGAGACGATTGGAGACGAATACAGGTGCAGTGGATGACCAGGGCGCTCTACGTGCCTTGCCGTGCTCATTACGTTCCACAACGCTTTGCAGGTAAACGCCGTCTTGCCCGTTGAATCAGGAATTATTTCTTCCGCGCAGTCTGCCGAATCCTGTCTTCACATGCTGGGTAGGCATACCCTAGTTTACCTCTTGGTTTGACACCAAATCGGATACCCATGCCTGGTTTAGCCAGCCTCTCACAGCTGTTGCCCGGGGGGTGGCCGCTGTCGCATGCTGACAGCTACTAGGAGCCACAGGCACGAGCTGGGTGTCAGACTTGGACCAGTGGGGGATGGGTCCTGAAAGGACATGAGAGCCATCCTTACCAAAGGTGCTACCAATGCCTGACACCCCGTACCCCCCAATATCCAATTATCCAATAAGGCATAATATTCACCCAGTCTCTTTTTTTTTTAAATCGTATAATGCACGAATTTCACCTACTCCCTGTGTTTATCGTATAATGCACGATGTTCACCGACTCTCTTTGCGTATCGTATATTGCATAATGTTGACCCACTATTTTTGTTTATCCTATAATTCAAACCAGTTAGCGACTCTTTATTTATTGCTTTATTCACAACAGTTACCAAATCTCTTTGTTCATGGTATAATGCATAATATTTACCGATCTTCTGTGTTTATTGCATTATTCACAACAGTTGCCAACTCACTTTGTTTATTGTATTATTCACAACAGTTGCTGACTCTCTTTGTTCATGGTATAATGCATAATATTTACCGATCTTCTGTGTTTATTGCATTATTATCATCAGTTACCGACTGTCTTTGTTTATCGTATACTGTATAATATTTACCGACTATTTTTGTTAATCGCATAATTCACAACGGTCAGCTACTCTCCTTGTTTATCGCATAATTCACATCGCATAATTCATAACCGTAACCTACTCTGTATGTTTATCGCATAATTTACAACCGTAACCTACTCTGTGTGTTTATTACATAATTCACAATGGCCTACTACTCTCTTTGTTTATCATATAATTCACATTGTAGAGCACTTTCATCTACTCTCTTTGTATATCACATTGCAGAGCACATTCATCTAGTCTCTTTGTATATCACATTGCAGAGCACTTTCATCTACTCTCTTTGTATATCACATTGCAGAGCACTTTCATCTACTCTCTTTGTATATCACATTGCAGAGCACATTCATCTACTCTTTTTGTACATCACATTGCAGAGCACTTTCATCTACTCTCTTTGTATATCACATTGCTGAGCACTTTCATCTACTCTCTTTGTATATCACATTGCAGAGCACATTCATCTACTCTCTTTGTATATCACATTGCAGAGCTCTTTCATCTACTCTTTTTGTATATCACATTGCAGAGCACTTTCATCTACTCTCTTTGTATATCACATTGCAGAACACTTTCATCTACTCTCTTTGTATATCACATTGCAGAGCACTTTCATCTACTCTCTTTGTATATCACATTGCAGAGCACTTTCATCTACTCTCTTTGTATATCACATTGCAGAGCACTTTCATCTACTCTCTTTGTATATCACATTGCAGAGCACTTTCATCTTCTCTCTTTGTATATCACATTGCTGAGCACTTTCATCTACTCTCTTTGTATATCACATTGCCGAGCAATTTCATCTACTCTCTTTGTATATCACATTGCAGAGCAATTTCATCTACTCTCTTTGTATATCACATTGCAGAGCACTTTCATTTACTCTCTTTGTATATCACATTGCAGAGCACTTTCATCTACTCTCTTTGTATATCACATGGCAGAGCACTTTCATCTACTCTCTTTGTATCTCATCTCATCTCATCTCATCATGTTCCTCTTGTACCTTGCGGTCTCGAGGTGAAGTATAAACAGTGGGAGAGTGCCCGCTTATGGGCTTTATGTATCGATACTCCCATGGACCCTGTTATTCCCTGCATCCATCGTTTACGTGGTCGGTCTCTTCCTCTGCTTCCCTCTGGTCTGTACATCATTGCTTGTTGAGCTATACTGTTAGTTGATAACCTACTTGCATGGCCTAACCATTTGATGTGCTGCCTTCTAATAAAATCTAGCGCAGCTATAACCCCCACTTCAGTCCTGATTTCTTCATTTCTGATCTTATGTCTTCTTGATACATTGAGTATTCTTCTCAGGAATCTCATTTCTGTTGTTGGGATTTTTCTTGTCTCTTTTTCTGTCATTGTCCAGGTTTGGCATTGGTAACATAGAGTTGGTAGGAAGATTGTTTTGTCAAGTGCTTTCTTAGTAGTGGGGCGGTACATCTGTCAAAAGGTAACGCAGGTGTCCTAAGCGAGGACGGAAACCTCGCGTAGAGGAAAAGGGCAAAAGCTCGCTTGATTTTGATTTTCAGTACGAATACAGACTATGAAAGCGTGGCCTATAGATCCTTTTGATGTTAAGAGTTTTAAGCAAGAGGTGACAGAAAAGTTCTGACATACAGTATACATGTTTGTTCTTTAGTATTGGTGCCTTTTGTCCAATGAGTTGGTTTACCTAATTGCATATATTTTCGATCTCGTCTGCTGATTTGCCATTTGATGATATACTTTTTAGGTACTTGAAACTCTTTAATGGTTTCAAGGGATGTTCGTTTTGGTGAATTGTTGTTGTTTCTTCTTCTTTAGTTATGATCACTACCTCTGTTTTACTTGTGCTAATTTTCATGTTATGTTCCTTACACATTTCGTTTAGACTATTCATGTGGTCTTATAATTCAGCTTCTGATTTTGCTATTAATGCTTGGTCATCCGCAAACAGGAGTTCTCTAATTGTGTAATTTGCAGATGATTCTTCTTCTGTGTTCTCGTCATGCGGTGTTCTTGCGGCCTCTATTTGGCTGGTTTCCTTACATATGTTGTCTATATATGTTATAAACAAGAGTTGGGACAGGACACAACCTTGTCGTACTCCAGATCTTATGGTGAAGGGTTCTGAGTGTCTTCCAGTTGCTCTCACTATGCATTCACTGTTGTTGTATGAGATTCTACATAGGTTTGTTAGATGTGTACTCACTCCTTATTGTTTAAGGATGTCCCACAGCTTCTTTCTATCTACTCCATTAAATGCCTTTTCCTGTTGGACAAAGTCTAAGTAGAGTGTTTAATTGTATTCGATTGATTTTTCTATAAGTTGTCTAAGAGCACAAATGGCATCTGTGCAGCCTTTGTTTTTCCTAAATCCAAATTGTGTTTCGCTTAGGTGGGGTTCTATAGTAGTTCGTAATCTTTTCTCACAAATTTTGCAAAATATTTTCCCATTATTACTCAAATTGGAAATGCCTCTGTATTGTGTGCAGTCTCTTTTGCTGCTTTTGTTTTTTTCCAAATTGGGATAATTATGGGGTATCCACAGTCTCGTGGTGTCTGTTGTTCTACACAAACATGGTTGAATAGTCTATGTAGCCATGATGTTCCTACTTCTCTTGCTGCTTTAATTAGTTCATTTGGTACTTCATCTTGTCCCAGTGATTTGTTAGATGGGGCTAATCTGACGGCTTCTATAATATTTTCTTTCAGTATGTCTGGTTCTAGTTCTTCGATGGCATCTGTGACGGTTTTTTGTATTCCTGTGACATCTGATGGGATGTTGAGAAGTTGTTCGAAGTACTGTTTCCATCTGATTAGGATTTGTTTTTTGTTCACTTATTGGTTCTCCATTTTCATTGTTAATTATTTCAGTTGGGTCAAAGGATTTTCCTCTGGTTCTCATTTCACTTATCTTTTTGTAGAAGTTTCTAGTTGCCTCCTAGTAGTTTTTATTTAGGGTTTCTCCATACTCCTCCCAGTCTATTTTTTTCCCCTCTTTACTATTCTATTCACATGTCTTCTCGCTATTCTATATTCTATGTAATTGCATTCTTGTTTGCTCTTCGACCACTTTTTATACTTTTCTTTTTTGTCTTTTACAGCTTTCTTAATCTTCTTTATCCGTGTTTTGCATTTTTTCGTGGTTCCACATATTATCTTTGCAGTATTTAAAATTCTTGATTTGAACATCTCTCATTCTTCTTCCACTGTCTTTCTTTCTATAGATAATTTTACAAAGATTTCAGTTAGTTATTTCTCGTAATTTTCTCTCATTGCCTTATCTTTGACGTTTTTTAAGTTTATTGATTCGCATGGCATGTATTTTCCTGGTCTTTGCTTTCTTCTACAGATGGTTCTTATTGTGGCAACGATTGCTTTGTGGTCTGTCTTTATACTTAAGTTGGGCACTGCCCTGGCTTCTAATATATTTCTCTTTTCTTCTTCTTCTTCTTCTTCTTCTTCTTCTTCTTCTTCTTCTTCTTCTTCTTCTTCTTCTTCTTCTTCTTCTTCTTCTTCTGCTTCTTCTTCTTCTTCTTCTTCTTCTGTGTTTATCCGGAGTTTTTTTTTCTTTTCCGGACGTGATTGCGTTGTGCCTGTTTACAGCAGAGAGCGTTCCTCCGCCGTTAGGCCGACACATCCGACTTCTGCGGGCATTTGTTGACCGGGTTAACTTTCCCAGGGTATTTCTCTTTCTGTTATTTCTTGTAAATATAAAATTAGTTTGGCTGTTAGTATCTAGATCGTTCCATTTATACCAGGTGTATATTTGTGAGTCCTTGTGTTTATAAAATGTGTTTGTTATATAGAGTTCGTGTTGGCTGCATAGCTCTATCAGTCTACTTCCGTTATCAATTCTTCCATTATGTTGTTCTCCAAATGCTCCCAGATGTTTTTCTATGCCCGGTCTGTTATGTCCTAGTCTTGCATTGAAGTCTCCCATAACTTTGATGTTGTCCTGCGTATTTATTTTATTTAGCACGCCATGGATGTCTTCGTAGAATTCCTCGCATTCTTTCTCATTTGTGCTTGTATTGCATGGTACGTATATTTGTACATATGTTGTAATTGTTTGTTCTATTATTCTCACTGTTATGATTCTTTCTGGTATATATATATATATATATATATATATATATATATATATATATATATATATATATATATATATATATATATCTACTATATATATATATATATATATATATACATATATATATATATATATATATATATATATATATATATATATATATATATATATATATATTATTATTATTATTACTAGTATTCCTCCTACTAGCCGTGGTTCAATGACTATTCCCACATTGTGTCTTGCTCTTTCTTGCTGTTCCGCTCCAGAGTAGACAAACGTGTAACTGTGGTGGATCTCCTTGCATCCTTCCCCTTTTAATCTGGTGTCCTCTATTCCCATAAGTTCAATTGTCCGCACTTCCGTTGGTTCTATAAATTCTTCTTCTTTACTATTAGGCAATGAATGAATCACCCAAATAAACGAGAAGTAGATTGTGAGCTTTACTAAAACACGACTACAAGAGACAAATTGGACGTTGCGGCCAAAGCCTTCGTCAGCACAGGACAAACAAATACAAACCAACACAAAACTACATGAAACACACTATGACAATATTAAACTATTAAACTAATTAAAATTAAATGTACTCATCTGAATACCGTGTCCTAGCTTGGAAGGTCTGACACACGTAGGGCGCCAGTGGATCAATAGACCGGATGTATGGTACACGGGTCAAAGGTCAAGCGGGAAGGGAGTGGGGTGGAGACGCGCCCATGTGTGCGGAAAAGTGAAATTAGAGACCGGCAAAGATGTTACGGACGCAGATGACAATTAGCAATTATCGTTAAGCGCTCGAAACACCGCTGTGGAAACCTATATAGTGTTAGTACACACAGAGAGGCATGAGTGGCGGTCGTTCAGAAAATGATGGCAAAACACCGAACGTAAATCCGCCAAGAGAGTTGACTGTGATGTCATACAAAGGATCTGCACGTACCCAGATGGTGGACTGTAAGCTAGGGGTGGGAGGGTGGGGTGGGAAGTTAAATGAAGCTGTGTTGGACATTAAGGCCGTGAGGGGAGAGTGTGCCCAACTGGAAGATGAGACGGTGTTCCAATGTCTTCCGATCCCGTTCGTGGGATGCGCATGATTTGATGGCCGTGACCTGTATGTCGGCTACGCCATGGTGGTCAGGACTGTTGAAATGTATGGATACTGGTTTCTGGGCGCCGCTGGTGATGTCAGAAAGATGTTGTCGAAATTCTTCGAAATTCTTCTTTACTATTAAAACCGCAGACGCTCATTGTGCCTATTTTTTGAATCGCTGATCACAGTCCGTTAACGGTGCCGAGTCTATATCCATTTGGGTCAGTCCGTTTATACTTCTTAGTTCTTCTACGAGAAGTATGAAGATCCCCTGCCGGCCTGCTAGGCCAGTCGCAGGTTTAGGACACAAATCTGGCCATAGGGAGTTCATCCCCTATGGCGAGCCATAGCCCCGTTAGCCCATGACCTCACGGTCATGGTTTCCCAGTCTACACCACGTGGAGGTGGGGGTTGACTTGTGTAGTCTGCGGGTCATCGGCAGGCTACTAATTTTAACTTTTCACCCCTCCTAACCCTGCTCTCTCGTAGTATATCACATTATATAGCACGTTTATCAACACTCTTTGTGAATACAATTATGTAGAACGTTCATTTACCCTCTTTGTGTATCACATTATATAGAACGTTCAACTACCCTCTTTGTGTAACGTATAATGCACAACGTTCACTACTTCACTATTCTCTTTATTGTGGCATTATTCCCGAAGTTCACCAACCTCTCTTTGGTTATCGATTTTAAACGACACAAATCTATTCTCCTGGCCTATGCTCCCATGTGATACACAGGGCAGACAAAGAAGAATATTCGTCCGTCTTGCTTTCTGTAACTCG
The DNA here is from genome assembly GCA_963921405.1 of Cepaea hortensis. Taxonomy (NCBI): domain Eukaryota; kingdom Metazoa; phylum Mollusca; class Gastropoda; order Stylommatophora; family Helicidae; genus Cepaea; species Cepaea hortensis. Next base: position 15,885,943 of record OY992877.1, read on the forward strand.
TCTTAACCTTGTTAAACACGTTGTGTCTTACATCTCTGCTACAACCGGATCTCAACATGTGAAGTTTTTCTGTAACACATTTTATATCGTTACCCCGGAAGCCCTGTCAACATGGCTTGTCTTGTTGATTCAAATGTTTAGACTCGGTGTCAATACAAATTTGTCTCGGGGCCAGAACATCACGTGATATTGCATGTAGAGTGCTACGACGTTAGGGAGAAGCACGGACAATCTGCATTTGAAGTTGTTCTGTTCAGAAGTTGAACATTACATTTTCTAGCAATGAAAACTTAACAGGGTTGCAATACGTAACAACGAAATATAAATTGGGGAACTCTTAGAGGCCATCAAGACAGCTAATGAACAAACACAGATGTATTGTTTGACACTCATAGAAGTAGAAGAAAGAACTAGAGACTAGAGGACGCACTAGACAACATACAAATTGAAAGCTATAGTTACCAAGAGAATAGAGGACATACTAGACACCGTAAGAATGTAAAGCTAGAGTTTACTAAGATTCTAGAGGACGCACTAGACAGCATAAGGTTTAAAGCTATAGTTACTAAGATTCTAGAGGACATACTAGACACCATAAGAATGTAAAGCTAGAGTTTACTAAGATTCTAGAGGATGTACTAGACAATACTAGACAACATAAAAATTGAAAGCTATATTTACAAAGAGACTAGACGAAGCACTTGAAAACATAAATATTAACAGCTAGAGTTACAACAACAACAACAACAACAACAACAACAACAACAACAACAACAACAACAAAAGAGGAGACGTCAGTTGCAATGATCAGATATGGAAATGTTCATCGGTATTGTAGATCAAGAGTTAAGCCAGGTGAAGTCTGTACCGACTTAAGAATTGTAGTTGTATCAAATGGAAGAATCAAGGCTGAGATGGAATCTAGAATCGACATGACAAACTGAGACATTGACCTTATGTTGTCAATACTAGCGAATGACCAATAAGATGTGTCGATAGATACAACAAGAAAGCACCCATTAGCACCATCTTCATACCACCATTAGGCTACACATGTGAGAGCAACCAGAAACGAACGAACGAACGAACGAACTGATAAACCTTATTTTCAAATGTCAGATATTGGACACGCGGGTACGTCTTACATTCAGCCGTTCCAACCACTCATCCTTCGTTCATACGTTATGTACTATGCATGTTGCATTCTCAAAGAAACAAAAACAATGAAATATGAAAGCTTTACATATAAACAATACATAATAACATTTTATGAGACACACATACGTATCTACGTACGGAATAAGGAAGCGTTAAAAGAAGATGTGTAATAACTTAATTATGGAAAGCAGAAGGAAAAGACACATGGACAATATGACACTTAAACAATATGACCCTTGTACAATATGACACATGGACACCATGACACATGGACAATATGACACATATAATATGACACATGGACAATGTGACACTTGGACAATATGACATATGGACAATATGACACATGGACAATATGACACGCGGACAATATGACACATGGACAATATGTCACATGGACAATATGACACTTGGACAATATGACACACGGACAATATGATACATGGACAATGTGACACTTGGACAATGTGACACTTGGACAATATGACACATGGGCAGTATGACACTTGGACAATATGACACATGGACCATGTGACACTTGGACAATATGACACACGGACAATATGACACATGGACAATATGACACTTGGACAATATGACACACGGACAATATGACACATGGACAAATGATACATGTGGTTGTTTCGGGATTTAAAATTTAAATATTGAGCACAACCCACTACTGGCAACGCCGATCGCATTCTGGTTGTGATGTTCTGTTGTGATAATTTGGTGTGTCCAGTGTGTGCCGCGTGGTTACACACCCGCTTCACACGCGTGATCCGGGACTGTTTCCGGATCCGGTCAGGGATATGCACTACTGACGAGCTCAAATGAGGGCGAAACTCGAGTATAGTGCTTCCATATTGACGTGGATAGGCCTTAGGTTCATACCAGAATGCGATCGGCGTTGCCAGTAGTGGGTTGTGCTCAATATTTAAATTTTAAATCCCGAAACAACCACATAATCAATTGATTATTGCTCACTGGATTTAGGAGGCCTTGTGTTCCTTGCCAGTGAGAAGTCCTGATCGTTCGGGTCCCATCGATTGACGGACGTCGGTCGCGGCGATTGGGCAATCTTGAGCATAGCCTACGATGGGTAGCGTTGTGATGTTCTGTTGTGATAATTTGGTGTGTCCAGTGTGTGCCGCGTGGTTACACACCCGCTTCACACGCGTGATCCGGGACTGTTTCCGGATCCGGTCAGGGATATGCACTACTAACGAGCTCAAATGAGGGCGAAACTCGAGTATAGTGCTTCCATATTGACGTGGATAGGCCTTAGGTTCATACCAGAATGCGATCGGCGTTGCCAGTAGTGGGTTGTGCTCAATATTTAAATGATACATGGAAAATATGACACATGGACAATATGACACATGGACAGTATGAGAATTGGACAATATGATACATGGACAGTATGACACATGGACAATATGACACATGGACAGTATTACACATGGACAATATGACACATGGACAGTATGACACATGGACAATATGACACATGGACAGTATGACACGCGGACAATATGACACATTGACAATATGACACATTGACAATATGGGGCATATGAACAGAGACACATATGAAGAGATCGATTCTGTGTCTCGGCGGTCAGTAAACCTTGTTTTACAATTCTATGACATAAGAGATCGCGGGTTAGAAATCTATGGCGGGAGATTTGGGAATAGATCGATTTGTCTTATTTCGATGGTATGATAGTCGACCGTTCAAAAAACAACGGCAAACTGCTTAACTTAAAAGTATCTTGTAAATTACAAGCAGCCAATAATGCTGAGGTTAATTGCAACATATATCCAACTTAACACGAAGAGAAACAGAAGAAGACGGAGGGAGAACATTCTGGACATCCGCGGGTCACGGCGTGGGAGAATGTCTGTGCATGGATCGACCCATGCTGCTGGGGGTCGCAAGATATGGAGACGCATGGTCGTCCACGCCAGTCGGTAAATCAATCGATGATTTTAGTTTCCTTCGCTCGATTTGAGCCCGAGTGCAGTTAACGCTGGACTGATTTTTGCATGTGGATTAGCTTTCCCCATTACCATTATCAATTGCCACCAGGATAGCCCACTCCGACTTCTGAGGTACTTATAATTTACGCCCCCAAGTCGACGAGCAGTCAACATTTTAATCCAACTGATCAGTGTAGGGGTGAACCCACTACCTCGGCATCAGCACATCGAAAGTGTAAGAGAGAGAGCCAGGATGACTTCCGCGCTTGATGATGATGAAGATGAAAACGTTGCAGAAATAAAACTAGCACAAACTTCAAGAGTTGTTTTAATTGCCAACCGCCCGCCTAACTGCCTGGTTTCAACTGAATTAAGTAACTGGTGTTTGCAAGTCTGCTACAACGAATGCGTTTACCTGAAGTGTTTACAGCGGACAGGTGAAAATACCTGTTTATGCACTCCTGGTGCAGACACCTATTTACAGCTCATCATCCTGCATTCGTATTAAACGATGTTTACAGTTACAGAATCTGTGTCATTACACTCTGGAACAGGGAGCTACACGCGAAGGGAAATTACCCTTCTACATGCCGTAGGAAGGAAGACACATTGGCTAAAGAAGGCACACTGGCTATACGATGTGATGCCACATTTTCCATGGATGCGCACATGGATTGCTGATTATCACCTTGGTCATTATTACTTTTCGAGTTTATATCATCTGTTTCATGTTTACTATTCGAGTTTATATCATCTCGTTCATGTTGACTATTGGAGTTTATATCACCTCTTTCATGTTTACTATTCGAGTTTATATCGCCTCTTTCATGTTTACTTTTCGAGATTCTATCATCATCAGGTGGCAGTTTCTTCGCAGAATGTGGCTGTCATCGCCGGCCGGCGAGAAGTGTTTCTATCTCTGGCTACTTCTCATGTCTCACACAATCCCATACTCAAAATAGCCGCTATATCCCAGGCCTATCTTTCTGTTGGTCGTGCAGAGTCTCTTTTACCAATAACCATATCTTCTAGTCTCTTCTACCAGAAACCACGCCTTCTAGTCTCTTCTACCAGTAACCATGCCATCTAGTCATTTCTAACCAAAAACATGCTTCTAGTCTCTTCTACCAACAAATATGCCTTGTAATCTCTTCTACCACCAACCACGACTTCTAGTCTTTTCTACCAACAACCACGCCTTTCAGTTTCTTCCCTGGGGCTGTGTGGTCTCGAGGTATGGTGTCTGCCTCGAGTGCTGAAGGTCCCTGGTTCAGGCCCCTGTGAGGACCGGTTTTTTTTTCACGTGGACTTCCAGTAATAAAGTTTCCCCTGGTCTCTGGGTAGTGAGATCGGACGCCCGAGTGTATTGATGCGCACGTAAACAATCCCTTGGCAGTTGAAAATCGAAAGAGTAGCCTAACGGCGCTGTGAGGGCAAAATTTCGAGTTAAAAGTCTACCCAAAGTATTTCAGGATCCTCGCCGGTGCTTCGGAGCTCGTGCATTGAACTGAGTTTCTCCAGACTCAGGTTTTAGTTAGGAGGAGAACGGAGCACTTAAGGGTTACACCCGTGTGCCGTGATGTTGATCCATCGACTAAACTAAACTAAGTTTCTTCTACCAGGAACCATACTATCTAGTTTCTTCTACCAGGAACCATACCATCTAGTTTCTTCTAACAGGAACCATACCATCTAGTTTCTTCTACCAGGAACCATACCATTAGTTTCTTCTACCAGGAACCATGTCTTCTAGTTTCTTCTACCAAGAACCATGTCTTCTAGTTTCTTCTACTAGGAACCATGCTGTCTAGTCTCTTCTACCAGGAACCATGCCGTCTAGTCTCTTCTACCAGGAACCATGCTGTCTAGTCTCTTCTACCAGAAACCATGCCGTATAATCTCTTCTACCTGGAATCACGCCTATATCACTATTCTGTCCAAGTCACTGTGATCTTCTTTATGGCTAACTAGCTGACCCTGCCCGGCTTCGCCCAGTCCCTGGTGGGAAGCATCTCATTTAATTCATATAAGTAGTCATATAAGTTCCCGTTCCCGACTATCTGTCTGTCTGTCTGTCTGTCTGTCTGACCCGGCCCGACATCGCCCAGCTCCTGGTGTGAAGCATCTCATTTAATTTATATAAGTAGTCATATAAGTTCCTGTTCCCGACTGTCTATCTGTCTGTCTGTCTGTCTGCCTGACCCTGTCCGGCTTCATTAAATTCATACAACAAAAAAAAATGTAACTTAAAAGAACGTTCTACCACACACCATCCATTATTTTTAATGAAAACTCTTTCTAATCACCTGCATGACTACAGTAACTTCTTAAGCAAAAAAAGATGAGTTACAATGTTATGCATTGTGCATCATTTTTATGAAAACTTTGAAAATGCCTTACAGATTGTATCATTATTTATTATAACTCATATGCCGGTACATAACTATGGACAAAGAGTTTATAAATCTTTGAAAACGATGCCACAATATGACTATAAGTTATACAGAAAAGTTATGCCCCTTGAAATAACTTTTACAGAGTTAGCTCCCCTGAGATATATGAAATTATGATGAAAAATGAAAAATGAAATAATACTGAGTAAGCAGGCGATTTCACACTAACAAAATATCACAGTTGACAGCTCTGGAATGTTGGGAAGGCGTGTAGAAAATTTCATCTCAATTGGATGTATTTCACTTTCCGTGCCTTGATGCCGTGGATGAGCTAGTTGTCTTTCTTGTTCCTCTATTGCGGAATGCCAGTATGTTTATTCTTGGTTCATACAATTCTAAGAACGTTTCTGCAACATTTAGCTCAAAAACTATGAGTTCCGTCGTCAACCTAGGTGAGATAAAGAGTTCTTAAAAGGTATGTGGAGCCAATCCTGATGTAGGCAAGTGAATCATGGACAATTTGCTGTCTAGTTAGGAATTAAGTGGATGCTGCAGATATGTCATTTTAAAGAAGAATAAGAAGACGATGGGCGGATAAAAAGGGAAATGAAGATGCCTTCAAATAAATAACTAATAAAGGGAGATTGTTACTGGCATCATATTCTTTGGGCAAATCATGAGAAGGTGAAAGCTGGAGTAAGCCGTGACAGCGGACAAGTTGAAGGGAAAGAGAGGCAAAGGGAGACCGAGAGAGAAGAAGCTAGTCAGTTGGACATACCATGAAGGAAGATCGGTACTAGACATGATTAGCTGCACGCGAAACACAGAGCTGTGGACAGGCATGATAACCAATGACACTCGGCATACACTATAAGAGGAAAAATATTCTAGATCACATGTGTCAAACTCAAGGTCCGCGGTCCATATCCGGCCCGCCGTACAATCATATCAGGCCCGAGAGGTCTCAACCGATATTCGGCCTAAGAGAGAATTTTAGGCAAAAATATTTTTTTTATGGTCACGATATAAAGTGCAAATCAAATTCCCTAATTAGTAGCATTCCGAATGATAGGCTACCTGAGCGCGTTCTCGCTTCGATCAGAATAAGCGAAAATAAAAGTTGCGTAGTGAGTTAGCGTTCGTCGTTATAGTTACCTAGCAACGTTCAGATGCTCGTTTTGGATTGGCGCATAAAAATGAAAGTAGTGTAATGCCCGGATATTACATCAGTTTAGTTTAGTTTAGTTTAGTTTAATCGATGGATCAACATCACGGCACACGGGTGTAACCCATAAGTACTCCGTTCTCTTCCTAACTCAAACCTGAGTCTGGAGAAACTCAGCTTAGTGCACGAACTCGGTAGCACCGGCGAGGATCCTGACATATTTTGGGTAGATTTTTAATCACGAAATTTTGCCCGGGCAGCGCCGTTAGGCTATTCTTTTTCGATTTCCAACTGCCAAGGGATGTTTTGCGTGCGCAACAATACACACGGGCATCAGAGACCAGGGGACATTTTATTACTAGAAGTCCACGTGAAATAAATCCCGGTCCTCACCGGGACTTTAACCCAGGACCTCCAGCACTCGAGGCGGACACCATACCTCGAGACCACGCACCCCCCTCCCCCCCATATTACATCACCTTGCCCCGTCAACTTTAATAGAGCCAAAGGTTTAAATCAATCACCACCAATTTCAGTCTGTTATGCAGGAAATAGAGTCGGCGTTAGGCGACATGCCTTATCATACAGAGGTTGCGGTGGCTAAGTAGGGGACAAGTTCTCAGTATGTTTTTCCAGATAATCGAAGAAATCTGTCAATTCATGAGCAGTAAAGGAAAAGATTCCACAGTTTTTCGTGATAAAAAGTGGAAATGTGAATTGGCGTTTCTGCCTAATATAACCACTCATCTCAACGACTTGAACCTGCAGCTCCAGGGACGGGATCACATTATCACTGATATGCATGATGCAATGAAGGCATTTCAAGTGAACCTGCGCTTATTCTTGAAGAGATGCCCCGGCTTCGTCTACATGCGGCTCGAACCTTGAGCATGTTTCGTAGCACATATATGTGTGAGCAGCTGTTTTCTGTGATGAAGATTAACAAAACATCACGCAGGAGTCGTTTCACTGATGCACACTTACAGTCCATCATGAGAATCTCAATGACACAGAACATTTCTCCCAAAATAAACAAACTTGTAGCCAAGAAAAGATGCCAAACATCGTGCTCTGACAAATTGAAATAAGAGTGAAAATGTGTATACCAATGATGTTTTATTATTAAAACTTTTTATATGGTTTAATTTATATTAATGTTTTTTAAAAAAAAAGGTTTAATTTTCGACCAATTAAATGTTTATCCTGTCCGGCCCGCAACCTTACGTGTGATTTGAGTTTTGGCCCACTGAGCGATTGAGTTTGACACCCCTGCTCTAGATCATTATGGCGGTCCTAGGGATGGTTAGTCTGTCATTAAAAGGTCAATAATTGTTTTTGTTTTTATTGTTTACTTTCGCAAGTTTTGAACTGAAGATGAGCCCATACACGTGCTAACACTTCTAATGCAAGAGACTGAGTTTTGCCATCAGGCGAACACATTCATACTTCTGAGGTACGTGCAATTTACGTCCTCGAGTCAAGGAATACAGTCAACATTTCAGTCCAACTGGTGTACGGGTTGAACCCGCTACCTCGGTATCTACACACATTGAGTTTAAAAGCGAGTGCTCGCATCCATTCAGCCAAGCTGACCCGCAAAGCTTACTAATAATCGTGGGGTCTCATTGGACTATTCGGTCTGGGATACACTTCAGTAAGGATTGAAGCAGCGGCTATACACACGACGTCCGGCCAGATGGTCATAGAGCAGTGGCTATACCAACGACTACCGGCCAGATGGTCATGGAGAAGCGTCTATACACACGACTCCCCGGCCAGATAGTCATGGGGCAGCGGCTATACACACGACTCCTGGCCAGGTGGTCATAAGGCAGCGGCTATACTCACGACTATTGGCCAGGTGGTCATAAGGCAGCGGTATACTCACGACTCCCGGCCAGGAGGTCATGGAGCAGCGGCTATACGCACGACTCCCGGCCAGGTGGTCATAAGGCAGCGGCTATACACACGACTCCCAGCCAGGTGACCATGGAGTTGTTCCGCAAAAGGGAGGATACGGATTTTAAAAATTGTCTCCAAGGTCGACACAATCTAAAATGGGTCCCAAGAACTGTTTTGGGAAATAAAGGTAGCCGAGGAGATACTGACCATATGACCCACCGAGTGCCGGGAGGTCTGTACATATACGGACCTAGCACTGAGTGCCCGATGAGCCCATGTAAAGGGGGATCATTACTTACTATTGTGTGTGTTTTAGCAATGATGGATGCATCGTCAACACTGGGGGATCCCACTGTGGACCTCTGGATCAGTCGACCGGGTGCAACGCAAACTTGCATAGTAAATAAAACACACACACACACACAAAAAGTCTTAAAAGTCGAGTGGATCGACTTCATTGCACCGGGTTTTATCCCAAATGGCTCGGTCTCTTTCCGCAGGGCGGCCTGTTGAAAGCGTCGCACAAAGCATGAACTCCGTAGATCCAGCGACGACTCCCAGGATTCTCCGAGAAAAATGCACCCGTGAACCGAAAGACGTGGCTCGGAATCGAACTCAAAACCTTTGGAGCGTGAGGCAAACGGCTTTACTACTTCGCCACGGAGTTTCCCGGTTGCATAGTCAGAGCAGTATATCCACACAGACTCACGAGGCTGAGTTGTTGGAACAGGGGCGACTCTATAGACGGTCTGGGATACATCGCCATTCTTTCTTCCTGTATTCATAACAGACGAATTAACGTTTGTAAAGCTTTGTTTCTCTTTACCACAATGCTCGTGTGAACTAAGCTTATATACAGCCAAGACAGATATACGGCCCACTCAATGATCAGTGAACTCAAATGCTGCATGAAACATAACATAGAGACAGTACAGATTGAAACTACTGCTTGAGTCTGTGGTGTTGTGTCTTCACATAGTCTTGGCTAGGGCATAATGAAGTAGGAGACCACCTCCTTATCTCAGGCGCATGAAGAAGAAGAGGACGCTGATGATGATGATGATGATGATGATGATGATGATGATGATGATGATGATGATGATGATGATGATGATGATGATGATGATAATGATGATAACGATGACGAAGAAGTAGAGGATGAAAAAAAGAAGAAGAAGAGTATGAGAAGGAAGAGGTAAAGGAATATGATGAGGAAGAGGAGAAAGCGGAAGAAGAGGAAAATACGGGGAGGGGGAGAAGAGGAGAAGAAGAAGAAGAAGAAGAAGAAGAAGAAGAAGAAGAAGAAGAAGAAGAAGAAGAAGAAGAAGAAGGAGGTGGAGGAGGAAGAGGAGAAGAAGAAGAGGAAGAAGAAGAAGAAGAAGAAGAAGAAGAAGAAGAAGAAGAAGAAGAAGAAGAAGAAGAAGAAGAAGAAGAAGAAGAAGAAGAAGAAGAAGAAGAAGAAGAAGCAGAAAAAGAGGAATAAGAAATATAGAAGAAGACAACGAAGGTGCACAAGGCCTCTCTCCCTGCCCCCCCCCCCCCCCCCCAAAAAAAAAAAAACAACACACACACACAACTCATTATCTCTCATAATGTTTGCTTACGCGTGACTAATAACTCTACATAATAGAATACGATTTTCTCAAATTATGGATAGATCCACATATAATAAAGACAAAAAAGTAAACATCAACTAGCCTCTTCACTACACACTGCTGTAGTACTGTAGCTTGCGTTATCCACTCAATACACCTTCAGTTGTGCTTTCCCTCTACACAAGTTCCACGCTCTTCCATCATCACTCTCATTATCTCGCTCCGTCGCCTCAAGCGCAGCCATTACTCCACCTGTCCCCGACATGGATATTACCTGTAATTAGTTTTAAAATCCATAATCTCCCGACCGTTTTTCCGTGCTGTATGCCTCCCATTTGCGGCCAGTTGGTGAGCGACTTGAACATAATGAGGGCAGTGATACATGCACCTAGGCTTTGGGAAGATGATGTGTGTACAGTGAGGCACAGTTTGCGGTTTTCTAGCAGACGTGTAGATACAGAAGAAATATGGCCGCCACTGCTGGGACTACGGTAGGGCGGGAAACAGAATGTATGCTTACATTTGGCTACCTAGTATACCTGTATTTTGCTTATATATTGTTTACCTTGTATTCCTGCATTTTGCCTATAAATTGTTTACCTTGTATTCCTGCATTTTGCTTATATATTGTTTACCTTGTATTCCTGCATTTTGCTTATATATTGTTTACCTTGTATTCCTGCATTTTGCCTATAAATTGTTTACCTTGTATTCCTGCATTTTGTCTATATTTTGTTTACCTTGTATTCCTGCATTTTGTCTATATTTTGTTTACCCCGCGTTCCTGCATGTTGCCTACATATTGTCTGCCCTGTATTCCCACATTATGCTTATATTTTGTTTCACTGTATTTCTGCATATTGTCTATATATTGTTTATCTTCTATTCCCGTATTTTGCCTATATTTTGTTTACCTATCGGCCTCTGTGGTTAAGGAACGCAGTTTCACAACCCAGTATACCGGATTCAAACTGGAAGCATATCGTTTTGCGTTGAATTTTACAGTACGCTGGCCGTTCAGAAATCAATGACAGATTACTTAACGAACTGTTCCTAGAACATCACATCTCATCATTATCATCTCATCTCACCTTGTTCCTCTTGTACCTTGCGGTGTCGAGATGAAGCATAAACATCGGAGTAGTGCCCTGTCTATGGGCTTCACATATCGAGATTCCCATGGACTCTGTCATTCCCTTTCTCCAACAGGAAATAAATGCCGGTGTTGATTGCGACGTCCCGTAAAGAACGCAACTAACGTCTCCAAAAGCTGTCTTACGATTAGTAGAAAGTAAAGGACCCTATTACATGTCTTAGGACGCACTGGGCGTATGATAATGAACATATTTTTATTGACCAATCGGCACTCGGCGCGTGTGTATCACGCAGGCCGCCATTACTCCAGGAGACGTTGTGTTATTCAGCCAGTCTTGGTGCACTTTACCTATGTATTGTTTACCTCGTAATGTTGTTTTACCTATGTTCTGCTTAACCCGTAATGCTCCATTTTGCCTACATTATGTTCACTCCACATTGTTGCATGTTGTCTATATTTTGTTTACCCCTTATTGCTGCTTGCAGTCTATATTTTATTTACCCCATATTGCTGCATGTTGTGACGTAATGGCCTTAGGTGTCGTCTGCTGCGTATGAAAACTGTTTAACATTTTTTCCCTAGACATCAACATCGGGGAAGCTAAGATAATTAATTTAGAGAATCAGTAGTAGTACGACCCTAACGACGCACAGAAGAATTCTGAAGGAAACAAGGGTTCTGTGAACTGGTTTCCGTTCTATCTATTTTTGCTTTCGGCCGACTGCTGCGAGCCGATTTTTGTTGTTCAGCCTAGCATAGTTCCCGCCTGATCCGACGAATGTCTGGTTGTTCTTTTCTAGGCTAGGGCTAGATGTGGACAAATATATTACAATGGTTACAGATTGGCATTGGCGACCATTAGCTGGAGGGTCAAGAAACATAATCAGCAAAGCCCTGTGCAGACCACATGGGGATTAAGTGTAGAAGCAGAACCAGGCAGACATATTATCATCATCCAGTGCCTTGCCGGCTGGCGTGGGAGATCATGCTTTTCAAAATTGCGATATCCGAGGCATCGATCAATTTGTGTGTTGACTCCCTCCGTCCCGTGTCAAGATTCTTCTCACGCTGTCTTCCCCTGTCTCTCTTTCCACAAAACTTTCCGATCGTTACACATTCCAGTGTTTGTCTCTCATAATGTGTCCAAAAATAAAAAGATGACTGCGTCTTACTGATGTTTGTGATAAGTTGTCTTTGCGACTTAGCTTTCCTAGCAATGTCCAGATTAATCATGTTGGCTATCCAATTAATTTTCAGCATGCGTCTACTGTATAAAAACCACATCTCCAAGGCTTCCAGCACACGAGCCGGCATCTCATATAGTCCCAGGATTACATACAGACATGATTTCACTACATCACTGTTGTCATTTGATCTAATAGATGTTTTGTTGACGCCATATTGATGCATGTTGTCTATGTTTTGTTGACGCTATATTGCTATGTGTTTTCTGTTTTGTTTACGCCATATTGCTGCATATTGTCTACATTTTGTTTACGCCATCTTGCATAACTATCTATCATTTTCAGATCGACATTGATATGCTAATCTTCACGAAGACGTAAATACGTTTAAATGCACGATTTTCCCATTTCCTATCAGTAACTTTTCATTATCGCTCTTGGTTTGAAACGTATCAGTAACTTTGCATTATCAATACTTTTAAACGCACGATTTCCCCATTTCGTATCAGTAACTTTTCTTTCTCGCCCTTGGTTTGAAACGTATCAGTAACTTTGTATTGTCAAATTAGTTTTCAAACCATTCAGTAACTTTATATTGTCATACTAAGATTAGGCATTGTCATTTTCTCTTCATTGTTCTCATTTCTATTATACTAGGCTTAAAACGTTTCAGTAACTTTGTACTGTCGAACGTAGTTTAAAACGTAGCAGTAACTTTGTACTGTCGTAAGTAGTTTAAAACGTAGCAGTAACTTTGCATTGTCGACCATTGTTTAAAACGTATCAGTAAATTTGTATTTTCTAATCAGATTTAAAACGTATCAGTAACTGTATTGTCTAACTAGGTTTAAAACGTATAAGTTATTTTGTATTGTCGACCATTGTTTAAAACATATCAGTAACTTTGTTTTGTCCAACTAGGTTGAAAACGTATCAGTAACTTTGTGTTGCCGTACTTGTTTTCAAACGTGTCAGTAACTTTATATTGTCGACCTTTGTTTAAAACGTATCAGTAACTTTGTATTGTCTAACTCCACCCATCCATCATGCGCCATGCCGATAAGCGTTGGTGGTCATGTTTTGCCATCTCACTCGATCACCAGAGTCGTGGATCAGCTCCGTGTTTCTGTATTGACGGCTGCTCCTATGGAGCACCCATTTACGCCGTTTCTCTGATTATCGATGCGTCCACACAACATGATTTTCTTGGCATCTGTAAAGAAGGTAGTGTGCCATTGCTTTCCTTCCTAGCAGTGACCATACTGGTCAGTGACCTTAGCCATTGTCTCCTCAAAAAAGAGATCCTCTGCCTACCGTCGTGAAGGTGGAGACCATAACCTACAACTATCTCAGTAACTTTGCGATGTCGACCTTTGTTTAAAATATATCAGTAACTTTGTTTTGTCTAAGTAGGTTTAAAACGTATCAGGAACTTTGTAATGTCGACATTAGTTTCAAACGTAAAGTACTTTGTATTGCTGTACTTGGTTTCAGACGTATCAGTAACTCTTTGTTACCTACTTATAAAGCTGATAGTGTTAATTTTCACCACCGCAAGCGTCGAGAGACTTAGATGTGCGGCGTTCGTCTATAGGAAGTGTCCGGAGAAATTAAACAGGGCTTATTCGCAACGTCCTGCAAAGAAAATACACATTTTAAATTGAAAACCTAGTGGTAATTAAATCTGGAATATCCCATTTACTAGGCGAGCGTGCCACATCTACACCACGAAAAAGCTCATTTCCAGAACGTTCCGTTTTCGTTATTTAATATTTTCCGGGGGTCAAAGCGAAACTATAAACGAAACAGGCGGTACATTTATGAGAAGGTAAGTTTATGTGAACACTCCAGGTGGTGCCCACCTGTTTTGTCTGCGAGATTGCTTTCACACACGGGTATGATGACGTCTGATGAACGATCCTGCCTGGGCTGGCGGGCTAACAGATACCTGTATCCCACTTTATGTGAATATCGCTAGACGGTGAGTCATCTTCGCACTGGTGGTTGTCTTCATTAATTACAGCGATTTCTATTTTTGGGTAGTTCGAGAGTAGATACTGCCTGTGCGATGTGGCGTGTTGGACCCGGACATGTTCTGTTCTAGGCGACGACAAAGTGAAATGATGTGACCAGTTCTCTCTCTACCCAGCTACATTCTAGAGAATTTTCACAATTGTTTGGCACCCACGTTAGAAAGCTGGTTCTATCCCAGAGCCTAACTAGTGGGACAAATAATTCCTGCCATTGTTGGGGATAGGACATGGGCCAGATTTTAGTAGATAAACGTTAGTCGTCGAATATTCTAGGTCGTGACAGAATTAGAAGTCAAGTTACTTGTCCTTACAGTGTAGAAATACGCCTTTATATCGTAGAAACACGTCTATATAGTGTAGAAACACGTCTTTATATTGTAGAAACACGTCTATATAGTGTAGAAACACATCTATATAGTGTAGAGACACATCTATATAGTGTAGAAATACGTCTTTATATTGTAGAAACACGTCTATATAGTGTAGAAACACGTCTATATAGTGTAGAAATACGTCTTTATATTGTAGAAACACGTCTATATAGTGTAGAAACACGGACATTGAATACAATGTATGAGGAGGGGAAACGGAGATTGTACAGATATGGTTATATGTATGGGGTACCACGATAAGAGGAGAGGAACAAAGAAGTCTGGCAAATATTGTCAGAAGAAAACATTGCAGCGTCACAACAAGGACAAGTAGTTCTCGGTTTACCACACATAATAGTCGCCAGTCTGCAATCATTTCCACTAGTTTCACTCTCAGCCGCCCCACACCCACAGCTCATTTTCCCAACACCAGCAGCTCATTTTCCCCACATCAACAGCTCAATCCCCCACACCAACATATCAGTCCCTCACAGCAATAACCCAGTCTCCCACACTAGTAACTCATTTTACCACACCAGTAACTCAGCACCCCCACACCAGCAACCAGTTCCCTCACACCAACAACAACATTAGAGAAGACAAGTATCTTAGGTTTTCTTGTACCTACCTTTCCCGATACACGTTTTAAAGTTACCTTTACTATCGGTAGCTTTATTGTATCAAATTCTAAGTGGCGCCGAAGCTGCCCGGTCTACAACACACTAGCTGATCTGTGTAGACGTGTACCCAGAGAGAACATTGGTCTCATGCCATGATGGAATTAATAAGACAACAACACAGACACGACTAATTGATCTGTACAGACGTGTGCCCCGACAGAACATTGGAGTCATATCAGGATAGACTTAGAAGAAGAAGAAGAAGAAGAAGAAGAAGAAGAAGAAGAAGAAGAAGAAGAAGAAGAAGAAGAAGAAGAAGAAGAAGAAGAAGAAGTAGAAATCAGCTATTCCATATAGAGTGAATGTGTTTCGTATACTCTTCAAGTAGCGACAGTCTCGCCATCACGCAGAGAGGAATGTCCCCAGTTCTGTCACAGTTTCAAGCGTGAGCTGCCAGCAGTGTTGTTTGCTGCCATATGTGTCCTCCCCATATAATTGTCAGTCCATTTAAGTCGTCTGTTTTCATTTTACTTCCTGCTTCTCTCTCTCTCTCTCTCTCTCTCTCTCTCTCTCTCTCTCTCTCTCTCTCTCTCGCTCTCTGTCTCTCGATTCCTCTTTCTCTCTCGCTTTCTCTTTCGCGCTCTGTCTCTCGCTCTTGCTCTGTTTCTCTCTCGCTCACCTCTCTCTCGCTCTCTGTCTCCCTGTCTCTGGCTCTCTCTCTCTCTCAACCTGCTATCTCTCACTCTCCCTCACGCTCTCACTGTCACTCTCTCTCTCTCTCTCACTCTCGCAAAGAAGGGCCGAATGCAAGACGGCCCTGCGTGCCCAATTTGTGACCCTTTGAAAATAAAGTTTTTTCTTTCGTTCTTCCTCTCTGTTGCACTCTTTCTGACCCTCTCTCACTCTCCCTCACTATTCCCCTTCTCTCTCTCTCACACACACTCTTTCTATCTCTTCTTCGTCAGAAGATATAAATTACCTGTGAAGAATGTTAAAAAGGCCAACATTCATTTTATAATGCTGTCCTTGACATGACCTGTCTATCTGTCCATGTAGTTATGCTACTCTCTACCTCTCCTATCTTGCTCTCATTCTCCTCCTTCAGTTCACTCGACCACACCTTTCCCTACTCTTCTCTCTCCATCTTAGTCCCCCAGTTCTCCTCTCTCTCTCTCTCTCTCTCTCTCTCTCTCTCTCTCTCTTTTTTTTTTTTTCCTTCTCTATCTCTTTTTCTCCCTCCCCTCTTTCTTTTGTCGTTGCCCCCTCTCCTTCTCTCTTTCTTTATTTTTTGCTCCTCCTCTCTACTCGATGCATCTCTCACATACACAACCCCACAACAACCAGTTGTTAGGTCTTCGAGACAACATCAAAGACTAGAAATTAACATCGCCGGCACACCGACTCCTTGATCCTTCTTGTTATCTCTCTCTCTCTCTCTCTCTCTCTCTCTCTCTCTCTCTCTCTCTCTCTCTCTCTCTCTCTCTCTCTCTCTCTCATTCTCTCTCTCTCTCTCTCTCGTCCCTCTCTCCCTGTATCTCCCCCCCCACACAACTACATCCATATAATACCACCCAATACAACCACACAACAACCATACCCCTCAACAAAACCACACAACAACCATACACCTCCAACAAAACCACACAACAACCATACCCTCCAACAAAACCACACAACAACCATACCCCTCAACGAAACCACACAACAACCATACCCCTCCAACAAAACCACACAACAACCATACCCTCCAACAAAACCACACCACAACCATACCCTCCAAGACAACCACATAACAACCATACCGCTCAACACAACCACACAACAACCATACCCCTTCAACACAACCACACAACAACCATACCCTCCAACAAAACCACACCACAACCATACCCTCCAAGAAAACCACACAACAACCATACCCCTCAACACAACCACACGACAACCATACCCCTCAACACAACCACACAACAACCATACCCCTCAATACAACCACACAACAACCATACCCTCCAACACAACCACACAACAACCATACCCACCAACACAACCACCCGACAACCATTTGTCAGGTCACAAACAATACACAGTCTCCGAGACAACATGAAAGGCTCTAGAAATTAACATTGCCGGCTCATCGACTCCTTGATTCCTCTTATCTCTCTACTCTCCACACATTTCCATTATCGATTTTTGATGCCGCGGGTTGCTGCTAGTAAAACTGTAATTTAAAGACCAGATTGACAATACAGCAAGGGTAGTATCGACCCTAGCTTACACTGCGATACCGAATAATTCTATTATATATGTATGCGCATCATATTCAGAATCCAACCTATTATCTAGCTATTCAAGAGACAAAGTATGTTCACATGTTAAATGTCGTTAGTCGTGTGTTATTGATCTTTCGTTCTTTACTATGTTTTTGTTTCTTTGTGGCAGGGTCTTGTTATTTTAATATACTATTAATCTGGGTCAGAAGCAGTTAGCGCAATGGCTGTGTAGAATGAAAGTTATTACATTTCACATGTCGTATGTCCTTTGATGGCTGTGTAGAATGAAAGTTATTACATTTCACATGTCGTATGTCCTTTGATGGCTGTGTAGAATGAAAGTTATTGCATTTCACATGTCTCATTTCGTTTACTAGCTGTGCAGAATTAAAGCTGTTACATTTCACATGTCGCATGTCCTTTGATTGGTGTGTAGAATGAAAGTTATTACATTTCACATGTCGTATGTCCTTTGATGGCTGTGTAGAATGAAAGTTATTACATTTCACATGTCTCATTTCTTTTACTAGCTGTGCAGAATTAAAGCTGTTACATTTCACATGTCGCATGTCCTTTGATTGGTGTGTAGAATGAAAGTTATTACATTTCACATGTCGTATGTCCTTTGATGGCTGTGTAGAATGAAAGTTATTACATTTCACATGTCTCATTTCTTTTACTAGCTGTGCAGAATTAAAGCTGTTACATTTCACATGTCGCATGTCCTTTGATTGGTGTGTAGAATGAAAGTTATTACATTTCACATGTCGTATGTCCTTTGATGGCTGTGTAGAATGAAAGTTATTACATTTCACATGTCTCATTTCTTTTACTAGCTGTGCAGAATTAAAGCTGTTACATTTCACATGTCGCATGTCCTTTGATTGGTGTGTAGAATGTTGCATGTAGAGTTTGCTAACAGGACTGACCTGGGTGTTTATACAGAATTGGATGCGGACTTGCAAAATAACGCAGCGACAGGATAGTGTAGCTGGGATAGGAAGACAGTTCGGTGTGCGTAACTAGGCACAGTAACGAAGTACCGTTGGCAACCTACCATTAACAGTAAGAGGTGATCAAACCTGAAGGAAGCCGCACGCAAGATTGTTAAATAGAGAAATGTATAGAGAAACGAGCGGGACTCTGTCAAAAGTAGAAGCTTGTGCAATCACTCTAAGGCGGACGTAGTCGACAAGTCAAGAGATTCGTATGCTACATGATCTACAAGGAACACCAGACAGAGATTCACGGAGCCATAATTGATTCCCTGGGTAAACTAGTGCGAGGTATTTGAACGAATGATGTCTGATCATAGTTGTCTGATTATATTTGTCTGATTGTATTTGTCGGATTGTATTTGTCGGATTGTGTTTGTCGGATTGTATTTGTCGGATTGTGTTTGTCTGATTGTATTTCTTCAATACTGGTACTTTCTTTTGAGAACATTATGCATTTGTTGTCACGCCAGTATTTTCACACAATGCATTTGTAATTTGTGTTTGAGAGTAAATAAACTTGAATTAGTGTTGGCTTATACTTGAGTGGTTGGGTTAGCTTTCGGTAGGTTGTGAGTGATATCTGTGACCTGTATAACTGTAATCATGAACTCATATCAGAAGGCAAATTATAGGGTATTACGTAATTAATAATAACCCCTACATCGGAAAGAAAAACCCTTTTTAATCTCCTTAATTCTCCTTTCTTTTTCATCTCTTTTCTATCTTCTCTCCCTCTCCCTCCTTCTCATCTCTGTCTGTCTGTCTGTCTGTCTGTCTGTCTGTATGTCTGTCTGTCTGTCTGTCTGTCTGTCTGTCTGTCTGTCTGTCTGTCTGTCTGTCTGTCTGTCTGTCTGTCTGTCTGTCTGTCTTTCTTTCTTTCTTTCTTTCTACTCACTTTCTCAAGTGTGGGAGTTTGTTCTTATTAGTTTCAGTGATCATGTGAGGCATCATGTATGTGTCTAGATGTGAGGATGTGTGTATGGGTGTGTATGTGAGGGATATGTGTGTGTGTGTGGGGGTGTGAGGAATGTATGTGTGGAGTGGTTGTGTGTGGGGGATGTGTATGGGTTAATGGATGATGTGTGGATGTGTGAAGTGATATGTAGTCGGTGGTGGATGTATGTGTGTGTGAGGGATATATGTGTGTGTGGGGGGGGGGGGTGGGGGTATTTTGAGAGGATAGTTGGAAGTATGTGGGTGTTGGTGGGTTGGGAGGAGGTGTAGGTAGGGAATGTGTGTTTGGGTGGGTGAATGGGTGTGTAGGAGATTGTGTGGGTTGGGGAATGGGTGTGTAATGGGTGTGGGGGATGAGTGTGGAGGGTGTCTGTGAATGGGATGTGTCTGTGTGGGTGGGAGTGTGTGAGTGTGAATGGGGTAAATGTGAGTGGGTGGAGGATGTATGTGTGGGTGGTGAGGATGTTTGTAGGTGGAGGATGTGTGAGTGGGTGGGGAGATGTGTGGGCGGGGATGTGTATGGGGAATGTATGTGGGGTATATGTGTGTGGGGGGGATGTGTTTATGGGTGGAGTTTTGTGTGGGATGGGAGATGTGTGAGAGGTGGGGGAGGTGTGGGATGTGCAGGTGATTGAAGGACGTATGCGAGGATGGGGGATGTGTGTTTGGCTGAGTGGTTGGGGTGTGTGTGGGTGGGAGGGTAGATGAGAGATGCATGTGTTGATGGGTGTGTTGGTGATGTGTGGGTGTGAGTGGTTGATGGATGAGTACCTGAGTGGGTGGATGTGTGTGAGAGATGAGTGTATGGGTGGGGTAGGTGTGTAGTTGTGAGAAGATGTGTGTGAGCGGCGGATGTGTGTGGGTGGGGTATATGTTGGTGACGGGGTGTGTGTGGGTGGGAGGTGTGTGTTTTTGGGTGTTCATGGGTGGGGGATATGTGTGGGCAGGTGGGGAGATGTGTTTATGGGTGGGGATGTGTGTATAGGTGGGGATGTGTAGTTGAGAGGTGGCGAATATTGGGTGGGTGAGTGGGTGTAGGTTGGCTGATGTGTGTGTGGGTGGGTGGGGAAAATTGTGAGAGTGCGGGATATGTGTGTGGATAGGTGCGGGATGTTTGGGTTGGCGGGGGTATGTGTGTGTGGTTTCTTCTTCTTCTTCTTCTTCTTCTTCTTCTTCTTCTTCTTCTTCTTCTTCTTCTTCTTCTTCTTCTTCTTCTTCTTCTTCTTCTTCTTCTTCTTCTTCTTCTTCTTCGTTTGTGAGTGGGGAAATGTATGTGGGTGGGGAAATGATATGTGTGGGTGGAGGATCAGTGGGTGGGTGGCGGCATGTATGTTTGCCTGGGTTTGTGTGAGTGCGTGGAGGTATGTGTGGGTGGGTGGGGGAGGTTTGATGGGTGGGGGATGTGTTGGTGACTGCGGGATATGAGGGTGGATGGGGGATGTGTCTCACAACATTGCAATATGCACTGTTTATGTTTACAACTTTCATTTGACAATGTTTTTGTTTTGTTTTCTCATGTGAATGTATCATGCATAATATGCATTGTTTATGCTTACAAAATCCATTTGACAATGTTTTTTAACCTATGTTAATGTAACATGCACATTTGATGAATGAAAGATGAGTGATTGAAAGGGCCAAATGTAAGACGGGCCTGCGTGCCCAATTTGTTACCCTTTTAAAATAAAGTTTGTTCGTTCGTTCGTTCTTTCTTTCTTTCTTTCTTTCTTTCTTTCTTTCTTTCTTTCTTTCTTTCTTTCTTTCTTTCTTTCTTCCTTTCTCATCTTCGTACTATCACATAAAGATTAAAACTACAAACAGAAAAGGGGGTTGGAACACATTAAGATGTCAAGATAAGAATATACTTGGGTATAAGTAAGGAAGACCATAGGGGATGAGAAGTCAAGGAGAAGCCTAAGAAGGGATAAAGATAACACCCCTACCGAGGAATGGGGATAGCAAGGGAAAGATTAGCCCTGCCCAGGGAGTAGGGAAGAGAATGGTGAATAGAGAGATCGAGAACCGTGGACAGTTTTCTACTCGGACACGCAAGTGTCAACCAAAGAGTGGAGTAACTCTGGTCAGGGTGTAAGCACACATTCACGAGAAGTGTAGGCAAACAAGTAAACTCTACTAGTGGACAGACCACTTGAGGCGTGCTGCGAACTCCAGCACGCAATGCCTACTGACCCACGAGATCCATCCGCGCGTGGCGTCACCGCCACCGGCGGAGATTCGTCGGACGGGGACTGGACATGAGAGCTAGCACATCATTATAGACGTTGTGGTTTCTTTGTGTACATATAACTATAGCTAGAGCTTAGGACTGACTTTAGGATAGTGAATACTGTACATTATCATGTATTTATATACCCTGTGAATCATTGATGGCTCTGCATTTGTAAAGGCCAAGCCGAAATAAAACTTGTGATAAATCCTCTTGTACGCCTTACGAGTTTCGTGTGGTACAAGAGAAGAGTCCACGAATGCTTGTCCACTTTGGTTGTTGACAAGCTAGGACAAAAGTGGTGTCAGAAGTTTGGGCTTGAACAATCGTTCAAGCCAAACAATAAAACCAACTCACCCACAGCTTGGTTGCCGAAGATTCACAGTAGTTAATTTATTATAGTGAAAATTGACGAGTGTAGACTATTGCTAAAAGTAGTGCCGTAAAAAGTGTCTATCGCGAATAAGTGCCAATTATGTATTCTATTACAAGTGAATTGTGTTTTCTGAATATTATTTCATTTCATTTGTAAGTATTATTGTTTTGTTTGCATTATAATTCTATTGAGAAATGAATTACGGCGCAATGATACATTGCGAAGAGTGCCGCTGAGCGATATCGATTTGTTGTGAGCTAAATATAGCACTGCGCTGGTGTCGCACAATGCTTTAACGACAATGTGTGTAGCTGTCGCCTGAAGATCAGCGCTATCAAGTGTGTTTGTTTACATTGCTCCAACCGGTGTTCGCTGTAAGATTTCAGCCTCAGAAGATTTATAGAGCGATTATATTTATTTATTGCAAAGTTATTATTATTTATATAGGTATTTTGAAGCATTTGTTTTTCTTTTTGTATATATTCAATAGAGATATTCACGATGGCACTATAGCAAATAGGCAAATAGGAAATCATAGTCTACACATCACTATCATAGATTAAAAGGTAGTCAGTTTAAGAAAGGAGAAGATATTACGACATAGACGGACATTGACCAGTCATTGACGAACCATTCATTCATATACTATCACAATGTTCACGATCATTCACATCAACCATACCACATCTGTTTGTCAGGGCATTTAGTATTCGTGTCATATTTTTCAACTATCTGGGTTGCTGTAACATTTGCCAGTTGTTAATTGTTACTGCTCTACAAACCAGGAACAACAAGTGTAGCGCAGAACAAAGCGTGTGTGCGTGCCAAACAAAAGAGTGTCATCACGAGTAGCTGATCCCTTCCTGTAAATCAGATGAGTACTTTCATATGTTTTGATGAGCTGAATTAATATTGCATCTTGCTTTTTCAGCATAATATTGTACATTTTCATACGTTTTGATCTACAAGCAGAATTTACAAGCATAAATTAGAAATAAACATGTAGGTATACCTGAAACCTCAAACCATGTCGACCTTGGGTGAATGTATCCAGACAGGGAAGGAATTTGGGTATACAGGAGAGAAATTAGAACAATATGCAGAACAAAAGTTTAAGCAAGCGAAAGATGCTGAAAGGGACGAACGAGCGCGTGAAAGACAACATCAAAAAGAAATGGTAGAGTTAGCTGAAATCACTAAACAGAAAGAAATGGAAATAAAACAAAAGGAAATAGATTTAAAGCAGAAAGAAATAGAAGAAATGGCTAGAGTGAAAGAGAAACAAATTCAGGTTGAATCAGAGACACAATTAAAGATGAAGGAAATGGAAATTGAGTCACACATACAGATCTCTTCCACAAAATTAAAAAGTCAGGAAGAGGAAAACAAGTTTAATAAGTATAAGAATATCATCAAACCTTATTGCCAGGGCGATTCCATAAGCGCATGGACGGAGAATATTGAGTTCCAGCTTAGATTTCAAAATGTTCCTTTAGATATGTGGACAATGATCTATATGAAGAACCTCTCTGGCGAGCCCCTTAAAGTAATTGAGTCGATTCCAACCGAGTTAAGATCTAACTACCAATATATTCATGATAGATTCATGCAACACTTCTTACTCGATGCCCCTGGATATCAAGTCCAGTTTTCAAATCTTATACCAAAAC
This sequence comes from Cepaea hortensis, assembly GCA_963921405.1. Taxonomy (NCBI): domain Eukaryota; kingdom Metazoa; phylum Mollusca; class Gastropoda; order Stylommatophora; family Helicidae; genus Cepaea; species Cepaea hortensis. The sequence continues at coordinate 15,909,938 of OY992877.1, forward strand.
CAAGTGAAACTTTTATTGATTATGTTTCCAATGTTCAGAGTGTAGTCAACCGGTGGCTTAACGCAGCTAAAACAGGGAAGGATTTTGAGAAACTGAAAAACTTAATCATAATGGACAAAGTCATATCTACAGTTCCAACTCCCTTTACTAAGTTCCTGCAACAAGCAGACATTGAGACACTAGAACAACTCGAAAAGAAGGGTGCCGCATATTTCTCCTCGAACAGAGACGTGTTTAAAACACCCACAATAGAATCTGAAATTGTATCATTTGTTAAAGACCAACCCAAAAAGTTTCTGAATAGGAAACCGTTTCAGAGGAGGGATAACAAAGATCAGAAATTATCTAAATGTATGTATTGTCATCTTTTTCACGAACCTTACTCGATGTGTGACAAAAAGCCGAACTATCCTGCACATCTTGATATGATAATTAAAAAGCAGGAGAGTAAGAGGAATGCATACAGGCGTGCGGTCAAATGTTTTTTTTTTTTGTTCAAGTTATGGCCACTATTCATCCAAATGTTTGGGACGTCAGAGAATGAGAGCTAGCAATGCGGTATTGATCGATACCTCGTCTGACAGTGGGAGTGAACCTGAATGTGAAGTCGAGAATGAGTTGCCATTTAATCACTGTGAAGATGTGTGTGCAGTTACAGATATTTTAAATTTTGATAGTTGTGAACGATGTCACCAATTTCATGCAGACGGTAAACTAGAATGTGGACATACTGTGCCATTCTCTAATGAGAGTGCAAATGCAGCACTGGCCTCCAGAGGCAATCTAGTGTTCCACAATGCAATGGTCAATGAGAAACCATGCCAATGTTTGCTCGATAGTGGCAGCAATCTAATCGGTCTTAGAAAAGAACTTGTAAACCCAAGGGATTATACGGGTGACTCTGTCAAATGCAGCACTTTTTCAGGCAATATTGAGATTTACACACTGGCAAAAGCCCGTATAAACACCCCGTTCCTTTCTGGTACCTTTACATGTGCTATTTTAAATAACCCTTGTACTGATTTGATTTTGATATGTTTACCCCAATTAAAACATTGCACTAACGAGGAAATAGCTGCTTGGGAAGAAATTAATACAGCAAATGCGATTACCAGGGCAGATACCATCAAACACCAAGACACACTACAAGAAGAAAGATTATTATTACTAACACCGAGTGGGACAAATGATACCACCAGACAAAAATTCATAGAACAGCAACGTGCTGATCTAAGTATTTCCCCCTATCTGAAGTTATTAGGGGAGAAAGCCAAGATTACGAAAAATGCATCATGGTTTTTTAAACTTAATAACGGAATCCTTACTCGTTATTACACAACCAATAATCATGAAATTCAGCAGACGGTGTTACCTGTACAACATCGCCAAACTGTGCTAAAGATTGCACATGATTCACCGTTTGCTGGACATCTTGCATACGACAAAACCAGAGCAAGAATCCAAGCTCACTTTTATTGGCCTGGTTTTTGTAATGACATAACATTATTCTGCCGTTCTTGTAATGTGTGCCAACAATTAGTGCGAAAGGGTAAGCATGCAACAGCAGAAGTACAACCTTCAACATTGGCTTCTAGACCATTTGAGAGTGTTGCTGTAGATATTGTTGGACCCCTGAATCAGGTGTCAAGCAAAGGAAACCGCTTCATCCTAACGCTAGTAGACCTTTGTTTAAGATGGGTTGAGGCGGTAGCTTTAAAATACATCACCTCCAAAGATGTAGCCAATGTATTTTTGCACCTGTTCTCACGATTCGGATTCCCTCGTACCATCCTATCCGACCGTGGAACTCAATTCATATCGGCTGCAACGCAAGCCCTTACAAAAATGTTAGGAATTAAACAGCATTTTACGACAGCCTACCATCCAGCCAGCAATGGAATTGTGGAGAAAATTAACGGTGACCTAAAACATATGCTGGCTAAGGTGACAGCAGAAAACCCATCTGATTGGGATACAATGTTACCAACAGTGCTGTTCGCCTATCGAGAAATTCCCCATTCAAGTACGGGTTTCTCTCCTTTTGAATTAGTATACGGGGCTAACCCACGTGGACCCCTTACAATTTACCATCAGCTAGTGACTAATACATCGGAAATTCCAACCCCAAGAACACCTTATGAGATGGTAACAGAAACACGCGATAAGATAATGAAATCGTGTGTTATAGCCAAAGCATCTTGGAGAGAAAAGGTCAAATCTACCGCCAGTACGCCAATAAGAGTGCTAGGACCATAAACCTTGAACCTGATCAGGAGGTGCTGCTTTTACTACCAGACAAACGTAATTTATTATTGACTTCATGGCAAGGGCATTCAAGGTGGTACGCAAAATCTCAGATGTCGATTATGAAATATCGACAAACGGACACTTAAAGATATTTCATATCAACATGTTGAGGCCTTACTTTTCACGACAAGAAGAACTGATGACAGACGAACAGAATGCATCCACACCAGGTGATCAGACGACAGACATACATAACGCAACTACACTAGTTAGTGAGACAGACGACGACGACAATATGCACACACCTAATAAGCAAACAGAAAACGCACTTAGTACCACCACTGTACTGAATCAGGTAGACGACGATGACATGGAACTACCCGTTCCGACATTAGACAAGACAGCTACGATAGATAGCATACGGATAGAACCGAAACTAACGGACGAACAGAGACGACAGACAATAGAACTAGTAACGGAGTACCAAGACATATTTTCCGACATTCCGGGTAGGACGGACAGAATCGAGCACTCTATCCTTCTTTCGGATACCACACCTATCAAATGCAGACCTTACTCCATTCCACTTAGCTATAGGGAAATCTTAGTAACGAAGTTCTAAGTTTAGAGTCTAGTGGAATCATTCAAAAATCTAAATCTGAATACTCTTTTCCAATTGTCCTGGTAAAGAAAAAGGACTCCACCAATCGCCTCTGCGTAGACTATAGAAAACTAAATAGTGTCACGAAGGTCGACGCAGAACCAATACCTTCCTGCGAAGACCTTATTCTGGACATGTCTACCTCAAAAATCTTCTCCAAACTTGACCTAACGAAGGGATATTGGCAAGTCCGGATGCAGAGTCAGTCCATTCCTCTCACTGCATTCTCAACACTATTAGGTCTGTACGAGTGGCGATTTCTTCCTTTCAGACTTCGAAACGCTCCTGCCACTTTTGTTCGTTTAGCTAGAGATTTGCTCCATGGAGTGACGAATACAGTGACCTATATTGATGATATATGTGTCCATACAGAGGACTGGACGACACACCTACAGAAACTGAGACATGTCTTCGATAGATTGCGACTTTTCGGTCTTACAGTGAAACCAGCCAAAGTTGAACTGGGCCTAGAGGAAATTGAATTTCTTGGCCATGTCATCTCGAAAGGCCAACTTAAAACTGACAATAGAATTGTCACTAAAATTTTAAATCTAACCATGCCAACCACAAAAAAGCAGGTTAGAAGCCTATTAGGATTGGTTAACTATTACAGCAAATTTATACCAAATTTAGCTGAGATCACCAGTGTGTTTTCCAATGTATTAAAAGCGTCTGTAAAATTGGATGTAAAAGATGCATTATTAATTAACGCATTGTCAAAACTTAAAATCATGTTTAGCGATGTACTAATCTTACGCTTGCCTAACCCAGGCCTCACTTATTATCTAGGACAGACGCGAGCACCATTTCCATCGCGGGAGTGCTGGGCCAGTTCTACGATGACATTTTTCACCCCATTTGCTATGTAAGCCGCAAGATCACACCTGCTGAGACCAAGTATTCCATCTCAGAGTTGGAAGCCCTTAGCGTGGTGTATTGCATAGAGAAACTTCACCGTTTCTTAGCGGGTACTCATTTCGTGATCCAAACCAACAACTCTCCGATCACAGTCATGCAGGCAGGTGTCCATCGCAATAACAGGGTCTATAAATGGTCATTGATACTGCAGAACTATTCGTTCACTATTGAGCATATTAAAGGAAAATTTAATATTCTTGCAGACACTCTTAGTAGACCATCTGGTGTAGAGATACCTGACGTTTCACACAGAACCTAGTCTACGATAACAGAGCTAAAGACACGTTAATTAACTTGTGTCCAAGGTGTTCATGAACAGCATTCTAGTAGTAGTACTCTAATAGTGATGAATCACCTTGTGTAAGCGATGTGAGAACTGTGTCAGAACGATGTTAGACGACAGACACGAATGAAGATGTCTACGCCATCATCGGATTGTGCAAGTGGAAAAGTGCGAATAGGACTGTGTATTTAATAGTATTACCCAGGACGAGTGCGTATTTAATCTCAAAGTGTGTCAACGAGATTTGCTTGAAGACAGTACGCCAATCACATACTTGAGGTAGTTAATATAATTATTGTATATATTGTGAGGTATTGTGATATGTATTATAAATTGCTTTTATTGCAGTTGCAGATAATAGTATAGATTAGTTATATTTAGTATAGATTAAGATAGATTCATTTAATAGCATAGAATAGCTTAATATAGTATGAATCACGAACTTACCCCATCTAATCATAACATGAACATTGCAAAGCTTAATTACAGTAAGTTAGAGCCAGGACAAAAGGCTAAATGGGATAGTTAAATCAGTTCATTTCATCTTAATCTTGAGTTATAAAACACATCATTTAGTGATAGGAATTTAAACACATTTCCATTTCCAACTAGTAAATAAATCATCACCTACATTTACTTCATTTAGTTATCTTAAGTTAAACACATTTAATATCCGGTAGTTAAATAAACCATTACCCCTATTTTGTGGGGGTTTTTTTCCCCATCATTTAAATTCACAGTAGTCAATTTAGAAACATCCAAAAAGGTAACTAACTCATTTCACCACATTTCATTGGTTTAATTAGGTTACTTCCCTTAGAGTAGTTTAGTACTGTACACCAATGTAGAATAGGTAATTAGAGATTTCAATACTTCAGGATTGCTAACTACCAATCCTTTCAATGATGTAAATGCTGTGTACATAAATGACTAGTGCGACAAGATAGCACAGTCATTGGGCTCAATAGCTTATCAAACTGAGCCAAACTTGTATTTATTTCTGTGTCACCATAATATTTTAACGATTTCTTTTTAAAAGTGAGTGAAAAACAAAAGGAGTGTGACAGATGGATGAAAGGGAGGAGAAAATGAAATACAAAACGAGAGTGAGACAATCAGCGGATTCTTTTTTTTACCGCACAACGCGACTTAGTAATTTGTCTGTGTCGATGTAATGTTCCAGTGTTGAAGTGTGTTGTGTCCAGTGTGTTGTGATGTAATCCGTGTTTTAGTAACAGTTACATTAGTTCTTATGGAATATATTTTAAGTTTCATAAAACGGACGTGTAGTCACGAATTAGCGTTACGCACTCATTTGTGACTGCATTAACCCATATTATGGCACTTGAAAACGAACATACACGTAAATTATGAACATACACACATGTTTGTAGTTTAATTACACTTTATTTAGAGATACAAACACGCAAACAACCAGGGAAACTAACATATAAAGTACATACACATGTTTCACCAAAGGGGTATAACCATGGGACAGGGGACACAATAGACAATCGAAACACTAACTTAACATTGAAATATTCCTTTACGAGCGAAAGCTAGATAGGTAAAACATTAGCGTACACAGCTTGTACAAGAGTTGGGTAAAATATTATATGGGAGCATGAAGCAATTCATGTGTTGATCCCCTAACAGGGACAATTTTGTGTGAGTAGTGAGTTAATTTACTATTTGAGAAGCAGATCTATTTAAAAGATAATGGCTTCGGTTCAGACATACTCCCGATAAATATAATATGGCGATGAGAAGAGGGCTCACGCGAACTATACAAGTGTGTGGCGATAACCAGTAGCCAAGTGAAGGAGTACAACATTGTGACATTGGTTAGTAGATGTCTGTTGGGAACCCAGAACCAAGTCACCAAACTTAGAGAGTCTTTGACAAAAAATTAGACATACTAATTTTTTTTAAAATCTTCTTGCATTACACTCATAGCTGAAAGTTTGTAACGCAACACAGAAGGGGGGAGTGTGTGTCAAAGACTTGGGTATAAGTAAGGAAGACCACATGGGATGAGAAGTCAAGGAGAAGCCTAAGAAGGGATAAAGATAACACCCCTACCGAGGAGTGGGGATAGCAAGAGAAAGATTAACCCTGCCCAGGGAGTAGGGAAGAGAATGGTGAATAGAGAGATCGAGAACCGTGGACAGTTCTCTACTCGGACACGCAAGTGTCAACCAAAGAGTGGAGTAACTCTGGTCAGGGTGTAAGCACACCTTCACGAGAAGTGTAGGCAAACAAGTAAACTCTTAATAGAGTTTACTAGTGGACAGACCACTTGAGGCGTGCTGAGAACTCCAGCACGCAATGCCTACTGACCCACGAGATCCATCCGCGCGTGGCGTCACCGCCACCGGCGGAGATTCGTCGGACGGGGACTGGACATGAGAGCTAGCACATCGTTATAGACGTTGTGGTTTCTTTGTGTACATATAACTATAGCTAGAGCTTAGGACTGACTTTAGGATAGTGAATACTGTGCATTATCATGTATTTATATACCCTGTGAATCATTGATGGCTCTGCATTTGTAAAGGCCAAGCCGAAATAAAACTTGTGATAAATCCTTTTGTACGCCTTACGAGTTTCGTGTGGTACAAGAGAAGAGTCCACGAATGCTTGTCCACTTTGGTTGTTGACATTCGTTCGTTCGTTCGTTCGTTCTTTCTTTCTTTCTTTCTTTCTTTCTTTCTTTCTTTCTTTCCTTCTTTCTCATCTTCGTACTATCACATAAAGATTAAAACTACAAACAGAAAAGGGGGTTGGAACACATTAAGATGTCAAGATAAGAATACAGAAAGCCAGAGCAGCTTTTATAACACTGAGAAATTTGTGGAATTCAACAGAAATTAAACATAACACACAACTTAGAATATTCAGATCTAAGAATAAATCAGCACTGCTGTATGTATCAGACAAACGAAGAACAGCGAAACCAATTACAGATAAACTTCAAACATTTAATAATTGGCGTCTGCGCAAAACAGAAGGAATAAATATGATGTGAAAAATCATCAAAGTGGAGAAAACTAGACAAATACCAGTGAACTAAATGTGAAGAAAAAACGCAGGCGGGGGATAGGCCATACATTAAAATAACCCGATAATAGTATAACTAGAAAAGTCATATTTTAAGAACCACATGGCAAAAGAAATAGTGGAAGATATAAAACGCACGGAGAAGAGACGGAGAAACAGAAATGACTAATATAGGACGGACATGGACAAAAGTGCAGGAAACAGTTACAGATAGGGGGCTTAGAATGAGTGTTTCATGGCATATGCCCCATGAGGGGTTCGACGGCAAAGAAAAAGACGAAGAAGAAGTAGAAGAAGAATGAGCGGGAGGATGAGGGGGAGGAGAAAGTAACAATGCAGAGCAAGGTTCGAATAATTGCTGTTTAAACACATAAATACATAATGTCCTGTTCAAGAAAACTTGAGAAAATAACCCCTGTTCACGTCACGTGGTGTGTTGTGTATATAGTGTTAGCCCCATATTGTCATAGACACTCGCTGAATGCATTGGCAATATTACATCGACCGCTCTTTACTCCCCATAAAATATCCTGGATTCATTGTTGCTTTAGACCGAACTGGTAGCCCAGAACAATACACATTTGGAAACATACCGAGGGGGATCCGAACACACGACCACCAACCGGCAGGCAAGTATGCTAGCCAGTGTGCCACCACATCTCCTCCTGCAGGCATACTTAGGAGTTATTGATGTTTAGCCCCTTGATGCCTGCTTTCTCGTCAAAGCCATACTACCGCTTTGTTGTAATCACGCGGATTTGATCACACACGTTTTCGAGCCCACAACAAGGAAGCAGATGAGTTATATATATATATATATATATATATATATATATATATATATATATATATATATATATATATATATATATATATATATATATATATAAAATTCATGTAGAGCAGGGGTGGGCAAAATTTTTGTGCGTAGGGCCGCATTTACAAATGTAATGCTATTGGCGGGCCGCATGCATATGTTGGGCGGCGCTTACCAAACCCGACACCCCATGTCAGAGCCTAACATGGGATAGCTATGCAGCAACATCGTTACGACACCCGGCGGACAAGAATTGTCGGCTGGCAAGATTGTTACCTGACACGCGACCAGCGGTCAGGCTGACAAGACGCACGCATGACACGTGACGCCACTAGAGGCGGTCAGCAAGTTGCGCGCTAGCGACAGACCGAGCTGGGACTTGAGACTGGAAGGACGTGTGCGGTGAAAGCAAGGCGTTTGTGTGGATCTCTGTGGGTGAAAGCCGAACGACTGTCATCTTGAGCGTCAGACTTGTGAGCTGTATTGTGGTTGTGAGCGTCGTGAGTTATATATTGTATATTGTTGTAATCATCGTTCTGTATTTAATATGGCAATAAATCCATAAAACGTTGTGTCGTTTAGTCTTACGTCGAATCATGTTATACTTGTACTGTCTCACACGTGTTAGCCCAACGAGCCAATTCTAAGGTCCTGACATGTGTGGACGATCCCGGACGAGCCCCCACGTCCACACATGTCAGGACCTTAGAATTGGCTCGTTGGGCTAACACGTGTGAGACAGTACAAGTATAACATGATTCGACGTAAGACTAAACGACACAACGTTTTATGGATTTATTGCCATATTAAATACAGAACGATGATTACAACAATATACAATATATAACTCACGACGCTCACAACCACAATACAGCTCACAAGTCTGACGCTCAAGATGACAGTCGTTCGGCTTTCACCCACAGAGATCCACACAAACGCCTTGCTTTCACCGCACACGTCCTTCCAGTCTCAAGTCCCAGCTCGGTCTGTCGCTAGCGCGCAACTTGCTGACCGCCTCTAGTGGCGTCACGTGGCATGCGTGCGTCTTGTCAGCCTGACCGCGGGTCGCGTGTCAGGTAACAATCTTGCCAGCCGACAATTCTTGTCCGCCGGGTGTCGTAACGATGTTGCTGCATAGCTATCCCATGTTAGGCTCTGACACCCCACATTGTGCCAACGGCTTCGGGCTGAAGAGCGCAATTGGGAGGGTACAAGCCTTATCCTGGTGCGAGGAAATGCAACCCAAAGACAAAATGTCATGGCAGGGCAGACCAGGCCCTAAGCCTTGGTTGGCAGCTGGTCTAGGATCGAAGCTCCGACAGGCGGACAGTTAGAGCATTGCTTTGCTGATCCGGCAGCTTCTGCAGCTTGTCTTGTTCCAGATGTATAGGTGTTAACTTTCCTATGGAGTGAACTAGGCAGGCCGAGAGAGGGATCATGCTGCATGGGCAACACATGGTTTCTTTATTTTAGCCCAGGCTTTGTGCTATGGAGAGGCAATAACTCCATCCCTGGTCTTAACCGGTCTCGGAGCTCATAGATTGAAGGCCAAGACCAAAATTAGGAGGGTACTAATCAGAGAGGTGCTTTTTGCGGATGATGCTGCGATTACGACCCACTCTGAGGAAGAATTACAACATCTACTATCTGCATTCTCCAATGCTTATTCTGAATTTGGTTTAACAATTAACAAAAAGAAGACACAGATTATGTCACAAGGTGCACATGGTGTACCATCAATTTTTATTGACGACTCCGAACTGGAGATAGTAGATCATTTTATATATCTAGGATCAGAGGTAAATAGCAAATTATCCCTTGATCAGGAAATCAACATCAGGATTGGCAAGGCAGCAACAACAATGAATATGTTAGCAAAAAGAGTGTGGGATAACAGGAAGCTTACTGCCAAAACAAAAGTCCTCGTCTACCAAGCCTGTGTCCTTAGTACTCTTCTTTATGGCAGTGAAACCTGGACAACTTACTCACGCCAAGAGAAACGTTTAAACAGCTTTCATATGCGGTGTCTGCGAAGAATTCTTGATATTAAGTGGCAAGACAAAATCACAAATACTGAAGTATTGGAAATATCAGGTTGTGTGACGATGTATTCCATGCTCAGTCTTCGTAGACTTAGATGGATAGGACATGTTATGAGGATGGATGATGGCAGAATACCAAAGGACATCTTTTTTGGTGAATTACAGACGGGTAGGAGATCTCAGGGTCGGCCTCTACTACGATACAAAGATGTGTGTCAGCTGGAATTGATTGATACAGGCATAGATAATGCACATTGGGAGCAAGTCGCCGCTGTACGTGTTGCATGGAGGGCAAACATCAGAAATGGAATAAAGACAAAAGAGAAAACGATTGCAGATAAAGCACACACAGAGCGTGAGAGACGTAAGATGGTGCACAATGGTGGAAATGACCATGTTTTCACATGCATCTACTGTGGGCAAACATTTGCAGCAAGAATTGGCCTTACTAGCCACACTCGCCACCGCCATGGTTCGTAGTACCACCATGGTTCGTAGTACCGCCATGGTTCGTAGTTATTAAGCCTTTTTTGAAGCACAATGTACCAAACTATCGTCTGTCAAGACGGAAAGGTGCCAATGATTATTCTTGATGAACGAAAGACGAGTGATTGGAAGGGCCGAATGTAAGACAGGCCTGCGCGCCCAATTTGTGACCCTAATAAAGTTGATTTGAAGTTGATTTGATTATATATATATATATATATATATATATATATATATATATATATATATATATATATATATATATATATATATATATATATATATATATACATTGAATCAATATCAACATTGAAAGAAGGAACTTGGAATGTAAGAACTATGAGTGGGGATGGAAAATTTGATAACATTAAGAATGAAATGAGAAGATTAAATATTAACCTGTTAGGTGTATGTGAGACCAGATGGACAGGAATGGGCATTATAACATCTGAGGAATATAGAATAATCTATTCTAGTGGAGAGAAACAACAGCGAGGAGTAGCAATTATAATGAATACAGAGAGAGCAAAATCGATCAAAGGATATTGGACTGTATCAGACAGAGTGTTACTGGTGAAGTTCAGTGGAAGACCTGAATGCCAAAGTTGGAAATCAACAGGACGGATGCATAATGGGCAAGTATGGACTAGGGCAGGGGTGGGCAAACGTTTTATGCTTAGGGCCGCATTTACAAATGTAAAGCTATTGGCGGGCCGCATGCATGTGTGTGTGTGTGTGTGTGTGTGTGTGTGTGTGTGTGTGTGTGTGTGTGTGTGTGTGTGTGTGTGTATATATATATATATATATATATATATATATATATATTGTATAAAATGTCCATTTTGCTTACAGCAACCTACCACAATAAGTAATTATTAATTATTTATAGGTTATTAAACAGTATAAATAAATAATGATTGCAATGTTATTTTACTTATATACTTATACATTATATTTGACAATATGGACAAACACGTTTACTAATTTGTTAACAAGATTTTACAACTTGTTATTATAACAAATATTCTTTATTATCTATCAATGACTTTAATTTAGACACAAACCGACTACACTGTCACTATAATTGTTGATTTTTAATGAGATGTATGTAACTGCTTGCACTTTTTGATAATATTCTTGAAATCTGGAGCAAGTTTACTTGTTGAAATTCGCATGACAGCATGCAAGTTGCAGTCCGACAATAAAGACCTACTCTTAGATTTGTTGATCTTCAAGGAAGAGAATGCTTGTTCGCACATGTATGTTGACCCAAACAATGATAAAAGATTAGCTGCAAAGTTTTTCAAGTTGAGAAATGATTCTTGTGATAAAGATCCATAGAAATCCAGCAAACCATCTGACTTGAATTTCTCTTTCAGGTCATGATCTGCTTCTAAGTCAAGCAGCTCCAACTGTATATCCTCTGTGGCTGTATCAGCTTCTGCACTGAAAGGGGAACTGAGAATATTGAACTGTGGCTCTACGTTCTTGAAATTTTGGTATCTCCATCCAAATTCTTCAATCAGTGCATCTAATTGGGCTTTGTACTTTTCAGTCATTTCACCAGAAATGGTTTCTTGTTTCAGCAAAGGGAAGTGACAAAATCTTTTTCACTTGCTTGTCTGGAGTACAGTGACAGTTTTGCCTGAAATGATTTTACATGTACATACAATTCATGTGCGAACACACCATTGCCCTGAAGTTTGTCAATTCAGTTCATTTAAATTTTCCATAATTTCAATGGCAAACATAAAGTCTAACTTCCACTCTTTATTGACAATATTAGTATTAAAGTCACATTCAATGCCCCTCATCTCTAGGATAATCACTATTTCTTCTCTGAGTTCCCACACTCGCCTCAACACCGTGCCGAGACTCAGCGATCGAACACTGGTGTGGTACAGGTACAGTTTCAAAATCTTCAAGTAATGCCTTGAACTGTATGTGATTAAGTCCTCTTGATCTGATGAGGTTGATGACACTGGCAACTGGGTCAATAACATGCTTGGTATTCAAAACAGTTTTTCACAGACTTTCTTGACTAATCACACAGTGAAGTGGTAATAATGTGTGGTCTGGAGATTCTGCTTTAATCTTATCACTTATCAACTTTACCAGACCTACATTTTTTCCAGTCAAAGCACGAGCTCCGTCAGTTGTAACACTTGCCATCTTGTTCCGAACTAACCCAGTTCTTTCAGTACAGTTAGTAAAAGCATTGAATATATCATGGCCTGTGGTTGTGTCTTTGAGTGACTCAACACTCAATAACTCTTCAGTGAGTTTGAAAGAAGTGTTTATTCCACGTATAAATATCAATAATTGGGCAGTATCATGTACATCGGTACTCTCATCCAATGCAAGAGACTACCACAAAAATTGTTTACTTGCATCTTGAAGTTTATGCATAACATTGTTACTTATCTTTTCAACACGTCTGACCACAGTTCTCCTGGATAAAGTAATTTGTCAGATCTGTTTTTTCTTTGTTTTGTTCTGGACACATAATGTTTACTGCATCTAGCAAACATTTCTTGATGAACTCGCCATCAGAAAATGGCTTGTTCTGTTTTACAATTCTGTGTGACAGCACAAGACTAGCTTCAGTTGCAGCATCTTGAATTCAAGTCTGTTTAGTGAAAACAGTTTGCTGTTTCTCCAAAATTTTTCACCAACTCAAGGCATTTCCTTTCCCTCCCTTCGGTTGTTAAATTGTATCCGAAATCGGAATATTTTGTTTGATAATGTCTTTTTAAATTGTACTCCTTGAAGACAGCCACTGACTCACGACACAGCAAGCAAACTGATTTGCTACCAACTTTTATAAAACAGTACTTAGTTGTCCATTCATAATTAAAAACACGGCATTCATCTTCAATCTAACGTTTGTTATTGACAATCATTTTTTAAATAAAATTCGATCAGTTAGAACTGTACAAAACTTTGAAACGGAAATGAAACAAAACCTACTTACGGCTGTGTGTGAAAATAAAATATTCGGAAAACAAGTAGTAAACTGATAATAAATTTCAGAAATATATCAAGACTACTACAACAAATAAATTAATTTGAACATTGTAAATGTGGAAATAATTTAAAACAGCAAAAGACTTTTAAATTTAATATTTTCTTGCAAAATAAATCATCTTATTCACCGGAGAAATATCTGTTTTTCATAAAATCATCCTTATTAAATTTTTCATGTCGATAAAATATTTCTCTATATAAAAATCGATAAATTCGCATTTTAGCATAACATGATTCCAAATGTTGCTGTATGTAGCCAGGGGCCGGGTGGGGGCGAGCGCCCAACCTTGCATAAATACCCTGATGGCTCGCGCATTCATCACCTGTGCAGCAGAAGTCCAACTTCTGGCCTTCTCGTGGCGGAACTGTTTTAACTAACAGGAGAAGGAGCGGCGGCGAGTCACTGGCGCCGAGAAATATACAGAACGCTCTAGATATGTATGCTCGTATGTGCATGCGCAGACATGTGTGTGCGTGCCTACACACCTAAACTCGAGTAAAACCACAGTCTGCTCTAGCAAAGGAAAGGTGCTGAATAAAGAGGCAACCAGCCAGGAGGTGCACCACAGAAATCAGGATGCCACCAATCACGAGCAATGAAATATGTCGAATACGGCTCAATGTTAAGGTGCTCGCCCTACTTTGGACCCCCAGGCAGGTGCAGTGCCGGGCCATATGCCTCGAAAGAGTCCAACCACAACTACTGGAGGTCCTTCTCAGATGTCCGGTGGAGCCAGGTGACCTGAGAATAGAGCGTCTGGCCATACCAAACAAAGACTAAAACTAATGCACTGGAATGCGGAGGGATTCAGCAACAAAACAATAGAACTAGAAAACATCTTGGACCAAGAAAAGGTAAGCGTATGTTGCTTGCAAGAAACTCACCTCAACGAAAACGAAATGATGTCTTGGAAATTGTCAGTATTAAGGACACTTCTTTCTGAACTTAGCAGCCAGCATAAGGTCACCATACAGTGGATATCATCCCACTGTGGAGTACCCGGAAACGACAGAACTGATCGATTGGCTAAGGAAGGAGCAAAAGAAGAACAGCCTGATGTGCCCGTTACCACCAAAAGAAAAGAATGATCAAATCAGTCAGAAAGCCACCAAAACCAGCTCAAGACGACTACCACGTTATGGACAGACCAGAACAAGTCATTATTCTGCTCCTCAGAACAGGACACAATAGATTACACAACCACATGTATACAAGATTCAAGATTGGTGAATCAGCCATGTGCACGTGTGGATTATCGTCGCAAACAGCAGAGCACATACTCAAAGACTGCCCAAATTACAACATGTCTAGGCTAACCTTCTGGTTAAGAGAGACGACAGTGGAAGATAAACTCTATGGACTGCTGAGTGAACTAAAAAGGACAGTT